>JAWRVZ010000003.1:1500000-1977500 GCA_037043235.1 Rhodeus uyekii
TCATGAACTGACCAATTAAATTTTTTAGTAAAGATGCAACCCGAGGATACAAGGGAGCGAAAAACCAAACATGAAAACAACACTGTTATGACTGGCCAGCAGGGGAAAACCCCTCAGAGAGATAAAGTAGGGACAAAGTATCTTTCTCAGGAACCCTAGACAACATTTATCCATGCCGTTTGGTCAGGGAGGGTCATCTGGTCATAAATTATAATAAACCGATCAGAAAATAATTCATTAACATGGAACATTCAACGATAAAGGCCATCTATGAGCTTCATAAATTCTGCGCAAGGCAAATTAACACTACCTTTATGAAAGAAGTCTCTTATACTTGACAAAGTCACATTTAATTGATCAAACATACAGTAAAAACATTAACGTTGTGAAATATTATTACCATTAAAATTACATTTTTAAATATTATTATTATTAAAATGAATTTTTTAAATATTATTATAAAAATATTATTATTATTAAAATGACATTTTTAAACATACACTCTCCCGATGATACACTAGCATTTTTTTTTTAAAGGGATCTATTATGCCCCTTTTTGCAAAATTTAATCAAAAAATCTTAGGTGTCCCCAGAATGTTTCAGCTTCAAAATAAAATAGTGCGGATACTCTGGCAAAACTTCAGTACATTTTGTTTGGTTTTAATGATCATCTCTTTCGTGGTCATGCTCACGTGACATCGCAATTTTTCCATCAACATGACCTTTTTTTATGTATGCATTTTAAAGCCATATCAGTTTACATTTCTGATTTATAGTTTTCTGAGTGCACAGAGAGCTGGATATCAGTGCATCCCATGAGTATTAAACTAACTTCTCTTTCACATCTTATTGCGCTTAAACTGTCAAATACACACAATTTTATGTCAAAAACTCATAAACAGTAGGTTTAGAGAAGTGATTCAATGTGTTCCTTGAATGCAATGTCCAAAGTCCAAAGTCGCTTTGGATAAAAGTGCATAAATGTGAACATAGAACAGCAGGGAAAGAAATCGCACATGCATGTTAGATGTGTATTACCTTTTAAGCTAAATAGGTCGATTTATAGTTATTGTAAAAATACTTCACATTATTACAGTTTTTACTGTCAAATAAATGCAGCCATGGTGAGATTTAGACTTAGACGTCCTTCAAAAACAACTCTTACAGACTCAAACAAACCACCAAATTAAGCCAAATCAACCAGCAAATGGATTACTCATCATTGACTTATCATTAAGGAATAGAAGCATTTGAACTCTTTCCCTGATATTATAAGGTAGGGGAACCGAGACATCTTCTGACAGACTACTAAATCTCCTGACACAGGCGAAGAAGCAGCAGAAACACACGATATCATATGCAAGCAGATGCATATATAAAATGATCCGATCATTAACATTAAACACCATATAAATCAAAACTGCCAAATCTTCCCGAATTAAATGTTGACGCAGGAATAGCTAAAGCACTATGAAGCTTTGGATTCGATCTACTCCATATATGTTTTGATTCTCATTCTGAATCGGATTTAGATGCTGTCTTTGACAAAAATGTTGCTTTTTAATGAAACTTTCCCGCATTCAGATGTTGATAAAAAAAAAAAAAATTAGGCTAAAATAAAACGGATTGTTTTGTTTACAAACTTTCTTTTGATAAACCGCACATTCAGATATTCATACAACTAAATATTCTGTGGGCCATGAAACTTTAGTGAAAATAATAAAAAATGCTGGCGGTGGCTGGTAACTTTTTCAAAAGCTCTGGTGTGGAAAGAGTTAACATCATGGAAAAATCATCACAAATATCAGCAGCTAACACCTCACAAACGTACATGCTTTGGCACAAGCACACTGCTGCAGATCTGTGTGTGGGAAAGGTGTTTGACTGTCATTAAAGTGCCATTAAACTTGTTCCATCTGACAGACAGCATAATCGCCCGATCACGTGTCCTCGTCTCTCATCATCATAAAGATGCTGTTTTGCAACGGAAAGGCAGTTTCAGTGCGCTGCCATCGACTCTGCTCTGGAAATAGCAACATGATTGCAATAATCAGTTTGATTAGTATGGCTGGCCGCAGCACACACACTCCTGCAGTCCTCTGCTCACACACACACACACGCATCCTGAGACGCCCAGCTGGAGAAACGGATCCAACGGTGAATACATGACCTTTGAACTTGCATTGATCACAAATCTAGAGGCCGAAGCGTTTTTTCTTTCTCATTCCTGTCGACGGTGCATGACGACGGTGTTGCCAAGGAGACGCCTGACTCACTATGATAATGAGCGGCGTAGCAGGTGTGTGTGTGTGTGTGTGTGGGACAGGAGAGCACGTGTGAGGATAGGCTGAGCTAATAGAAGGCCACTTGAGATGGGTTACATAATGCTGTGACTGCTGCAGTACCTACTCACACTCTCTCTCCAGCAGTCTGTGAGTGATAATCACATGCACGCGCACACACACACACACACCTGCTTCAATGTAAACGGTCTTCTGCTCAATAAAAAGGTGTGGTGCTTTTGCAGTGAGTTGCATTAATTGTGCTTCGTGTGAATGGAGTCTACAAACACACATACACTCAACAATTAAAAAGCCAAACTGTAGTGTTTGACATTCAGTTGCTGTTTCCTACTAAAAAAGCTGAATATCCTTAAATGAGACGGAACAAACACTGACGAAACTAAACAACTCTCAAGTCTCATCTCTCCCATTGCAGCTTTAATAAGGGCCCTTGTGTTGTAGAAACGCATAGTAATTAGACAATATAGTAGTAATAAAACTCAATGTGTCATCAGCAGGACTTCATGGCATCTGAGCATGCAGAATCCCGCAGAAAGCTCTCTAGATTCCCACTGGATCCAAACACCAGTCTACTAATATGCCATTTTATTGGCCGGGCTGACAAACTGACCAACCTTGGTCATTTAACAGTGTTTGCACTCCTTTCTGTCAGTTCCAAGATCCACACACAAATTACATTTTGTATACACTACTTAAATGTCTAGAGTCAGTTAAAAAAATAAATGAATGTTTATTCAGCAAGGATGCAATAAACTGATCAAAAGGGACAGTTAAAACATTCATTATGTTAAAAAAAATTATATTAATCAAAGAATCCTTAAAAAAAAAAAATCACGATTTCCACAAAAAGCAAACTGTTTGAGGTTTCTTGAGTACCAAATTGGCATATCAGAATGATTTCTGAAGGATCATGTGACACTAAAGAATAATAACTGCTAAAAATTCAGCTTTGCCATCACAGGAATATATTACATTTTAAAATGTGGATTATAAAATAGAAAACTATTGTTTTAAATAGTAGTAATATTTCACAATATTACTTTTTATTGTATTTTTGATCAAATAAATACAGCCTTGAGCAATATAGCAAATCTCTCTGACCCCAAACTTCTGAATGGTAGTGTATATACACCACTGATAAAACTCGACATGAACTCACATTTAAGAATAACAGTAAAGTCATAACTTTAAAATAACACAAATGGAAGCATGTAGAGATCCATGTATAGAAACCAAAAATGGTAGAGAAATCAATCATGTTATATTTTAGACTCTTCGAAGCCTTTGCACACTCTTCATGTCTTGACATGCTTTTGCGAAGGAGCTGTGAAGAAGTTTTTCAGCAAAACGTGTTCCAACTTCTCCATTTAAAAAAAATCAATGTAAAATTAATATCTTGTAAAGACAATATATAATTAGGCATAGTTATTATTGACGGTTTAGAATTAATAAACCAGTATTAATAGCCTGCTTTAACTGTAAATTTAACTTTTTGTCCACCTTTCAGTTTTTGCACACTACTATTTATGCAGAAAACATGAAAGATTTCAACATAACATCACAAGAGGTCACACACACACACACACACACACACACACACACACACACACACACACACACACACACACACACACACACACACACACACACAGAAAGACTTTAGGAACTAAAAGTTATACTGTATCCACAGCAAAATTAGTTTTATGCTACAATTGCATGTTATAATATTTTTAAACATAATACAGTTAATTAATTTTCCATGAAACTTTGATTAAAACTTAAAGTTAACTGTCAGACAAACAAACAACATGCTAATTGACATACAGTGAACTCCAAAAAGGTATTTGTACATTTGAAATGTCTAAATTTCACTACATCACATAAGAAAGTTTTTGTTAGACATCTTTGCATTCACGTTTAATCAAGTCGTCTGGTGATCCAGGAACATGATCCAGTAACGTTTGACAACCACAAAGTGTTCAAACACATTTTAGGGGTCACTGTATCATCCCAGAGGACTAACCTTAATCATTTGGGCCACGTAGCTCTCGGGCCCAGTGTACTCGGTGGGGTCCTTCACCTTCACCAAGACCAGGAAGTACAAATAGTGCCACATGTTGTGCTCTGACTTGATGTGCTCCTCAAACGACACGGTCTTGTTATCAAACTTGTCTCTCTCAAGTCCTGAAGAGGAGCAGATAATACGAATGAAGAAAGGCCATTCTGTTTGTTAAAATCATTTGTTTTATTCATGGTACTCCGATGTTTATAGTCACTGTAAAACATTCCCCCAGATCTGTTATTCTCTAACATAGTCTTTACGTCCTCTTTAGTGGAGTAAATGTCACCATGATCATAGTTGAATCCATCAAATAAAAAGCCCTGTCACAGACCTCACATACAAATTCAAAGGCAGTCAGAGTAACAGAATGAGACAAGGCATGACATCTGCTTAGAGCCGCACCACTGGCTATTTCCAACATGTTTTGCTGGTATGCAGATGTTGAAAAGACCTGTGTTTTTGTAGCATTTTATTTTTTGCATTAAAATTGGACAAAATAAGTGTCACTTAGACTTTTTGCAATTGTACCTATAAGTAACTTCCGCATGAGGAATAGACTGAAATCTTAAAGAGGTCATAATATGACCTTTTAAAAAGTCTTGATTTAGTTTTTGGTGTTTACAAGAATAGGGTTGCATGCTTGGATGTTCGAAAAACATTATTTCTCACACATCTTAGATTGTTGCAGATCTCTTTCTAGTCTGTCAGTAACACCGTTTAGTTTTGGTCTCTTATAAAGTCTCTCCTTCTGAAAAGCACAGTGTGCTCTGATTGGTCGGCTGGACCAGTGTGTTGTGATTGGTCAAAAGCTTATACAGAGAATAAGTCCCTTTGTATTAGACTTCGTAGGTTTGAAGACCTTTTTCATGCTCAAACAGCTACATTACATACTAAAGAAAATGTATAAAAAATATAAAATACAAAAAATAGATAGAAAAGTTTCCATCACAGCACTCAATTTAATCCAGGACTCCCACTTTGAGGTATAAATTCATATAAATTTCTAACTGAAAGTTACATTAATTCAGTGAAAAGATATGCTATAAAATGCTATTCATTTTCATCTATATGAAAAAGAGCAGTTTAGACGTTCTATAAAATATAGAAACGTTATGATATTAGCTAACCTCCTTAAGTTAATCCTGTTTCTGTTGTGTTTTCCCCCCTAATATGTTCCTTACAGGCAATACATACCACAAATGAAGCAGGTGGTCTTTAGAATTTCTTCCTTTCTCTGTTTCTCACTCCTCAGGTCAGCAAAGGTGTCAATGATCACACCAAAGATCAGGTTCAATACAATGATGATGACAATGAAGAAGAACAAGAGGTCATACACGACACGTGCCGGGAACATGGGCTCCTGAGGAGGGTTATAAATGTTTACAATTTTAATATACATATACATGTATGCATGCAAGTATGTATGTATATGTAGAGAGAGAGAGAGAGAGAGATAGAGAGATTAAGTGTAAAATATTACAAAATAAATTATATACAATTACATAGTTATAAATTATAACAAAAAATAAATTACAGTAATACCTCAGTTTACGAGAGACTTTGTATACGAGTAAATCGGTGTACGAGCATGGAAAGTCAAATCGGTGTTTGAGCATTGTATCGGAGTGCGAGAGAATTTTTCCCTCGCCCATGCGCATTTTTGTGTGGAAAAGTCCTAACGTTCAGCATCTTCGCACACATTTTTATTGGAAATATCGTAATGACAGCCTCTCACAAAGCCCAACTCCCCTTCACTCGTTCATTCTCTCAGTGTCGCTCGGTTTGGTGCATCATTCACCACAGTGATACTTTTATAAGTGATTTACAGCGGTTTTACCTCCTGTTGTTAACATTAATTGTGATCACTATTGTTCACGTAGTGAAATATAAACGTACAGTACAGCATATAGACAATGACCTCAAGATGAGTAAGAAAGAAGGGATGAAATTCTCCCTGTAAGCAGTAAAACCCTCCTCTCGTCTCCTTCACGCCAGCAGACGCTACTCAAAGCTGAAGTGCGTTACAGTAAATTGTCAAGTATTTTTATCGTTTAATTGTGAATTATTAATTAGTATTTATATGAGATGTTAATGGTTTTAATTTTAACTGTAGTTAATAGGGTAAAACGCCAAAAATATTAAAAATGGGCATTTATGGTCATGTGGAACGAATCGAGTGATTTTTAGTGCATTCTTATGGGGAAAATTGTTTTGGTGTACGAGAAATTTGAGTTACGAGCTCTTGGAACAAATTAAACTTGGAAACTGAAGCGTTACTGTATATACAGAGTAGATACCTGTATTTAATTTTTTTTTATTTTTATATTGGGCAGAGTGTATTGGATAAATATTGGACAAAATATCCAGCCATGCTCGCAAGGTGTCTGTGCCGCTGCGCTATGCTTATCAGCTTAGCGTGAATATTTAATTTGTTTAACATTCTATTAATTTGATATATTTACTGCATAGACATCCTTCTCACATATATCTATTCCACTCTCTGTTTGCTCTGTTGTCGGTGTGCACGCAGCGTGGTATCGGAGCATTTTAATGAGTACAAGAAGACGAGCACAGTATCGGTATAGGTGCATCTCTACTTCAAAGAATATAGACAGATGCTCAGAGTGAGTACAAACCAGTGCTGGTGTCAATAAAAGCAGGATGCCTGCAGATTCCACTGCTTTAAACATGGATTATACTGACAGTATTAGTGACGCCAGGAAGGATTTATTGGTGTATCACACGTCTGAATGTGTTGTGTTGATATTCTGTTCACCTCTTTGGAGAGCTTGCGCAGAACATCTGCGATTCCTCCTCCGTTCCTCAGCCCATGGTTCAGAACTGTAATGATGCACATCAGCAGGGTGTCACACACCCGTTCTACGCCATCTTCATCCTCTTCTTCCACTGGGACGAACACATACAAAAATTCAGAAACATTAAATAACAGTCTTGTAACTACATATTGAAGAACATACCTTATACACACACACACACACACATACATGTATGGTAAACGTGATTAATTGATTTGACAGCACTTATATATAAATCAGTACTGTCAAATTAATTAACCACGTCTACTATAAAAGTTTTTTTAAAATAATGTAATGTATATAAATCGATTTGACAGTAGCAATATATACATATGTACATACACACACATATATTTATATATATATATATATATATATATATATATATATATATATATATATATATATATATATATATATATATATGTGTGTGTGTGTGTATATACACATACACATATATATATATATATACACACATATACATATACATATATATATATATATATATATATATATATATATATATATATATATATATATATCCATGTGTATGTATATGCGCGTGTATTTAATAATTTATAATAATTAAGTAATTTAATAAGTAATTAATCAGAATTTTTTTATATTTTTATTAATTTGAACTCGCAGAACAAGTAAAAATTAGTAAAAAATTCTGAATATATATATATTTATTATTTCTAACTATAATTTTACTTCTATTTATATAGATTTATAATTATTCACAATTATTAATATATATTATTTTGGAATATATTTAAATATAAAATCATGCATTAAGATTTAGATTTTTTTTAGAATCATTCATATTTATAAATATACATTCAGATTTTGCTCCATCAATCAGTCATTCCACTTGTTCATCCATCACATGCAAATAACAGAAATGTTCACTAGTGGTCCCAGACATTTGGACCCCACTGTACTGTATGTATGTACGTATGTATGTATGTGTATTATATATATATATATATATATATATATATATATATATATATATATATATTTATTTTGCAGGAGCAGACACATCAACAAAGTGTGTCTTTCTGTATAAAGACAGGAAGATTGAAGGAACGAGAGTAGAAAGGTACGTAAGAATAAGTTAGGGACACAGAAAGAAAGAGACCGCACGTGTTCATATCTAGAAGCACAGGTGATCTTTAAAGACTCACTGGGCAAAGCAGAACAAAGCAGCACATGAGTCATATCAACACACACACACACACTCTCACGGGTCATTTCAGCACCTTAACCTTTATAATAGATACACAGGACCAGCCTTTCACAAAAAACCATAAACACATTCAAATCACACGACATGCCACTAAAGCAGATAATGCTAAAACTCAGATGAAGGTTGAGACAGAAGTTTACACAAAAGAAAATCTGCAGTACTGCACAGTAAATGCTGAATTATTCTCAATGTGACATTCAAACCACACAATTAAATCCATTTGTCTAACAATACACAAGCACAGCTTTACAATGCAATCCCACCACAGGCGCCACTTAATGCTAAAAGATCAATATGGCAAACTGCAGTCCTTAAAAGTACAACTTAAGTAACACCTAAATTACTTTAAAAAATGCATGAATGTCATTATATACCATAAAGTGTACAAATACATTTAAATTTTATACATATTATAATTTTTTTCATTTAAAATATTATTTTCTTAAATAAAAAATAACTAAATGCCACTTTGTTTGGCATTTTGTTGTCCATTTCAAGGACATTTATGCATTTTATGTATGGCCTAAATTTTGGTGGGGCCGCAGTCACTGTAAAAACAAATACAGAGGTGACTTACCGTGGTGAGAACTAAAGGGGGAGTCAGAACAAGATTCACTCAGACAGCTCGTAGACTCCTTCACATTTGGCCTCTCTAAAAAACAATTTTCATCAGTTAATTTTCAATCATTTTTAGGGCGTTTGATTTAGTTTATTTGTCATTTATTTCAGTTGAAGATCATCTACAAAAGTTAAAAGTGTTTTTCCACAATAGAAAAGCTTTATTAAAATCCTGTTTGTTATATTCCAGTGTCTGCGTGTACCCTTTCTGTCCCCAGTGCTAGTGCAGTGCACAGAGGAAGCGATTACATAAGGGAGTGTGGCCACTGCTGGGTTATGCAACAGGTGCCATGTGCTGGCAGGTCCTCTCCCATCTCAACAACGCTCCATGGCCATGTGTGTTCATAAAAAGATGCAAATATATTCTTGCATCCACATATGTGTGCATGCACACACAGATGCATTGAGTGCATAACTGAATTAATAACAGATGTGGTAGATGTGTCTAAAAGAGACATTTTACTGCTATTCATACCGAGTTGTTTACATATACAATACGCAGGGTTGCACATTAGCACATGATGATGACTTCAGCCATGCAGAATATTTGGGAAATATGAAATTAAAGACCAAAACCACAAGTTCTATGCAACGTGCAGCTGGAAAGATGGGAGGCCATTACAGCAATGAGCATGAGAGGGAAATCATGTACACTTCATGCTTACTTAAAACAGGGAGATGGTCTACTTCCATCAGGAAATCATCTTTAAAGAAGAGGAAGGCTACAATGGAAAAGAGGTAGACCAGGATGATGGCCAGAACAGCTGTGAGGAAGATGGAGCGGCCGTTCTTTGTCACACTCCTCATCACGTTTAGGAGTGTTTCCTCTCTACGCACGAGATCGAACAACTAGAGGAAAACGAAGGAAAGAGGAAGATATTATACAAATGTGTTCAAAATTAAATTATTATAAATATCAAATTATTATTTAAATTATCATTGTTCTAAATCTAAATGTGCCTTAAAAAGAGATTTGTTTGCTGCATTGTCTTTCTATTTAAACTGCTGTTCTTTTGAACTCCGCATTCAAAGAATCCTGAAAAAAATTATATCATGATTTCCACAAAAATATTAAGCAGCTCAACTGTTGATAATGATAATTTCATGAGCAGTAAATCAGCGTATTAGAATGATTTATAAAGGATCATGGGACACTGAAGACTGAACATTTTGCTTTGCCATCACAGGAGTAAATTATATTTAAACTTTTATTTTAAATTGTAATATTTCACAATATTACTTTTACTGTATTTCTGATAGAATAAATGCAGCCTTAGCATAAATTTTTTTTTTTATTAACACTGGAAAATCTGTAAAGTGTGAGCATTTTAACAATAATAAAAAAATATTTTTTTCTATTTACCTATTCTTAATCTTACTGTTAAAAGTAGAATAAAAAAAGTTGAATCTTACTGTCAACAGAATAAAAATAATCTGAATTTCTGTCCAGTTTTTAGAAGCCAAAAAAGTGTTATAATAATAAATAAAAAAAATCATGTGTCAAATGACTATATTATCTATTAACTAATATCCTAAACAAACAACTGAGACAGCCTTAAAAATACAATGAGAATTTTTTTCACCCCACTTTTAAAAAACCCTGTATTAAATCATTAATTTCTTTTATAACAAAAAATATATTTAGCAGAAGATGTGAAAGTCATACCAGTATACTGTAGAAGAACTCGTGTACGAACAGTCCCAGCATACACACAATGACGTAGTTGACGTGCAGAAGGAAGAAGATGTCCATAATAACTGCTTTGTACCCTCGTGTGAACGTGCCTTGATTCCCCACAAAACTAACCAGGAACACGATTTTATTCAAAAGCTGTGGGAACGACATTAGAAGATTATGCTTCCCGATAGCAATAGCATCCTTACAATCACATTAAAACATCTTTCGATTCAAACACTTTTCACACATAGCAAAGAAAGGCAAATATTATAAGGCACCTAAATCATATAAATCATGCATTATATGTCAGGGTAAAACAGGCTTATAATTAAATATATTTTAAAAGAAAGGAAAATGTTTCCATATTTTTTGTTGTTAATTTCAATGTAAATGAATATGGGCCTGTTCACACCATTTCACTTAATGCATTTCAATATCATATCAATCCGATCATAAAAAGTCCAGGTGTAAATGCCCTCCAAAACACTTTTGAGATCTCGTTCAAACCCCTTCAGGTGGAAGTTTGAGACTCATTCCAGGTGAATCTGGACAAGTGTAAATGCATCTGGTTGCTGGAACCACATATGTAAATTTTACTCTTCCCACAATGGTGAAAAAACTTGTGTAAGAGTGTGTTTTAGGCTCCTGGCTCCAGGTAGTCACATGTGTCAGAGCTACAGCAACACACATCACCACAGACATGGCCTGCCGAGCATCCTGAAGCACACAATCATCTTCATTAAAAGTAATGAGACTAAATTATTTTACCAGTACTCATGCCACTCTCTCTCCTATTGCAAGTTTTTAACTTCACATGCCTTAAGTGAATTTGTGTAAATTCATGTCACTTGGTAGAAGCATGTCAGATTAGGCAGACGCCAACATGGCCAATTGTGTGACATGTTTTCATCCTGAAATCCATATATATATATACACAGTGGAACCCACTTATCTCGACCTCGGTTATCTCTTGCCAACCCGGTTATGTCGACGTTTTTGAAGTGGAACCGCTAAACTCCCTATTTTTCTTAGCATTTTCTTATTGGTTATGCTGATTCTTTTATGTCGCCGAACCCTGATATCTCGAGCACAAAAGAGGGACAAATTCGCCATTTATCATCAGTTATCTCAATCCCTGTGACGAATGATAGTACCGAGTTCACTGCGCATGCGCTGAGTTCGCGTTGCACGTGCATTATGGTCCATACGGTCGCTCACTTCAATGCCGCTTCACTCATTCTTGCAGCGCAGTGCCGTGCAGCCGCAGAAGAACTCACGCAAAAATCAAGCTTTACAGATGCTATCTTGGATGAGGAGGTGCAGGAGTTAGTATCACTGTCCAGCAATTCCCAGATTACGTTGACATCGACAAAGACGTCGTTACTGATAGAAGCATTTGTTTTCAAGCAGACCGTTAAATGCAAAAAGCAACAAAGCATTTTAGACTTTGTAAAGAAACCATAGTAACCGTGTGTGCAATACTTTCAGAACTGTGTCCGAGCGAAATGACTGTGTTATGAGCGAATGTGTTTACGCTGTGAGCGAAATTGTGTTTGCAATGTTGGAGAATATAATTAAAGGTTTGTATTGAGAATGGAAGGTGTTTTTATTGTATACTGGTAAATCTCTGCTGTTAGTTGCTGCACATATGCATTTTGTTGTTAGCAAACATATATAGTGTGTGTACATTTTTATAGCATGCTGATCACTAAACAAATCGCCATATTGGCTGTTGGTTATCTCGATCCTCGGTTATGTCGATGCTTTTTTGCAATCTCCGAGGCCGTCGATGTAACCGGGTTCCACTGTAGTATCTATGATCTCACTTGCAGCGATGATAAACGTGGTTTGTGGTGACCATTAGAAGATGTAGCGGGTGGCGTCTAGTATAACAGATCCCAGACTCCTAGAATCTGTTTCAGCACATGTCTCTGTTGGTCCTTCATGTGGTGCCATAATGGCTGAGGAGACGCCAGCTTGAACAGACTGACACAACAGAGGGACGTGTCAGCAGTTTGAAGGCTGGAGCTCCAGTTGGCTGAGGAGGAGGCATGAAATCACTCTCATTTCGTTTTATCCGAGCGGACATCAAGCACATCAGCCGCTTCTGTCATCTTAACTGACACTGATGCAGAGAATCTAGCGTTGCTATTTTGCATCAATCTTTCAAATTTAGCCAGATATCGAGCAGGTTTTTGTAATGAATTGGTATTAATGATTAATCAGCAAACATGAGGTGTTAGAAGCTGGTCTTTTCTAATAGGAGCTTGGTTGGTTTATGAATGTAAAAGACACTTTGACATTTAATCAATTCACGGACGGCGAATACTGATGGGCTAAATGAAGCGTGAATGGTTGATAATGGATTTGTCTTACATTGACGGCCCCCAGCAGCAGCAGGGTGGGTGCTAAGCCCAGGGTGTAAATCGAACGGAAGATGACGGTTACCAGGAACGCCAGGATACCTCCACGCCGGGGAAGAACAAACAACGTGAAGGTGCTCACGACCACTGCCACCCACAGCAAGACCGACAAGAACGGTGGCAAGATACCTAACAGACAGTACAAAGAACTGCATGAAGATCACCCCTTTAATTAATTCCATTATGATTTAATTACCCTTTTAAAATCAGTTCAATTCTGATTTAATTAAATATTAATAATTAAAAAGGATTATTTAATAATATCATACAATTTTAACAATAAAAATGCCGTACAAAATTAGTTTTATTTTTTCAGAAATTCTGTGTTTTTAATTTTCTGGATTCTTTTTTTCTTTTCTTCTATTCTTCTAGTCAAGTCAAGTCAAGTCACCTTTATTTATATAGCGCTTTTTACAATGTAGATTGTTTCAAAGCAGCTTTACATTGGTTACAGAAAAAACTATATAAACAAAGTTCAAATACAGTGGTTAATAAAATTAAAGCATAAAACTTTTTTATTTTTTAAACGAAAATGCACCGCTAATTCACAGATACGTACATGCAAACTTAATTTTTAAATGTAATATTCACAGACATTACGCAGCCTTTTAGATAACAAAACCATACCTTCATCTCCATCGTCTCCAAACGGGTAGAAAAGAGCCACAGCCAAGTTGATTAACACAGCCAAGTTAAAGGAGATGCTACCCCATAGAGATATATGTTTTGAAACCCAGAAAAGTGGTGCATTATCTGCAAACACAGACCAATACATCAGTATAATAACTCTGGCACAGACTTTAACTGCTGATAAATTGTTACATTTGTTTTTAGCGCCAAGTAAAACAACCCACTTCTTATTTTTTTCTGCCATCTCATCTCGTTGTAGAGGTCATCAAACTGCTGGAAGAAGTCGTTGACCTTGCTGCCCTGGTCGTCCCGCTCTGTGGTGGTGAACACGCGCACTTTTGATTCTTCTGTTAAGTATTCACAGATGTTGGGCACAGGAAACACGATCTGCTCCATTGTGCGATCATGACGAACAATCTATACATGAGAACATTTTGTAATCATTTAATAAAGTAATTAATCAAAGACCAGTAATAAATAACTTTTAACTGATACACTTTAATGTAAATTTCTGATGAAAGAATCATGCAAATAGGACTTCAAATGTGCCATATTAGCTATAGAAAAGCCATTAAGTGAAGCAGTTATCTTCTTAAACTCTCAAATTGCCGTACCTCTATCTGAGCAGTGTGGTTGGCGTAGTATCGGAGCGCTTCCTCTCCCTCAATGCTGGGGTCCGAGCCAGGTTTCAAACTCTGCTGGAGGTTTTTTTTGTGCCGTGCCAACTGATCATAATGATAAAAAATAAACAACAGATTCAGAAACCGCAGTTCCATATGCGGGTGATTCTTCAACTACGGACACTTCTGACCCCAGGGCTTTTAGAAAACAAACTTTCAAGACTTTTAATTTGTCCCACAGGTTTAAATTTGTTTTTATTTTTATATACTGATAATGCCCATCAGTGGACGAACATACAATGCAGGTGAATTCTGTCATTCTGAGTCATTTTCAACTCATACCAAATTATTAGTAGAATTTTATAACATTGTTTGATGAAAATGAAAAATATGGAAATGCCATTTCTGGAATAAAATGGCCACTATTTTGCATTGCTAAATCTAATTTCATAACTAAAATGTTATGTATGCTAAATACACAATTAAATAAAAGAAAAATGGACAAGAACGGTGGCAAGATACCCAACATACAAAACAAAATAAAAATAAATAAAAAGATTATTTAAAATAACTTTTTGCATGACTAAATAAAAATTACAACATGATTGGAAGTGATGTACAGTGAAAGAATTTTTTTTTAATATTGATCTTATTTTCTTCACATAATGAGTTTCACCTCTTGATAAAACAAGAACACTAACATTTGATAAAAAATAAATTGCCTAATAAATTAAATAAAAAGGTTGATGTGGAAATAATGCTACAACTAAAGGACAGTTATTATTCTAACATCATCATAACATCTATAATAGAGCTTAATTTTATAATGGATATGTCAATAAAGTTTAAATATCTGAAGAAAAAAAAAGCACAAAAAACAAAGAAAAAAAGCAATAATTTGTTCTTTTTAATAAAAAGCAACATCAGAAAAAGTGCTTAAAGTTGCAGGAACACCATTAATCTATTAGTGACACATTGGTGACTTGGCTAACGCAAATCACATTAACGGTTTAGAAGTTTCATAATGATAATGCAACCCCTGAAAGAGTCAAATCATAAGAGGTCAGGACTGATCAAGCATTTTAAGATGTTTATCTCAATGACTTAAATCCTGCAGTGATGTGGCCAAGGTGCATTAGTGAGACAACAGAATCTAGAGACAACCTAATCAAAAACAGCGCTCTGGAAATCATTTTCAACAGATGATGGGATCAAAGGGCAACGAACGATCAATAACGCTCTGCAAGATCCAAGCAATTCATGTGGAGTTTATACATGAAGGCTGCTCAGTCGAACGAATCAAACTATTCATTTTCTATTTAGTAACTAACCAGTAACCAGTCTTTCTAAAAAGGCAGACTGACACTCTTTAACCTCAAACAAGGACACGTCCTTGATTCCACACCTTCAGCTTCCCTTTGTTACATATTGGCCGTAACACAGTAAATAGGAATGGGGATTTACACACTCTTTTTCTTACAGGCTGAAAGAACACAAAAGATGTGCGCACTAAGGCACTAAGAAGGTGAAATCACTTTGTCTCGTCACTGAGGTCTAAGCCAAAAATGTTTACAGTGTTCTTTTCATTCCAGATCAAAGCCGACATCAGGAAACGGTTTATAAGAGCAAGACAAGCAATCGAGAGCTAAACTGACACCATAAATGTGATTTACTTTGTCATGTTCCAAGTAAACACAGGAGGATCTTGCATTTGGCAGTTGTTTTTTCAGCATTGTAGCTAACAAGCAACCACGCCAACAGTGCGGAGCAAACAAAAAGAGACCGAGACCACAATGGGAAAAAAGGACTCGGGAAAATCGTTTACAGTATCATCATTCAGTTTAAATTCATTTATTCAGTTTAACTAACTCTGCGTGACAAATCAAAGAATGTTTATTATTCTCTCTGACATGAACATGAAAAAACACACAAAAAAACAACAACAACAAAGCAAACGTGACTTGAACTTGGTTCTTGTTTTTGGTCATGATGTCCACCACAAGGCTTTCAATCTTGTGGACTTACAATGACCGCCGTGAGCCCTTTAAGTCCATAGAGCGTGCCATTTGCCATTTTAGGTTTCAGAAGGGTGCTCGCGAGCAGCCCCTTTGTGGTTTATATGCGCTTTTTCAGAACCTGCACTGAACCAAGCTCCACAGCAACTAATTAGGCCACGTCCACACGATGCCGGTGCATTCCCTATCCGATCATAAACACTGCGTCGGCGCAAGAAATATCAGCGTCCACACAAGACCACTAAAACCGACTGAATCCGGTGTAGTGTATATGCCAGACCAGTATGGGGCGCTGTAATTCTACCACATATACACTATACACAGAGAAGAAGACTTTGAGCATGCGCATTGTTGTTGCTGTTCAGTGTTGCCAGATTGTTAGTAACCTTTTAGTCACGTCCGACCGGGAAAAAAAGCATTGGGCTGGTTGATAAAATTTGGGATGGTTTTTGATGCATAAAATCACTCAACATTTTTATTATTTATAAGACTAAGCACTTTGGAATGATATTTTTTTCAAATAGGCGGGTTTAAAGCTGTAGTTGGGCTGGATATCTTCAGTCCAATCTGGCAACACTGTTGCTGTTACGTGTGACACAGCTGACACGTGATATGATGACATCATCGGTAAACAAAAAATATACGGATTGGCCGTCCACACGAGACCGCAAGGGTGTCGGATTCAGATCTATCCACTTTAGGAGCCGGTCTCAAAAGAGAGCAGATTCAGTCTCCCAAAACGCCGGATCCGTGTGGACGGAACGCCAATCCGATAACAAATGTATGCGTAAACAGTGATACGCGTCTCCGTGTGGACTAATAAGTTAAAAAAAAAAATGTCAGTAATCATTAATAAATGCACGTTCAATCAACATTTAAACATTTCATGAATGGAACAAATTATGTCCCTTTTTAAAAGATGTAATATAGGTCCAGGTGTCCCCAGATTGTGTCTGAAGCTTCAGCTCAAAATACTCCACAGACCATTTATTACAGCATGCCCATAACACCCCTTTTTGAGTGGAATCAAAACATGCTGTTTTCATGCGTCTATCCTTAAACGCCAATGAGACGCTGCTTCCTGCCTCCTTTTTCAGAAGAGGGCTGTGCCTTCACCGCTCGTGTCTCGGATATTCCAGCAACAACAAAACATGGGGCCGTTTCCACAGAGCACATTTTTTCATTCCTCTTCCATTATTTTCTATTAAAATACACTAAAGGGACCTTGCTTTTTGTGCTCCCATTTAGTGCCATTTACACATATACACACAGAGTCAGTCAGGGGAGGATCTAAGCTAATAGGGCAGATTCAGAATTTTTTTATTAGTGAGTGGGTGGATTTTCACCATTATGAGGTGGTTGTGTACACATACACTCACCTAAAGGATTATTAGGAACACACACTAATACTGTGTTTGACCCCCTTTCACCTTCAGAACTGCCTTAATTCTACGTGGCATTGATTCAACAAGCTGCTGAAAGCATTCTTTAGAAATGTTGGTCATATTGATAGGAGCATCTTGCAGTTGATGGAGATTTGTGGGATGCACATTCAGGGCACGAAGCTCCTGTTCCTCCACATCCCAAAGATGCTCTATTGGTTTGAGATCTGGAGACCGTGGGGCATTTTAGTGCCGTGAACTCATTGTGATGTTCAAGAAACCAATTTGAAATGATTCGAACTTTGTGACATAGTGCATTATCCTGCTGGAAGTAGATCAGAGGATGGGCACATGGTGTTCATAAAGGGATGGACAAGGTCAGAAACAATGCTCAGGTAGGCCGTGGCATTTAAACGATGCCCAATTGGCACTAAGGGGCCTAAAGTGTGCCAAGAAAACATCCCCCACACCATTACACCACCACCACCAGCCTGCACAGTGGTAACAAGGCATGATGGATCCATGTTCTCATTCCGTTTACGCCAAATTCTGACTTCCAGTCTTCAACTGTCCAATTTTGATGAGCTTGTGCAAATTGTGCCTCTTTTTCCTATTTGTAGTGGAGATGAGTGGTACCCGGTGGGGTCTTCTGCTGTTGTAGCCCATCCGCCTCAAGGTTGTGCGTGTTGTGGCTTCACAAATGCTTTGCTGCAGACCTCGGTTGTAACGAGTGGTTATTTCAGTCAAAGTTGCTCTTCTATCAGCTTGAATCAATCGCCCATGACCTCTGACCTCTAACATCAACAAGGCATTTTCTCCCACAGGACTGCCGCATACTGGATGCTTTTCCCTTTTCACACCATTCTTTGTAAACCCTAGAAATGGTTGTGCGTGAAAATCCCAGTAAGTGAGCAGATTGTGAAATACTCAGACCGGCCCGTCTGGCAGCAACAACCATGCCACACTCAAAACTGCTTAAATCACCTTTCTTTCCCATTCTGACATTCAGTTTGGAGTTCAGGAGATTGTCTTGACCAGGACCAACCCCTAAATGCATTGAAGCAACAGCCATGTGATTGATTGATTAGACAATTGCATTAATGAGAAATTGAACACGTGTTCCTAATAATCTTTTAGGTGAGTGTACATCAATGTTCACATTCAAGTGAATTTTGCATATTAGGTCCCGTTTAAATAATTTCTGTTTATTTCTTCTTAGTGTCGGTGAAATGAGAAGATAAGGGATTATTCATTTCCTTTCATCCCCTCTGCTTCTTTCTCTGCTTGACTCTTATGTCCTCAGCCCTGCTTGTTTTCTACAAATGAGAATCTACACAGGAAAATGGCACTGACAAACATTGTGCAGATAGTCTAAGATTAAACAAAAAACTCACTGAAAACTATGGAAGAGTTTCCCATAAGATATATTACTCTAGCAAAGTTAACAGTGTTTCGCAGTAAAAAACTAAATCTTACCTGATGGGCCAGGATGTAGATGTTGTGGCCAACATCTTTAGGTCTGATCTGATCTGATGTCTCTTGATCAATCTCACTCTCTTCACCTTGAACGTATGCCTCCTTCATTACGTCAACCTGTAGATGTGACATCCAAGCATTACTGCATTTATGGCACAGCACAGAGATATTTTGGCTATAAACGATCATTAAAAAGCAGCAATACTGTAAGATATTGATCATCTCACCAGTTCATTGGGTCTCATCTTGTACAAGATCTTCTCTGCGTTCTCACTGTCATGGCGACTCTCCATGATGGCCAAGAGAAGTTTAGATGCATTGTTCTGATTTGTTATTGTAAAGAAAAGAGGCATTTTAAAATTAAATGACTATGAAGTAAAGAATATTAACAATTTCCTCCTGGAGCTAAAAGTGTAGATGCTTTTACATGCCGAATCAAAAATTGACATGCTTCGAAACATTTTGTTATCTGTAAAATTATACAACAATTGCCTCCTTATTCAAGCTACGTGATTAACTGCAAACAAACAAGTACCTTCAGCTCCAGTACAAGGTCAAGTCGGTGCTTTCCCAATGGATCAATTGGATTCACAATGAGCGCGATGATGATGTCAATGCCGTTTGACTCATGCCTGGCTATGCATGACTGCGGAGGAGGAAATACACAATTTCAATCCCACAATCCCAAACTATTATTTATTAAGTCTTAGAATTCTAGAAAAGACTTACTTCATAAAGCATCTTTAATAAAGCTAGATTAAGTTCAGATATGCTAACAAATCTAACACTTATTTACTTATTTAATCTTAACACTAGATTTACTAATAGTTTTATCCACCGCAAATTTAGCACTGAAAAGGAGAGGATAGTTATTTTGTGGCAGACCTTATTACATATAAGGTATTATTATTATTATTATTATATTATTATTATGAGGTATTACTGTACATTTGTAAGTGTTTCCCTTTCAGATGCAAAATCTTGAGTATTTAAATTAATCACGCAAGGGGATTTACTTAAGTTTGCACTAGTCAATTTACTGGTATTTGCGGCATTAATTACCACCCACTGTTGTCTTAAACCAGAAGCTAATTGGGACTTTTTGGATTTAAGTCAATCTGACCTTCGGACTCTGTGTGGAAACAGATTTTCCCCCATTTTTCAATGAGGAAAGCGTTTCAATCAATACCTGGTTTTCATGGCAAGGACCCTGGCAGTACTCTGTGATGGTCTCAAGTGTCTGTATGACCAGGTCTACGTTCCTCTCATTAATGTAGAGTCCCAGCAGACCCAGTCCTCCTGTTGTGCTGCCACAGATACAGTCAAGAAACTGCAATGTCTCACACACCAGGTTATAATTGGTTTTGTTGTTCTGATCTCGCAGAAAGTTCTGTATACAAGAGAGAGAAAAAAAGATATGGACTCAAGTCAGTAATTGGTATCTCAATTCCGACGGACTTGTCCATAACTAGGTCAGAGGTCCCTTGAGATGTTTATCAGCAGAGCAAAAAAATTGGGCTTTCCAAACATCAAGGTGCTTTTTGTTAAAAAACACTCTTTTTGACACTGCTTAGAAGTGAAAACCCATCTCATCTCGCAGTGTTTAATCCTCTAAAATGGTTTAGAGCCAAACAAACTAACACGGAGCAAAATTGGACCAATAAAAATGACTGAAGATTTGCATCACCTACCTGCAAATCCCTGTTATGATTCTCACAAAGCAGCTGAAGGAAGCGTAGGATGGGTTTCATGATGGTGATGGCCTGGCTCATCTGGATTTCCTCCACCACCTCCTCCATCCCATCCACTCCTGACAACATCGGCTCAATCTCGGCGTCCCATTCTCGGCGAAAGGTGCTATAAGCCTTTGAGGTGAGCGAGGAGGCATCTTTAAGCTGACCCCGCATCTCTTCTCTGATGTGCAACGAGTCTCGAACTTCATAAGACAAGAAAGAATGAACTTCAGGTTATACAATTATTATAGAACCAGTTATTTTAGTATTATTTAATATTTAGAAATATCTTTAATACGTTTTTATTTTTATTTCGGTTGTTTTTGTACTTACGCTTATTTGATTTCAGTTAGTTGCCAACTTTTGTTTAGGTATTTTTAAGTTTCAGATAAGTTTTTCAACCAATATATGTGTTTTTTTTCCAGCTGTATTTCAATAACTGAAAATTATTTTGAATAGATTTTGTTTTAGTCAACCCTAACACTGTACAGGATGTAATAATAATGAAGATTTGCAAAATATTATGCAAAAGTCAATTCAAAGTCATCCATACTAGCTACTGTACCTGTAAGTACTTTCAATAAAATATATTTATTAAATCACAATATCACACAATCAAGATCTGTGCTTTGATCACTGGCATACAGACACTTAAACCTATATTACAGTTACAGAGACAATATTACAAGCTATAACCATAATATTTTTGAAGCCAAGGGAGAATTAACACATCTTTGTTCTTCTGCTTTGTTCAACGTTCCTGAGTGAATTAATGTTTTCAATAAAATCAATTGAGGAATTGACATAGTGATTGATTCACTCAAAGACAGTCTCTTGTTGACTGGCAAGAAAAACTGGAAAATGTGGAAAAACTGCACTGTTTGACACTAGGTACATTTCAAAACGTTCCCCTCTTAATGAAAAGTGTTAAATAAAACAGATTTTTAATATGGTGCCAGCTACCCCTCACATGACCTCATGTGACAGGATTCGGAGCACAGCAGTTGAAACGGGGCCAGATACTATTCATATGCCTGATTGTCTCTTCATTTACGCTGCCTAAGGCCTGAACTACACTCACATGAATAGCCATGCATTAAGGCACACTTGTTTGTGATAAACAGGCTATTCACAGGACCACTGACATACTTCTAGTTTAGACTTAGCGTATCATTTAGTCTAGAGAGTCTAGGTCATTTTTTTTTAGGACTAAACATGATAAAAGCAGAACAGTGCAATTAGGACACATCTCTATTTTCAGTGAGCCAGAAAGTGATTTCTAAAGGTTTTTTTTAGGCTTTAAGATATCACACCTGGTTTGTGGTCTTTTGGGACCTTCCTTTGTTGGAGATACATTTCCACCAAGGCACAAGAGTTAGTAAAGTAATTTTTCTGTTATTTTATTTATTGTACAGAGAGAGCTTGATGTTTATACGCAGCATATTAATGAGACATTTTTTTTTATTAAAATTTTTTTTTTATTAAATATAAAAAAATTTGCCCAGCATATTAATAAGTACAAAAAAAACATGTCTAAAGCTCACAGTTGTTTAAAATAAAGATTTTAAGCTGATTTTGCCCAAAAATTTGCATATTAATTTTTTTTTTTAAATTACATTTTTTTATTAATTATTACAAAAATTTGCCCAGCATATTAATAAGTACAAAAAAAACATGTCTAAAGCTCACAGTTGTTTAAAATAGAGATTTTAAGCTGATTTTGCCCCCAAAATTTGCTTGTTAATTTAAAAAAATGTATTAATCAAAAAAAAATTTTTAATTAAATATTAAAAAATTTGCCCAGCATATTAATGAGTAAGTACAAAAAAAACATGTCTAAAGCTCATAGTTGTTTAAAATAGAGATTTTAAGCTGATTTTGCCCACCAAAAATTATTAGCTGAAAACATAATTTTTGTTTTTCGACCAAAAGAGGAAAGCGGATGAAAATATGAGACAGACTTATAAGCCTCCCCTCAGTTATCAGCACTCAAGTTTCACTCTCGCTCTAGTGCCGTTATCAATGACGCTTCGCTCAATATTCCTCTCCATGCATGCAGGTTGAAATTTCTATATGGTAGTATGCCTATACTGCTCTCTTGACTTTGTGGTGACTTCATACTCTTCATCATATTCACCATCCATGGCCTTAAAAACCTTTTTTCTCATGAAAGAAAGTGAAAGTATACCTTTCTTATACCTGACTCCAGAGCCTTCCCCTTCCTCTTCTCTCTTCTTGCAGCTGATCTCAAACATGTTGACTGACACGCTAGAACGGATCTCTTTTTGAGCTAGCTCCATCCGGTCATAGAAGACCTTGAAGAACTTCTCTGACTTCTTCTGCTTGTGCAGCTGATGGTAGAAAGAGTTCTGGAGGGAGACGTGAAGGAAATGACATCATCTGGATCTCGTGGACGCCGTGTTGTGAATGCATAACAGAACCTGTATATACCTGAATCTGTGTATTCCCTCCTCTCAGCAGTGCAATGCCCAGCAGAATGCTTTCCTCAAATATACGGTCATTCTTAGTGCTGACGATGAGGTCGATGACCAGCTCGGATGCTCCTACGTTGTCCAGGGTACACTGGATATCTGCTACACTAGTACCTGGCTTATCAGAGTCTTGCCCTGGAGAGCCACCTATACGCACACGTACACAGAAACACACTGTTGAGTCAGGCATGAGAGAACCAGAGCAGACGGTGCTTTGGCTGATGGTCATTTGTGTACCAGACCTCCAGAGGAAGAGCTGCTCCCTCCGCTGTAATCTAGGGCTTTGGAGTAGGGCCGTTGGTTGCCAAAGTAATGTGTAAGGAGACTCTTCCTCAATGTGTTACCCTGAAGAAACAACAGAGGCAAAGGCAGTTGAGTCATCCTCAAAATATGGCATGTCTTGTGATTTTTCAGTCATGAAAGGAGTTCAAATATTAAAGAAACCCCATTTATAGATCAAAATAGAGGTATGTTTCTATAACTCAACTGAAACTCGCAGTTATATCTGCCAATATCAAGATCTTGACCAAATATTTGAAGGAAATAACATCACAACATATATTTCCATCAAGATGTGCATTTGTTGATCAAGATCTTGTATTGACAATGCAGGAGTCCAGCAATCTGTAAAGTCTCCTCCAGCACATCCCAAAGACTTTCAATGAATTTAAGGTCTGGACTCAGAGGTGCTAATTCACGAGTGAAGAAAATGAACCTTCTTGCTTCCTCCTAACCATTCTTTCACACACAAAAAAAGTCACTGTTTGGATTTATGCATATATGCATTATGCATACACACACATATATATATATATATATATATATATATATATATATATATATATATATATATAGATGCAAATGAATTAGTTTGTTACAAAGGATTTAATAGATTTCACCATAAATGTTCATACAGTGTCTCATTTCATCCTGTGGTGTGACATCACTTCAAACACAATTAAAAGACTTTTACAATGTTAACTAGCTTAAATAATTATATGCATTTGAAAACATTGCATAATATAACTATATATAAAAAAAGAAATAAACATTTTCAAATATTTTTCTCATCTTACACAATATTTCCACTGGAGTGAGTGGTAAAATATGGCACAAGCAACGAATATAATCAAAAAACAGCTGTGGAAAAAAAATATTTGCAGAATTTTAATGATCATTCTTTAAGAATACTTGTTAAACTTAAAGTATACCTGATTTGTATTTGAAATTAATAATATTTAAATATTTGAATTTTATAGTAATGTCATGTCACACCGCAGGACATAATTTGCCTGCCGCTGTGAAAAAAGCTTAATAAATTACATAATGAGGAAAAAAAATCTGCTAACCTCTAACAGTTTAAAAAACAACAGTATTTGAACTTTACAAATGCATACAATTCTCAAGCAATTTAGAACTTTTTTTGAAAAAATACTGTTTCACCCTTATGTCAACTACCCTTATATATATATATATATATATATATAATATATATATATATATATGGGCAGTTGATATATACATACACACACACACAAATATTTTTTTTCCTATCTTCCTATTCACACAAAGATCAATCAATAATATCAACTATTAACATTGTAAATAAGATTTATTTTTTTTATAGCACCAAATAAGCATTTTAGAATGATTTCTTAATGTGATCATGTGACACTGAAGACTGGAGTAAATTACATTTTAAAATACATTTGAATAGAAAAGTTAAAATCTTTAATCTAATATTAATACCTGACAGTATAACTGATATAATATATTTTCATTAAATAAATGCAGCCTTAGTGAACATAAGAGGCTTTTTGCAAGCAGAGCAAAGTACTTTTAACACAAAATATTCTGCTTAAATAAAAATAGAAGTAAATGGAGCTTAACCTCTACTGAATACTATTTTTATATTTTTTATTTAAGTATTTTCTAAATAAAATAGCCATTTTTCAACAACATAGTTTTCATATTCATAGCAAATTCAAAGCAGCTTTTCTGAGTGTGTGAAGCAGGGAGTGCTTCATTTCCTGTCCGTTTTGATTCCCTTCACACTTTCACGTTTTCCTCCCAACTGTGTTGGATAAAAACACAGAATCACATGGGACAACTTTTACATAACTAGCATAAACTGTAGTAATTGCTGTAATTATGCCAGAAGTACAGCGAAACCTCGGGGAGGCAGAGGGTAGACAGAGAGTGCTGAAGGTAGAGAGCAGACGGCTGCCTTGAAAATCTGTTTCCCAGTGGGAGAGAAACGGAACGTGTGAAAAAGACAGAGGGTGGGGCGAGAGTGGCTGGCATGGAGACCGAGAGCAAGCAAGAGAGATAGATCAACACAGCGAGTGAGTGAGAGAGAGAGAGAGAGAGAGAGAGAGTTATGTAACACCTGGTGGCGGCTTGCTGAGAGATCACGAGGAAGACACGGCGGAAGGAGCGGGGTACTGATCGTCTCTCCCTTCCTTTGTCTACCGGCCGAACGTTTTTTCTTTTCTTTGAATCCGTCTGTCTTGTTACGTCGCTTTTAATACATGGAATTGTTGCAGTTATTTTTCTGTTCTTTTGAGTTTGGATAGAGAAAGACTACGTTCACGCGGTCACCGTTTAGGATTGACAGTGTGACTCTTGGTTTGTCCCGTTCTTTCGGCAGCTTGTATATGTGGCTCAAATACCATTTGTAATCAAAAATGACCACTTTCAGAAAGTCTTAATAATTGACATAACATTTCATAAAGAAGTCCATAAAATAATAAAAATAAAATAAAATAAAATTCATAAAAATACAATGCAAATAATAAATTATATAAAATAAAAATCCTTAAATGAAGATAAACAATACAAAATAAAAAGACAAATAATAAAATAACAAAAAACAATAAAAGTAAACAAAAGTAAAAAGGTTTAAACACCTCATAAATTAAATAATAATGAAACCGTAAAATAAAACAGCAACAATAATACATTTGTATTAATAAACTAATATAAAATAAATAAATACAATAAATTGATTTAAAAATAAATAGATCAAACAATAAAATAAATAAATAAAAGCAAAGCAAAACCTTTCAGGTCAACATGTTAGTTTACTCTTAAATCATACAGTATTTCACTTTCGGAGAATTTACTGGGGGAAAAAAATGTGAACAATACATTTTGTCCATTCAAACGCCAGACAGACAGTATCCCACTCACAAAAACCTCCTGCAACTGACTAGCTAATAGCAAATCATGGTTCTTGAATCCCCCGTGGGCACCAAAAAACAAATAATGTGGCAGACAAGCCATGATATTTTACTCACTTCACCCTTCTACACTGTTGCACAGGAGGATAATGAAACCCGAGGTGGATGTGTGGCCATGCATGCGCTGACACAAGAGTGACAAACTGCCACAGAGAGAAGACACTTTTCTCTCTCACTCTGACAAGCACGTGTTGTTGCTGTTCCCACTCTTTCAGTAAACACTCATCAGCAGTCAGCACAGACTGTGTCTCCTTCCACTGTCTGGACAAACCGTCACACACACACACACTCACACACACACACACACACACACACAGAATATCCTCGATTTAAGAAATAGTTGTTCTGGCATCATTTATTCACCCTTGTTGATTTCAAACCTGCACTTCTGCAGAACACAAAATAAGACATTTTAAAGAATGTTGGCAACCAAACAGACTTTTGTGAGACATTTCTCGTAATATTTTATTTTGTGTTGCACAGAATATACAAAGTCAATCAGGTTTGGAATGATACGAGGGTGAGTAAATGGTGAAATAATTTTTATTCCTGAGTTAACTGTCCCTTTAGGTTTCAGACATAGCCATAGTTAACCATATATACCTATACTCAGGGCCTCTTCATGTCATGTCCTGCTCATGTTCACTTTAATTGGACATGCTTTCTGAGAAGCTGCTTTCTTTCCTACAAAATCAGTTGTAATGGGGATGGGGGAAGCTTCTCTCCTCATGCTGTAGTCTTTCTTGCAGTTCTGCAGAGGACTTGATGGGAAGACAGAGGAGGAAAGTGAGAGATGAAGGTAGCAGTGCCAGTCTGACTCATCCGTCTGCTGCTGCATGTTAAAAAAATACCTGTGCAGGTGAAGTGAGGACAAAAGAGAGAAAGGGAGAGAGAGGGAGGTAGGGGGATGGAAAGATGGAGGGATAGATAGAGCAGTGGGGGGGGGGGGGGGGGGGGGGGGGGGACAGACAGGCTGATGTTTTTAAAATGTGCACGGGCACGCCACACTGCGGCTGGCCTGGCTAAGCCTGGGATGCTTCAGCAAGCTTCACAAAAAGCTCTCTGCTGATGTCTTGCACGTAACTGAGAACTCAGGATAGAGGGATCCATAGAACGAGAGATAGAAAGGGAGGGGTTCTCTGTGCTCAGGGGTGCTAAGATTCTGTCTGAGGCCTCACAGCACACCCTGGGTTATATTGCTTCCCATTACAACACATGGAGCTCTGCTCTAAACTCACAGCAGCTATACTTTCTATTCCAAGTTTTGGACATGATATAAAAAAATATGATAGCAAATTTGTAAATCCAAACAGCAACTTTTTTTGTGTGTATATGCATAAAAAGTCATGGCCAAAATTTTTGGCATCCCTGACATTTTTCCAGAAAATCAAGTATTGCTCACAGAAAAGTATTGCATTAACACATTTTGTTATACACATGTTAATTTCCTTTGTGTAAAAAGGAGAGGGAAAACAAACTTTCACACAAAACCCCAAAAATGGGCGGGACAAAATTATTGGCACAATAAGATTGTTTTAGGCATGTGATCAAAACATAAAATAAATCACACCTGAAAGCAAATAAAAAGGAGAGAAGTTGACTTAGTCTTTGCATTGTGTGTCTGTGTGTGCCACACTAAGCATGGGCAACAGAAAGAGGAGAAGAGACCTGTAGATCAACTAGGTTACAAGTCCATCTTCAGAGATCTAGACGTTCCTTTGTCCACAGTGTGCAACATTAATCAAGAAGTTTAAAAATCCATGGCACTGTAGCTAATCTCCCTGGACGTGGATGAAAGAGAAAAAACGATGAAAGGTTGTAGCACAGGATAGTCCGGATGGTGGATAAGCAGCCCAAAGAAATTCAAGCTGTCCTGCAAGCTCAGGGTGCATCAGTGTCAGTGATTCTTACAGTGATGTAAGAAGATACATCATGGCTGATGCAACGTCAAGTTGCATCAGGCTCCAATTGTGAAAAAATGGTTGGGAGGGAGCATGAAGAATCATTTTCACACATGAATTGGCACCTCCAGACCTTAAGTTCATTGAAAGTCTTTGGGATGTGCTTGAGGAGACTTTACAGATTGATGGACCCATACAAAAATGTATGTACATCTGGATGAAAAAGTAATGGCAGCTGAAAATTCAACGCTGCCATTCCAGGAATACACTGAGATAAAATAAAACTAGTATTCAAACAGAAAACCATTTTGAACCAAATCAAATAAAACCTAACTTGCTTTTATCCAAAACAACATTAACATTCTAATCAGTTCTTGCTTTCTCTGGGAATCAAACCAATGACCTTGTCATTGCAAGCACCATGCTCTACTGTTTGAGTTAAAGGAAAGACATTCAAAACAACTTCACTGTAAAGTTAATGGACTGAAACTTTGCTACCATGGATTCCAATTTAAGGGCGGAAGGAAGAGTATGACTTTGGGTGGAACAGATTTATGGAAGAGAAAGAGTGAGAGAGAAATCCATACACCTAAAATCTCATCGGGTAGTCTAGACATGAACACCACGGCTACATCTTTTCAGAGTTTAAGACTGGTATAATAGAAACCAGGGAAGTGGGAAAGAGGGAAAAAAGAAAGAGTGAGAAAAGATTCTAGTTTATATATTTAAAGGAATAGCTAACTTTTATGATGCTTTTGCATCCTTTTTGAAACTTTAAATCTTTCAAGGATGCAAAACCACAAGAAAACACGTTTGGAAATTAACAAGGTGTTAATAGGGCATAATCTAAATAAGTTAATTAAAAAAGAAGCCCCTGCACAGTTAATTACAAGTGCTTAAGTACGAGATTCATTTTGCAGTGTAGACCGCTTTAGACAGTTTTTGCAAGTGCATAACTCACGTTAGACCAAAGTCATGGGGAACATTCTTTGCTCACTTTCTGTATATAATTTCTTCTCAGTTTGAATAATTAAAATTGGATTGCTATTTTTTGACGCTACTAAAATAACCAATGTGAAGTACTGATTTTCTATAGTTAAGATTTTCTATTAAGTTTAAATATCTGACCAAAAAGACAAAACGGATACATTTAATTCTTTCCCCGCCAGTGTTTTTTAAAAACTTTTATTTATCTTTTTAAAGTTGACTACCACCACCAGTGTTTTTGATAATCTTAACAAAGCCTGCTTTTAAATAAACAACAAAAAAAAAAAGTTGTATTCTAGCTTCACGCATTTTTTTTTAAAATCAACACTTGTGAATACATTTCACAAAAAAATTAGCAAAAAGCTGTGGAAATCGATTGTCAAAAGACAAAATCCAGATCGGATTCAGAACGATGATCAAAACATAGGTGGAGTAGATCAGAGTCCATCAACACCTTGAAGTCCAATAGCTCATCCTGGGTCGACATTTCATTCGGTAACATTAGCTAGTTTTGATTTATATGCAGTTTAATGTTGGTGATCACGTTATTTTACATTTGCATAAGATTACAAATGATATTGCTTGTTTCTGCTTCTTCTTTGCATATGTTTTGATCAGGAGATTGCATTATCTTTCAGAAGATAGCACCTATCGTATAACAGTGAAAACATGAAAAGCCAAAAAATTTCTATACATTTAAAAATGAACAAAAAAAGCTATAAAAACAAAAATGCCCCATGAAATCAACTCCAAGAAGGAAATGCTGTATTGCACCACTGCACTTTACACCAAGTCTTCTGAAGCCAATATTTAAGTCATTCACTCAATAGCTCGGTTCATTCAAGTGGAACAAATCATTCTTTTGAGCCGCATGTTTTCTTTGAAATGGTTTATTCACAAAACTGATCTGAAAGATTTGTTAGCAAATTCTTCCAAGATCTTGATCATAAGCTGCACTGGCTTTGGTTCTGCCCATAACACCCAATGCTATTCTCCCACTGCATTTATCTTCTCATAGTGAGGACTCTTAACTCAGAGTTCCTGTAAGCATCCGCCCAGTCTAGTGGTCTGACCACTCTGCGATTGGTCCAGACGTCTCTTATGACCCGCTCTCAGTGGCAGCAGTGTTCAGTGTGGCTCTCCTCATAAACAGAGCCACTAGGAGCAAAACAAATTAGTCTTGCATGTGAGAGCAATTGGAGAGATTGTTGATTTGCTGGCAGGGCCAAGACAAACAGCAGGGACGTAAACAACCATTCCTGAAGATGACCGACCCTGGTGTCATTCGGAAGTGGGGCATGTGATCGGCTAACATCATTAGTGGCACAGGACATGTTTGTGAGATGCACTGTATGCCATCAGTGCTTGACCCGTGGATGCTTGGGCCTTCTTTTCGGACCCACCCGAACACTCGGCACCCACTAACGTGAGCATTTACAAGCATATAACAAGGCATGTTACGCAAACAGCACTCTGTGCACATTCCCAGATGCTTAGTCTCATGCACAATTAATCTGAATGATGAATCCACTTAAATCTAGCAAACATATAAGCAAAGGGCTGATAAACAGCCAATATTAATAACATCTGTTGCACAGCTTTCCATTGAGGCAGTTATAAAAGTGTGTAGGATGGAGACCTCAATTTGTTTTGGCTACTAAATGAGCACAAACCACTGAAGCACTTTACTATGGAAATCCCTCCCGAAAAAACCCATTAATTCACAGTTGGATGACAAACAGATGAACTTTAAAATGTAAAGTTTTTATAAGCAAAGACTGCATTCAGTTGATTTAAAATTACAGTAAAGATTTATAATGCTACAAAAGAATTGTTTAAAAAAAATGCTGCTCTTTTGAATTTTCTATTCATCAAAACATCCTGAAAAACTATTTTCAACATTGATGATAAGAAATGTTTCTTGAGCAGCATAACAAAAACATAGCTTTACCATTACATGAATTAATTACAATTTAAAATGTACAAAAAAAGTTATTTTTCAATGCATTACTTTTTATTTTCAGAATATCTTACAATGTTTTTGATCAAATATATGTAGCCTATGCCTGATAAGTAATCAGTTAATGTCCTGTAAGTAAATAATAATGGTGGTACGGCAAAGAGATTCCACATTCTCTCCCAAAAGTCCACAGGCTTTGCTCTAATAAATATTCAATTTCTTCTTAGATGGTTTTTATTAAAAAATATATTCCTATGGAGTGAGAACTACAGTGTCTCCCAATAGTGTTTTTAGCCTATGCAGCACAAACTAAGCTAAATATCAATAAAGAACCAGATATAAGTTGCTAAACTTACACCTTTCACTAAAGCTCAGTGCTGCTGCACCCTGTGGATCATCTACAGGTGTGTTTTCTGACTCTTAGAGGAAAAAGAGCTGGACAGCATGGACTGGCTTATTTCCATGGCGACCACACACCTCTTGCACCACACTTGATGACTTATTTAAAAGATGAGGGTGGGAAGGGAAAAAAATAACACCCTCACAAATACAGAAGCACATACTTACAAACAGATTGAAGAATTTGAAGAGATCATATATTTAAGATACACTATGAAAATCTGGGCTCTTTTTCGACATCTATAGTTAAAACATGAATTTTCCCAGCTGTGAATATAAAAATAAATATTGTAGGTTTACCACAGTGATTTGGAGTAAGGTAAAAACATGGTTTTGAAGACAAATGTTTGGATATACCAGCTTAATAATAATGGTCTAATGCCGAAAAATGTCCTTTTTAGATGCAAAATGTGTCAAAATAAACCATATTTATTCACTTTAAAAATATTTTACAGGTCTTAAAGACGGCGTAGGAAATCGAACAGTCCCCTACTATAGTACGTGAAAAACAGTATTCTAAAAAGAGCATTATGTAAAAACAGTAGATGAAAGTTCCCTGTATGAGCTTCTACTTCCAGCGAGATTATGAAGTGGACATTCAAGGACACTTTACTATCCCAAGAGGGCACAGGAGGGGATTTAAAAATGGTGGTGAAGCGATGCAACTGGTACTGGTGGGTCACGTGACAGTAACAACAGGGTGGATGTAGTATGTATGAATTTCATTCACACTACCCATATTCAGTCATTTTGGACACAGCACTAGTCTTTTATCTAAAAAATAAATGACTTTAAAACATTCCAATCAAATGCTAATGAACAAAAGTCTCTAACCGTTATAATTTCCCATTGAATATTCCATTTTGTTAGAGGTAAAAGACAACAAGTTAAAATGCTTATTTTTCTGATTTAATTCGAGTTAAAAGCCAAATAGAAATTGTAACATGAATTTCAGTAACGCAAAAGTTAAGCAACTTAATTGTGCAAAATTATAAATATTTATTTAGGTTTGTTTATTAGATCCAAGCACAATATTTATAAAAAATATTGTTTAAAGTTTCTTTAAATGTACATTTTTCAAAATACCAAAACTTAGCTTATTTCCAAATTTTAATATGGTCTCAAACTTGCATGTTCTAGCAAAGAAGCTAAAGAGAACGTTTAAATGCTGAGACATTTCTAGTAGCAGAATGCCACATTTTGCTTTATTTAATTGAAATAGCAGTGAGAACAGGTCTGCTGGCATGTGGCATTGGCAAGACCCCTGGGTTAAACGTGTGTGTGTGTGTGTGTGTGTGTGTGTGTAGGCTTTGTTCAAATAGGTTTGAATGCTCTGGTGGGATTTTTGTGTGGGCTGAAATAGTCGTAATCCACTGCAGTCATCGGGGAGACCTGCTAGCACTGAACTTGTGTATGCCCTGTGTTTTAGAGCATGTACGTGTCCCTCCTCCAGTCCAGTGGTGTGTGTGTGAGTGTGAGTGTGCGTGTGCATCTGCATGTGTGTGAGGGACTTAACCGTGTGAGGTTGGTAATCTGAAAAGCTGCTTTGCCTCCGGGCGGTAGTGTGAAACTTGGCTGGAGTGATATACAGAGAGAGGCATAACGTGTTATGTAACAGGGCTTTTCTTTCCTTTGTCAACAAACAGGAGAGACCTGTACACACACCAAATACTGGCATGTGAGAGTTTACTTCAAGGGCACACCCGACTTGTGAGACGTGAGGTATTACTTTACACAAACACACTCCAGAACAGGCCACAGTTAATGTTTTGTAACTAGAGCTGGACATGACTTCTTGGAAAAGAGGAAAAAGTACGTGTTGAAGAACTGAACTGGCCTGGCTGTCTTACAGAGGGGTTTTTACATTTACACCGAGCCATGAACATTGAATATATTTAATACAATCTGCAAAAACATTAACCCTGTGTGGTGCATCACAGTCTTTATTTTGAGAACTTCATCAACATCTACATTGATTTAAATAAGTTTCAATAAGCAGTCAAATTATTTTAAAAAATGCTTTAGAGATATTTATTCTTAATCATGAACAAATGTGAATGAATTAGTGCTTAAATTACATGCCACGTTATCTTACCAAAGCTAGCACAACACGGGTAAATCATGTAATACATGACAATAACTAATTTAATTTCCGTGTTTGGCTGAATAAAAGTGGCATGAAATAAAAAAATTGATATCGTTAAATTGTTGGAAATTGTGCTAGGGTAGGCAATTTCGGAGAAGCAAGCAATGGTAAATTAGGGCCTTGTGTCCACGAGACCATAGGGCTAAGGTGCAAAACTCATTCCTAGAGGGCCACAACCCTGCAGATTTTAGCTTCAAGCCTAATTAAACACATCTGATCCAACTAATCAAGTTCTTTTTGGCTTACTTGAAACGACAGGTATGAGTGTTGGAGCAGAATTTAAATTCCTCCAGGAATCCTTGAGGAACTGAGCTTTGCACCAATGCTGTAGGGCAGTGGTCCCCAACCCCCGGTCCGCGGCCCGGTATCGGTCCGCGGACGAAGTGCCATAGGGCCGCGGAGCAATTTCGCGGACCGGTCCGTCGATGAAATGGTACCGGGCCGCGGAGCGCATTCGCGGAAGCGGCTGCAAGCGGCTGTGGCGATGTCACTATGGAGACGTTTGAACAGTCTCCGCTACATATTATGGAAATATATACGTAGGTTGACAAGCTTATAGGACATCCTATCATTGCATTCGGACCGAACGTAATGATTAGACAAGCATGTTTTGGTCCGGAGATTTTCATAGAGGATTTATGTACATTTTTAATATTGATTGCTATCAGGATACAGAAACGTTTCAAACGATGTAACAAAAAGTGTTTATGAAAAGCATTGCCTTACCCAGCTTTAATTATCGTTGTGAGTGTTAGTAAACGTTTTTGATTTCATGTATGGGGGAACAGTTTTTAAAAATAAAAAGTCACTTTTGATTTCATGGGGGCGTTTACTCATTACAAAAAACATGTCCGCTCCCTGGAACCACAAGTCTAATGGTTCTGAAAGCCACTACAAACAATCCTACTATAGTGTCAAAAACAGTATACACTGCTTTGAAACTTTGTTGTCAGCTTTCTCTGCTGTGACTGTCTGGCCATTACCACATATCTAAAATAACAGCGGAAAACAACAGCACCTGCTTGACATTTTGTACATTGTGTGCTGCCACACACTCACGTTCACACAAGTGATCAAGTGAAGAGAGAGAGAGAGAGAGAGAGAGAGGCCAATTATATCTGTTCATGAGTCATGACCCTGCTGCTCAGCAACCAAAATCCCCAAGTCATTGGTGAGAGGAACAGAAAGAGATAAAAAGAGAAAGGCTTCGAGAAATTCAAACAAAAATCAAAGACTTAGAGAAAAACACTGAGATAAACAAGTGGTAAATGAAGGGAGAGACCGAGCGAGTGAGCAAGAGCGAGAACATGATGAGCCACGTGAGTTTGGCTCAGACACTGCAGGCCAGTTACGTAAACACCCCCCACTCTGTCGCCTCATGGACTCAGCAGACACCGTGCCGCTCCAATCCCTCCGCCTGCTGCTGCGCCACGCTTTTTCTCTTTCCTCACATGGCTTCTCACATGCTCGCTCGCTCCCTCCCTCCCTTTTCCTTTCCCCTCGCTCGCCCTCCTACTCTCTCCCTCCCCGGGGAGGCAGCGGTCTGTGCAGAGCAGGCCTGCGTGAAACTGCAGCACCGCTTTCAGGGCGGGAAGAACATGACAAAACAGCTAAACCCCTTGGAAAACGATAAGCAGAATAAACAAACGGGGAATTGAGCAAAATATCGTTTGTGTGGAGGAGAGATGGAACAATTATGAGTTGCTTTTAAACTTGTTACGAGCTTGATGACGGCACTATTGTTTTCAGTTTATAGTTGCTTATAGCTGAATTGATCTTGATTAATAATTCATTACTGAACTGAACAAACACTCAGCTGACTTGAGCTGAATAATGATCCTATTGTATTTTAGGCTACGTCTTTATTGTTAGCTTTATTTTGGAGCTGGTTTACATATATTACAATATATTGCTGCTGTGAAAATCTGTATAATGCACAGTAGAAATAAAGTTGACTTAACAAGTCTATGTTAAGTCACCTAAATCTATATAGTGCTTTATACAGTACATATTGTTTCAAAGCATCTTTACGGAGACAAAAAGTAAAATAACAGAATCAAATTCTACTGTAAAACAGAAGAAAATAAAAATACAACTGTTACTATTCAACTCAAGTCAGTTCAGTGTTCACTTTCACTTAAACTTTGTTTAAATTTCACATTTATTCATTTGGCAGACGCTTTTATCCAAAACGACTTGCATTGCATTCAAGGAACAAGTTGACGTTCTAATCAGTTCTTGCTTTCTCTGGGAATTGAACCCATGACCTTGGCGTTGCAAGCGCTGCTCTCTACTGTTTGAACTACATAAAATACAAATGTTACATTTAAGACATTCCGCAATGCACTGTGATGTCATAACGTTTATGATGCAACAGCTGGGAATAAAGCTTTTTCTATCCTCCAATCTTTGCCCCCCTCCCCCCTCTCTTTCCTTATGTGCAAGGCTGTAGCCAGCTCTCTGCAGTATTGATTTGTGGCGCTGGATGATTTGAGCGTGTCCTCGTGTGCCTTTGCTTATGTAACAGCGCGGGACTCTTTCTCCGCTGAATGCTGATTAGCTCCTAACTGTCTGGAGCTTTAGGACTCCCAGCATTCACCCTGCCACGGATGCTAACGACACTGCAGAGGCCCGTGAGCTGCGCTTCACTTCGCACGCCTGCATATGTGCACACGCTCTTGCGTTCTGGGGGGGGGTCATCAAGTTCACAGACCTCGGTTTTGGCATTAGCTCCCTCTTCTGGTGGCTGTTGGCATGGCATCAACAAACCCTAGAGGTATTTTGACGTCACAGGTGGCAGGTGCACATGAGACAACCTGAGCTGATCGTCTACTTGTTATTGTTAGTTAGTAGAAGGGTGTATTAAAGACCCATTTCTACACTATCAAGTTATTCTAAAGTGTCTATTATGATCACCCAGAGTGAATTTATTTGATGAAAAATACAGTAAAAACAGTCACATATTGAAATATGCTTGCAATCTAATATTTTCTCATTTATTATATTTCAAAACGTTTTTCATTTCGCTATTCGCAAAATAGAATTGTCAGCATCATTACTCCAGCCTTCAGTATCACACGATTCTTCAAAAATAATTCTAATATGCAGATTTGTTGTTTTGGTTGCTTAATATTTTTCTGTGATAGAAAGTAAAAAAACATTTTTTTAATAAACAGCATTTATTTGAAAGAGAAATATTTTGTAACATTACAAAATGTCTTTTATGCGTCCTTGTAGAACAAAAATTACAGTGGAATCCGGTTATCTCGACGGCCTCGGGAGTTGTAAAAAAGCGCTGAGATAACTGTTTAGCGAAATAACCAACAGCCAATATGGCGATTTATTTGATGAAGCGATCGGCATGCTATAAAAATGCACATACACTGTATATGTTTGCTAACAACAAAAGGCATATGTGCAGCAACTAACAGCAGAGATTTACCAGTATACAATAAAAACACCTTCCATTCTCAATACAAACCTTTAATTATATTTTCCAACATTGCAAACACAATTTCACTCACAGCGTAAACAGTCATAACATATTCGTGAGGTCATCGCGCTGTACTAGATTGCATACTTTCTTGAGTTCTGCCTGTCTAATGTGCTTTCTCAACAAATTCGGCTTCTTCCCGTCTTTTAACAACCGTGTTCCCGCAGCAGTGCTGAGCAGAGCGCGCGTCAGAACAGAAGCAGGTGTGTGTGTGTGTTTATCTAAGCCTCATATTCATTGGTCGGAAAACTGTATTTAATATTTGGTTGTCAAAATTTGGTAAGCATAAGAGACTTTCTTAATTCCTCCAAACTTGACCAACAGTGTACGTTTTATAGACAAGACGGGTCGCAATTTTGGTTCAAGACTAAGATAACTTATTCATTAATAAAGTAAAAGTTTGAAAACAGGATATGGAAATGTTCTCATCACACTTACCTTCTCCTCGAACGTCTCCTTCCTATCCAGCATCTCTCGCAGAGTCTGCAGGATCTTAATACACAACTTCTCCTCTTTCTCCATTAGTTTCTTAGTGTGTTTGATAAGCCTGAGAGAAAAATATAGCATCACATTTAACAATAACCCTATAATATAAACCAGGAATACCTAACCATCAACTACATCACATCCACTACAAATCTTTTAAAACTATAAATTTAAGTAACTCATTAGACCTCATACCTATGTCATGGAATAATGATGGCTGATATGGCAAACAAAATATGCATGTATTTGATCAAAAATACAGTAATAAGAACATTGTGAAATTTGAGGAAAAACCATTAACACTTTAGGCGAATATGAAGCGGTCACATAACATCAGGGACTGCATTTGATTGTTTTTACTCAACAAATTTCCATAAGTCACGTAATTTCAATGCGTGAAACGACTTGCAACATGTGCATGACTACAAAATAGGAAATGTCTTTTACGAATGTCTTATCCGTTTAGCGCACCTACTGTGATTTTAGGGGTGTATCTTGCTCAGACACAGATAATTGCTTATATCAAGCACTCAGAACCCTACGCACATTACCAACAAATACATTTTATAGCTCATTTATGATGCTGCTGGTACACTAAATCACAGCAGAACCAGGTCTGACATATATATACAAGTTTACAATTATACTTCAATACTTAATCACATTTTTACAAGCAAACAACCATTTATGGATATTGCTGACGATGTTTAGAAATACTCATGGATCTATAATGTCATATCTAAACCTACGGCTATTTTTAACATTGCCACTGGACCCGTTTAATATATTCATTGCGGATGACGCACAGCTTTAATTTGTTTGATGTGGGTGCGTGTCTCACTTGGACATGAAGGCTCCATCCTCGCTGCGGAGCTGAGCAGACTCGGGAAACAGCATCTCTGGGCTGTGCAGCACGTCTACTAATACAGAGAACTCTGCTTGCACCCGTGGACTGAACTCCTCCTCCAGATACGCAACAACTCCCTGAAAAACATTAGATCAAAAGTAGTAATCAATGTCAGGCAAAAGGCTTTTAACATAAACCAGTCCTATTACTGTTAATATTAGGGGTTTTACATTTTTTAGATGCCATGGACCCACATATTTTTTATTATGCATTATTCATTATTACTTTTAAACGAATGCATTTATTTAAAATCAATTATTTATTTTATTCCATGTACTTACGGTAGTTTCATCTTTTTTTTAAAATAATGATTATGTGTTACCCAAACTACAATGTGACCATTATTTGTTTTTTTATTGTATCAAATTTTTTACACCGTTTTTATTTAGACTTTTCCACGGACCCCGGACCGATTTTTTTAATTATGGTGATGGAGACGATTCGGAAATCCATTGCCGCTTGGATAAATATAAATAAATGTATATATATATTAGAAATATATATATTATTTTCTTTTTCTTATTTGAATTATTTGTAATCATTCAAATAATCAAGTTATAATCAAGTTAGGGATTTTTTTTAGTTAAAACCTTTCTGTAGTTTTCTATAGAATAGTGATGAATATTGTCTGCACGTCTCACCAGATAGAACATGTTATCAGAATGTTTCTGTTGATAGTTGAAGCCTGAGCCGAGTTCAGCCTTGGAGAAGCGGTGTATCTGTGTGTGTGTGTGTGTTAATACGGTCTGTACATAAGGAGACGGAATGATTTGTTCTCGACAAGTCACTATACCGTCAATCATGTGATCAACGAAGATCTGCTTCAGACTGTCTGCTCTTGTGTGGAAAATTACTAGTTTTGTTTATCTTTCTTTCTTAGCCAATCAGAATCATTTAACCGTCATCATTGATGTAGTTAGCAGCCTCTGTTAGAGTATAATTGCTGTAACAATGTTATTGTAAGTGGGGCGGCCTACGAACTCCTTGTGAGACCTGAAGCTTCTGCTGATGAAACTGCAAACTAAACTTCACTAAAATGTCTTCTATTGACTGCACTTCTGACTCCTGGTCTTCATTCAACATATCTGCTCCTCGGGTCTTAACTGTAAATCCCCTACAATGGCTTTCAGAAATAATATACTTTCTGGAAAGCAAGTTGCATTGCTGACAGTGTAAAATACAAATAAGCCATCTTTATATAACTCTACATTAATATAAAAAATACGGGTAAATAAAATGAAACCGTTACAAACATTATAAACAAAATAAAACATTTTATTTTCCTTCACTCCACAAACAAATACTTACTGGTATTGAGAATAGAACAGGAAAGAAAACTATATAAAATATTGTTGTGGAGAGATCTTGAAGTCATCTTCAATCACTGTTTCTATGCATTTTATAATATTTACCTGGGGTTTGTGGTTTTATATTTCCAATTTTAGCAGAATGGGCGTGGCCTTAAAGAAAACATAAACTTGTAGGGAAGCGCTCATTTGAGCTATTTATAAAAATGTTTATCTGTCCTATTTATTGTGGTAACTCTGGTCTCTGGCCTAGAAGTTGAAGAGAGGAGCTGGTACTGTTTTAGTAGCTAGCAGTAATAGTTTTTAGACTGGTTTTATTGAGAACCCATTTATCTATCTTAACCATATTTACTGTATTTGCACATTGGCTTGAAATAAACATCTTTTTGGATGCAAACATGGCCCTATTTTTTACTTCATGGCCGTTCAGGTCACCATCACAAATATATAAAAGAAACATAAATTATGACATTCGTTATAAACTACATTTATTATAAACAAAGTCTAAACTAAATTATTTGCTAAATTAATGTGACTTGTGATTCAGTATTTGATTCTGACTGGTCAGTTACCATGAGAAAACTATACAGAGGAGGGAGTGTTTTGAATTTGAAGGTGAGGTTACCTGTAGTTTCTCAATGATCTTGTAATCATGAGCCCCAAAGGGCTCTTTGCGGGGACGGCCGCGGGTTGACATCTTCCAGTCCTTCACCGCACGCTGCACCATGCTGGTGTGCGTCTTCAGCGCCAGGGCATTAACTTGACCGTCAAGGTCCACTGGAATGGGGATGGCCCGACTCTTGGCTGGGAAGGGTGAGAAGGAGGACAGCGTTTACAAATGCACACTTTTTCCAGACTAAAATATATTTTTAACCTCATTACAAATTAATGAAAAAATAAATTGGTATAGATATAAATAAAAGAACTGATCTGATGGAAACGCATCAAAAATACGTGAATGCAAAATACAAATCTCTAACATTGAAGGCAAACGCGCTTCTGTATTTTCCTTTTATTTTTTTTCGGGTACATTTTAATTGTATGATTTTGAATATTTAAAGGCAAGAGTATTTTGTGACAATATTTCCACAGATACATTCCTTATTCCTCCATTATTTATTTTGTAGGTTGCATGCTTTTTGTGAGCTGTGAAATTTAAATGTTATTATCCTCATAAACACTGTACGAAAATGAGCATGTGAACACAAAGTTTAGAAATATACCAAGTGAAACAGTGTGACCTAACTATCCAGAATTAACTACTTAACCAAAGGTGAAGAATGACTGACCTAATATGTATTTGTCTTATTTTTTTATTTAATTCTCTGCATATTGCAGCAGTTTTGAAATCTGATGGAGGATTGGCAGCATTTAAAAACATCAAAAAGATGAATTAACAGGAATCAGTTTTAGTCATAGTGAAGATAAAAAATGGCATTTTGCATGGTCTTATTTTGGGTTAAAAGACACATCTCTGCAAGAAATGAAACTTACCCACATCAGCAAGGGTTTTGATGCAACCCTCAATGTTAGTCTTCTGCAGGGAGTTGAGCCAGGTGCAGTTGTGGAGTCTGCAGGCGGACTGCAGCACTTTAATGAAAGTTGCTTGATGGGCCTGACGAAGAGATACGGTATAAATATTTCACAGTCAAACAGCATAAGTTATGCCACATTGATACGACTGATTCACAGAGCAGAAATAAGTCATCTCCCCACGTCAGACGAATGGGATTACAGTTGTGGTCAAACTTTATTGCTCTACCTGAAGGTTTGAGTTGCTGACAGAGAACTGGGAGCCGAAGAAGCCCTTGACGATGGCCATGATGGTATCAGTGACGTATCTTTCAAGGCATGTGTCAGCATGCTTCCTGTCTGTAGGGCCGTTAGACACCTACAACAACATCATCACAGTTCAGGATGCTCATCGCCCACACAGTAATCACAAATCAGTCACAGATAATCTAAACAGCTCTTCAACCCAGTATATAATATATTACACCTCACACATGGTAAAAGAGAAGGAGAGAGTTGAAGACATTTAACTCACTCTGGCCATGTCTACAAGGAAACTGTCAAAGAGTTTCCAAATGTGATTGCTGGTGTAGATCTCCTTCATCTCTACCTCAGTGTCCACATAGCAATGGTTCACGAAATTTACATAAGCTATTTTTATCTGCAAAGAGGTAGAGGTAAAAAACAACGTTAAAAAGGCTAGCTGAAGTCACGTGCAGAAATTTATTTAAATAGTTTTATCATTCATAAAATCATGGCTTATCATAACGCCATACTATTCTTTGAGAATAAAGAACAAAATTTGACAAATATGCCACTGTGAGTTCAGAGAGGGTTAATGTTCGGTCACCTCTGGAATGCAGCCGTCATACGTGACCACTTTGACAATATCATCAAGTGGCAGAAGGGAGTTGCACTGGAGCTCGGTGTCCACGTTCTTGCCCTCGGTGCAGGCGGCCAGCAGCTCCACCAGAGTGATGTGGTACGCCAGAGCCCCGGTCTCATCCCGCCCAGACGACATCATATTTTGCAGTGCCGGAAAAGAGGCGCGGTCATTATAGAAGACCAACACATCTTCTCCTCCGTTCACCAGCTACCGTCCAAAACAAACACAATGTTTGATTTCACCATGAACTCTATAAATTCACTCTGAAGTGAATAAAGTTTTATTGTGCATTTAGTGGAGAGTGATATCAGATATTAAAATCAGTTATTAAAAACACTCGAAAAACAATATTAAAAAATAAATAAAAATATATATAGGAAAGTATATATATACATATACACAGTAATACCTCGGTTTACGAGTTTAATTCGTTCCAAGAGCGAGCTCGTAAACCAAAATGCTCGTACACCAAAACAATTTCCCCCATAAGAACGCACTAAAAATCACTTGATTCGCTCCACACGACCATAAATGCCCATTTTAAATTTTTTTTGGTTTTAACCTATTAATTACATTTAAAATTATAACCATTAAGATCTCATATAAATACTAATTAAGTATTTTTAGAGTTTAACTGTCATTATTAACTATTTACTGTAACACGCACTTTACCTCTTCACTGCTGGCATGATCGAGAGGAGAGGAGAGGGGAGGGGGGGTGGGGGGTTACTGCTTATATATTTCACTACATTGTAGCGTTGCTTCTTTTAATAACCAGACAGGTTCCTTCTCATTCAGAGATTTTATTTAGAACTATCAGATTGCGGTTCTGGCTTCAACCCACGCCGTACATAACAGAAGAATCAAAACTATCTCTGCTTACGAGCTCTCTCTCAAATCCCTCAGAACTCAACTCTCTCTAGCGCCGACTGAAACCCCGCCCACTTAAAGTGACAAGACTGTTAACTTAACACTTATTGACACATCAGATTAACTAGTTCCTTCAACATTTGTAACGATATTACAACGTGAAGAATATCGATCACAATTAATGCAACAACACGAGGTAAAACCGCTGTAAATCACTTATGTATATGATCTGTACAGAGTTATAACTGTTATAGTATGCTGTTCTCTAAAAGTGTATGGCCCTTTAAGAACGTCATTGGGTGCGTTGGACTGTGAACACACGTGAGTCTCATTAGTATGCAATGTGTGGTGTTGGTAACATGCTCCATTAATAAAGTTTCATCATATTCACATGTAATCATATTCACAACAACTTATAAAATAATGCACTGTGGTGAATGATGCACCCATACTGAGAGACACTGAGAGAATGAACGAGTTAAGGGGTGATAAAGGGATCTTTTCAATGCAAAACTGTGCATGGGTGAGGGAAATTTGTTCTCGTACACCGAGACAATGCTCGTACACCGATACGACCCTCCATGCTCGTACACCGATTTGCTCGTATACCAAGTCGCTCGTTAACCGAGGCATTACTGTATATATATACATACATATACACACACACGAACCTGAAGAGTGTATATCTCCATGATGCATTAAATTCAAAGTAAAAACACTTGAAAAACAATATAAAAAAATAAATAAATATATAAATATAGTATAATATATATATATATATACACACACACACACACGAACCTGAAGAGTGTATATCTCCATGATGCATTAAATTCAAAGTCCTTCTCACCTCATTCATAACTTTGCACTGACATTCCTTCACATATTTGCCATCGGCTTTGACGATGGTTTGGAGAAAGCTCAGGTACTCCACATGACGGCCATGGGTCTCAATGCAGTGCACGAAGTGATGCACCACGCGATCACTGATCTCGCTGCACAGGTGGTAGTTGTTCCTGAAGATGAAGCCCATTGTCTTGGCCTCTAGAAGCTGAGCGAAGCAAAGACAGAATCAAATACATTAGGAGTAAAATCCCTTTCAACACCAAATAATCTATTATGAAGTGCAAGGACAAGTAATGCTCATTAACAGTGTGAAATTATTTATCTCGACTGATGAAACGAACCCCGGGTGTGAGGAAGAGATTGAGGTGTTTGTGCAGCAGTGCCTGGTTCTGAGGGTTGTCTCTGCAGAAGTACTGAAGGAAAGTGTGGGCTTGAGTCATGATCTCGTCCATCTTTGCATCCCCCTGGAAGAATTTATCAGAATAAGGATCCAAAAGTCAAGGATCTCCAAGTCAAGTCATTTTACTGTAGGATATGATAAGGTTAAACCCCTTCTGAATTCATTTGTTAGTGCCTGTTTGTGGAATCAATCAAAAACTGAACTGGTCACATGATTTAAGGAACGTGCAATCACCTTCTCATATGGGATCTGGAGCAGGTCCAGCACCACAGTATGAGCGCCCATGTTCTTCAGCAGCCTCTGCTGCTGCACACGAATCTTCTTAGCAGGAGAGCAGAGTTTACTGAGACTCATCAGGATCTAGGTCACATCAGACACAAAAACACAAGATTGGCATTACAATTGAAGATAATTCTGCTATTAGAATTGGCTATATTACCATTATGTAATATATAAACATTGTACTATTTGAAGCTGAGGAACATTTCCCACCTCTTTCACAATTTTGTAGTTGTTGGCTTTGTTGCTGTCTATTTGAGGTTTATTGTTCCCATCCTGCACCGGGCTCAAGATACCTGCTTCCTGTAAATCAAAAATTATACCCAGTCAGGAAACATCACTGATATTGATTTTCTATGACTGATACTGACATATATTATTCTCAACTGATATGCAGAACTAACTAACTCTCATTTCTGCTTCAGTGTCACTTTAGCATAATTTACATCCTTCTATAGTATTTATTCATATTTTAATGAGCATTTATTAATATTTTGAATTACTATATTTTCAGCTTTTATCTTAAATTTAGTTTTAGTAATATTCTGCTTTAGTAATTTTATTCTATTTTTTTTATATATATTTCTAATCTTTCATTTATCTTTATTCATATTGTATATTTTACTTTTAACAGTTTTAGTTTTTCAAATAAAATAAAAAGAAATGTTGCCTTGGCAACTAACTGAAATAAGTTTACGTTTTTCATCCATTAATTTTTTTTAATCTATTTTCATTTTACATTTAGATTTAGTCATTTTGCTATGCACTTTTGTCCTTTTTATACATTTCTTTAATATTTTTTAAATATTTTGTCTTATTATTTCAACAAACAAAAATAGAAATCTTGCTTTTTAATTAACAAAAATGATTTTTAATAGATGTAGTTAACAATAAAAACAATGTTCTGCTTTTTGGCATTACAATAATTTTTTTTTTTAATTATTACATGGTTCATTATGAATATTATATTACTAATAGCAGTAATATTATTAGTTTATTACTTGAAAACAGTAAAATACTGTTGGTCAATTATTAGAAGTAAATTATTACTCAACCAATCTTTTGAGGGTCACAAAATTATTCAAGTCTTTCTAAATAAGATTTTAAATGTGTTCTCTATATTATATTCATAATGCACAGTGGTGAAGAATTCTAATTCTAACTAGAGAGGATAAAGTTCGTCGAGACAAACTTTAGAAGTTGGCTGAGAACGTCGCAACGGAAACGTTAATTTCGCATGTTGGTAGCAATATTTAACATTAAATACAAAGTACGTTACGAAACCAGAAATTAACAGGTTGCTAAGGTCTTCTGGGTGCTTGCTAGGGCGTTGCTAGGCAGTTTCTTAGGTATCCGGGGTGGTTGCAAAGGTAACCAGAGTGGTTGCTAGGGTGTTGCTAGGGAAACCAGAGTGGTTGCTAGGCGGTTGCTAGGGTAACCAGAGTGGTTGCTAGGCGGTTGCTAGGGTATTTTGGGTGGTTGCTAGGGTATTTTGGGTGGTTGCTAGGGGGTTGCTAGGTGGTTGCTAGGGTAACCAAAGTGGTTGCTAGGCGGTTGCTAGGGTGTTGCTAGGCAGTTGCTAGGGTATTTTGGGTGGTTGCTAGGCAGTTGCTAGGGTATCCTGGGTGGTTGCTAGGGTGTTGCTAGGCAGTTGCTAGGGTATCTGGGGCGGTTGCTAGGGTGTTGCTAGGGTAACTGGGGTGGTTGCTAGGGTATCCTGGGTGGTTGCTAGGGTGTTGCTAGGGTAACCAGAGTGGTTGCTAGGTGGTTGCTAGGGTGTTGCTAGGCAGTTGCTAGGGTATTTTGGGTGGTTGCTAGGCAGTTGCTAGGGTATCCTGGGTTGTTGCTAGGGTGTTGCTAGGCAGTTGCTAGGGTATTTTGGGTGGTTGCTAGGGTGATGCTAGGCGGTTGCTAGGGTAAACAGGGTGGTTGCTAGGGCGTTGCTAGGCAGTTGCTAGGGTATTTTGGGTGGTTGCTAGGCAGTTGCTAGGGTAACCAGAGTGGTTGCTAGGCGGTTGCTAGGGTATCCTGGGTGGTTGCTAGGGTGTTGCTAGGCAGTTGCTAGGGTATTTTGGGTGGTTGCTAGGGTGTTGCTAGGTGGTTGCTAGGGTAACTGGGGTGGTTGCTAGGGTATCCTGAGTGGTTGCTAGGCAGTTGCTAGGGTAAACAGGGTGGTTGCTAGGCAGTTGCTAGGGTAAACAGGGTGGTTGCTAGGGCGTTGCTAGGCAGTTGCTAGGGTATTTTGGGTGGTTGCTAGGGTGTTGCTAGGGTATCTGGGGCGGTTGCTAGGGTGTTGCTAGGTGGTTGCTAGGGTAACTGGGGCGGTTGCTAGGCAGTTGCTAGGGTATTTTGGGTGGTTGCTAGGGTGTTGCTAGGGTATCTGGGGCGGTTGCTAGGGTGTTGCTAGGTGGTTGCTAGGGTAACTGGGGTGGTTGCTAGGGTATCCTGAGTGGTTGCTAGGCAGTTGCTAGGGTAAACAGGGTGGTTGCTAGGCAGTTGCTAGGGTAAACAGGGTGGTTGCTAGGGCGTTGCTAGGCAGTTGCTAGGGTATTTTGGGTGGTTGCTAGGGTGTTGCTAGGGTATCTGGGGCGGTTGCTAGGGTGTTGCTAGGTGGTTGCTAGGGTAACTGGGGCGGTTGCTAGGCAGTTGCTAGGGTATTTTGGGTGGTTGCTAGGATGTTACTAGGTAGTTGTGAGGTCTTCTGGGTAGTTACTATGGCATTCCTAGCACAATTTAACACTTAGCTAACCACTATTAGCATGTAGCTATTCACTGCTAGCATATGTAGCATGTTGGAAGTCCTGTTTGCTAGCATGAGTCAATAGACCCAACCCCCATGTCTCTACGACACTCAGAAGCAGAGATATAGGTCTGGCTAAATGGTTGCTAGGGTAATCGTTTGGTTGTTAGGGAGTGGCTTCATAGTCATCATGAGACACTCATTGGTTGCCTGATTAAAAAGAGCCCTCCCCCATGAGTGTACAATACTGTGATGCAGAGTTATGTTCAATGCAAAATCCCTATGCAAGTTACCATGAAACATGAAGGGAATGAAACAGGAAACAGGAAGTGCAAGCACTTCCTGTTTCCTGTCCTTTGCCATATTAGGTAGAATGGCAGCATCACTGATTCTGATTGGATGAGAAACAGTTGATAGAACCGCCCCTTCACTGACTCTCAGCAGCTGCAGTGTTTAGATTTGAATTTTGTGACAGTTGGAGTTTGAAAAATCTGAACATTCCGCAATGCAAAGTCAATGGGACTTTTTTTCGGGCGTTTTTTGCCATTTTTAGGAAAACCGTAGGTCTGATCCCTTAGAAAAGATATAGCAACTCGAGTCAGAACAGGCCTGCGGCCTGTTCTGATTTTGGGTCCTGTAGCACTAAAGCTGTTGGAGGAGATAGCGTGTAAATTTTTGTACAGAAGAATAATAATAATAACTAGAGAGGATAAAGTTCGTCGAGACAAACTTTAGAAGTTGGCTGAGAACGTCGCAACGGAAACGTTAATTTCGCATGTTGGTAGCAATATTTAACATTAAATACAAAGTACGTTACGAAACCAGAAATTAACAGGTTGCTAAGGTCTTCTGGGTGCTTGCTAGGGCGTTGCTAGGCAGTTTCTTAGGTATCCGGGGTGGTTGCAAAGGTAACCAGAGTGGTTGCTAGGGTGTTGCTAGGGAAACCAGAGTGGTTGCTAGGCGGTTGCTAGGGTAACCAGAGTGGTTGCTAGGCGGTTGCTAGGGTATTTTGGGTGGTTGCTAGGGGGTTGCTAGGTGGTTGCTAGGGTAACCAAAGTGGTTGCTAGGCGGTTGCTAGGGTGTTGCTAGGCAGTTGCTAGGGTATTTTGGGTGGTTGCTAGGCAGTTGCTAGGGTATCCTGGGTGGTTGCTAGGGTGTTGCTAGGCAGTTGCTAGGGTATCTGGGGCGGTTGCTAGGGTGTTGCTAGGGTAACTGGGGTGGTTGCTAGGGTATCCTGGGTGGTTGCTAGGGTGTTGCTAGGGTAACCAGAGTGGTTGCTAGGTGGTTGCTAGGGTGTTGCTAGGCAGTTGCTAGGGTATTTTGGGTGGTTGCTAGGGTGATGCTAGGCGGTTGCTAGGGTAAACAGGGTGGTTGCTAGGGCGTTGCTAGGCAGTTGCTAGGGTATTTTGGGTGGTTGCTAGGCAGTTGCTAGGGTAACCAGAGTGGTTGCTAGGCGGTTGCTAGGGTATCCTGGGTGGTTGCTAGGGTGTTGCTAGGCAGTTGCTAGGGTATTTTGGGTGGTTGCTAGGGTGTTGCTAGGTGGTTGCTAGGGTAACTGGGGTGGTTGCTAGGGTATCCTGAGTGGTTGCTAGGCAGTTGCTAGGGTAAACAGGGTGGTTGCTAGGGCGTTGCTAGGCAGTTGCTAGGGTATTTTGGGTGGTTGCTAGGGTGTTGCTAGGGTATCTGGGGCGGTTGCTAGGGTGTTGCTAGGTGGTTGCTAGGGTAACTGGGGCGGTTGCTAGGCAGTTGCTAGGGTATTTTGGGTGGTTGCTAGGATGTTACTAGGTAGTTGTGAGGTCTTCTGGGTAGTTACTATGGCATTCCTAGCACAATTTAACACTTAGCTAACCACTATTAGCATGTAGCTATTCACTGCTAGCATATGTAGCATGTTGGAAGTCCTGTTTGCTAGCATGAGTCAATAGACCCAACCCCCATGTCTCTACGACACTCAGAAGCAGAGATATAGGTCTGGCTAAATGGTTGCTAGGGTAATCGTTTGGTTGTTAGGGAGTGGCTTCATAGTCATCATGAGACACTCATTGGTTGCCTGATTAAAAAGAGCCCTCCCCCATGAGTGTACAATACTGTGATGCAGAGTTATGTTCAATGCAAAATCCCTATGCAAGTTACCATGAAACATGAAGGGAATGAAACAGGAAACAGGAAGTGCAAGCACTTCCTGTTTCCTGTCCTTTGCCATATTAGGTAGAATGGCAGCATCACTGATTCTGATTGGATGAGAAACAGTTGATAGAACCGCCCCTTCACTGACTCTCAGCAGCTGCAGTGTTTAGATTTGAATTTTGTGACAGTTGGAGTTTGAAAAATCTGAACATTCCGCAATGCAAAGTCAATGGGACTTTTTTTCGGGCGTTTTTTGCCATTTTTAGGAAAACCGTAGGTCTGATCCCTTAGAAAAGATATAGCAACTCGAGTCAGAACAGGCCTGCGGCCTGTTCTGATTTTGGGTCCTGTAGCACTAAAGCTGTTGGAGGAGATAGCGTGTAAATTTTTGTACAGAAGAATAATAATAATAACTAGAGAGGATAAAGTTCGTCGAGACAAACTTTAGAAGTTGGCTGAGAACGTCGCAACGGAAACGTTAATTTCGCATGTTGGTAGCAATATTTAACATTAAATACAAAGTACGTTACGAAACCAGAAATTAACAGGTTGCTAAGGTCTTCTGGGTGCTTGCTAGGGCGTTGCTAGGCAGTTTCTTAGGTATCCGGGGTGGTTGCAAAGGTAACCAGAGTGGTTGCTAGGGTGTTGCTAGGGAAACCAGAGTGGTTGCTAGGCGGTTGCTAGGGTAACCAGAGTGGTTGCTAGGCGGTTGCTAGGGTATTTTGGGTGGTTGCTAGGGGGTTGCTAGGTGGTTGCTAGGGTAACCAAAGTGGTTGCTAGGCGGTTGCTAGGGTGTTGCTAGGCAGTTGCTAGGGTATTTTGGGTGGTTGCTAGGCAGTTGCTAGGGTATCCTGGGTGGTTGCTAGGGTGTTGCTAGGCAGTTGCTAGGGTATCTGGGGCGGTTGCTAGGGTGTTGCTAGGGTAACTGGGGTGGTTGCTAGGGTATCCTGGGTGGTTGCTAGGGTGTTGCTAGGGTAACCAGAGTGGTTGCTAGGTGGTTGCTAGGGTGTTGCTAGGCAGTTGCTAGGGTATTTTGGGTGGTTGCTAGGGTGATGCTAGGCGGTTGCTAGGGTAAACAGGGTGGTTGCTAGGGCGTTGCTAGGCAGTTGCTAGGGTATTTTGGGTGGTTGCTAGGCAGTTGCTAGGGTAACCAGAGTGGTTGCTAGGCGGTTGCTAGGGTATCCTGGGTGGTTGCTAGGGTGTTGCTAGGCAGTTGCTAGGGTATTTTGGGTGGTTGCTAGGGTGTTGCTAGGTGGTTGCTAGGGTAACTGGGGTGGTTGCTAGGGTATCCTGAGTGGTTGCTAGGCAGTTGCTAGGGTAAACAGGGTGGTTGCTAGGCAGTTGCTAGGGTAAACAGGGTGGTTGCTAGGGCGTTGCTAGGCAGTTGCTAGGGTATTTTGGGTGGTTGCTAGGGTGTTGCTAGGGTATCTGGGGCGGTTGCTAGGGTGTTGCTAGGTGGTTGCTAGGGTAACTGGGGCGGTTGCTAGGCAGTTGCTAGGGTATTTTGGGTGGTTGCTAGGATGTTACTAGGTAGTTGTGAGGTCTTCTGGGTAGTTACTATGGCATTCCTAGCACAATTTAACACTTAGCTAACCACTATTAGCATGTAGCTATTCACTGCTAGCATATGTAGCATGTTGGAAGTCCTGTTTGCTAGCATGAGTCAATAGACCCAACCCCCATGTCTCTACGACACTCAGAAGCAGAGATATAGGTCTGGCTAAATGGTTGCTAGGGTAATCGTTTGGTTGTTAGGGAGTGGCTTCATAGTCATCATGAGACACTCATTGGTTGCCCGATTAAAAAGAGCCCTCCCCCATGAGTGTACAATACTGTGATGCAGAGTTATGTTCAATGCAAAATCCCTATGCAAGTTACCATGAAACATGAAGGGAATGAAACAGGAAACAGGAAGTGCAAGCACTTCCTGTTTCCTGTCCTTTGCCATATTAGGTAGAATGGCAGCATCACTGATTCTGATTGGATGAGAAACAGTTGATAGAACCGCCCCTTCACTGACTCTCAGCAGCTGCAGTGTTTAGATTTGAATTTTGTGACAGTTGGAGTTTGAAAAATCTGAACATTCCGCAATGCAAAGTCAATGGGACTTTTTTTCGGGCGTTTTTTGCCATTTTTAGGAAAACCGTAGGTCTGATCCCTTAGAAAAGATATAGCAACTCGAGTCAGAACAGGCCTGCGGCCTGTTCTGATTTTGGGTCCTGTAGCACTAAAGCTGTTGGAGGAGATAGCGTGTAAATTTTTGTACAGAAGAATAATAATAACTAGAATGTACATTTCCTGAAGAAAATGTGAGTGGTGCTCGCAGTGGCAAAATCCGCCCCGGGCCTGGTGCGGCTGGTGTTCTGGGTGGTTTCTATGGCATTATTAGCATAATCTAACACTTAGCTAGGCACTATTAGCATGTAGCTATTCACTGCTAGCATATGTAGCATGTAGGAAGTCATGTTTGCTAGCATGAGTCAATAGAGCCAACCCCCATGTCTCTATGACACTTAGAAGCAGAGATATGGGTCTGGCTAAATGGTTGCTAGGGTAAACTATTTGGTTGCTAAGGAGTGGCTAAGCATCTGACAGTGATGTTACTCCAAAAGCTGATTGTCAAATACACTCAACACCCATGTCTCTACGACTTTCTGATAAAGAGAAATGGGTCTGGCTAAATGGTTGCTAGGGTACTCTGTTTGGTTGCTAAGGAGTGGCTTTGCAGCTGACAGAAATGTTACTCCAAAGGCTGATTGTCAAATAGACCCAACCCCCATGTCTCTACGACTTTCTGATGCAGAGATATAGGTCTGGCTAAATGGTTGCTAGGGTACTCTATTTAGTTGCTAAGGAGTGGCTAAGCGTCTGCCATTGATGTCACTCCAAAGGCTCCTTGTGAGTATGAACGATACAAACCAACCAGAATGCCTCTACGACATTCAGAACTGAAGATATCTCAATATGTATTTGGTTGCTAAGGTGCTCCATAATGGTTGTTAGGGCGTCGCTTGGAAGTGTTGAAGACGTTGGTGATTGGCAGTTTGCTGCCCCGAGTCAAACGAGCCCACCCTCAAATTTTTATGACTTTTCTATCCAGAGATAGAAGTCAATCAATTTGAATGGAAGTCTATGGGATGGGTTGCCAAGGTGCTCTAAATGGTTGCTAGGGCGTGGCTTAATACGTTCCCAGTGATCCTGAGACACTCATTGGTCGCCTGAGTAAAATGAGCCCTCCCCCTTGTTTCTGTGAGGCTGTGCTGCAGAGCTATGTTCAATTCAAAATCCCTATGCACATAGTAGATGGTGTTTCATGGGACGGTTTTCCCCATTCATTTCAATGGGGAAAGTTTGGGGGCTCTAGCACCCCAGGGGTGCAACTTTTACCCCAGTTTGTGGTGTGTTCTCACAGAGCCATCCACCCTCTTCAGATGTGGCGAGTTTCGTCTTTTTACAAATTTCTCGCTCCGAGTTATTAATCGTCAAAGTCGTTTGCACCGCGTATAAATACTCTTCTAGGATTTCCGTTAACATTGATGTCTATGGGGGCGCGTTTGGGCAGCTCTAGCACCCCAGGGGTGCAACTTTGAACAAATTTTTTGGTATGTCCTTACAAAGCCTGCCAGCCTCTTCAAATGTGGCGAGTTTTGTCTTTTTACAAATTTCTCGCTCCGAGTTATTAATCGTCAAAGTTGATTTCAATGCGTTGTCTATGCGTTTTTTTTCGCTCCTTTTTCGCCCCTGGGGCAAACATCGTACCCCCGATCTCTTAGAAAAGATATAGCACACCTCTCCTCAATAGGCCGCACGTTTTGATGCCTCATTCATAGGTCTGGGACAAACACTCTAGGAGGAGTAGCGCGCCGAAAAAAAAGTGGAAGAATAAGAATAATAAACCGAGGGGCATTTTTGGGCAGCTCTAGCACCCCAGGGGTGCAACTTTTACCCCATTGTGTGGTATGTTCTTACAGAGCCTGCCAGCCTCTACAAATGTGGTGAATTTCATCTTTTTACAAATTCCTCGCTCTGAGTTATTAATCGTCAAAATTTCGTTTCAATGGGACGTCTATGGGGGTGTTTTTTGTTCCGTCCCCTGGGGCGAACATCGTACCCCCGATCGCTTAGTGAAGATAGAGCACCCCTCTCCTCAATCGGCCGAACGTTTTGATGCCTCATTCATGGGTCTGGGACAAACGCTCTAGGAGCAGTAGCGCGCCGAAGATTTCAGCATCATTATTATAGGCTTGGTAAGATAGTAATAGTAGTGCTCGCCAACGAGCACCACTAATAACTAGAGAGGATAAAGTTCGTCGAGACAAACTTTAGAAGTTGGCTGAGAAGGTCGCACTGGAAACGGTAATTTCGCATGTTGGTAGCACAATTTAACATTAACTATGAAGTATGTTAAGAAACCAGAATTAACAGGTTGCTAAGGTGTTCTGGGTGGTTGCTAGGGTGTTGTTAGGTGGTTGCTAGGGTATCCTGGGTGGTTGCTAGGGTGTTGCTAGGCAGTTGCTAAGGTATCCTGGGTGGTTGCTAGGGTGTTGCTAGGTGGTTGCTAGGGTATCCTAAATGGTTGCTAGGGAAACCAGAGTGGTTGCTAGGGTGTTGCTAGGGTAACTGGAGTGGTTGCTAGGGTGTTGCTAAGGAGTTGCTAGGGTAACCAGAGTGGTTGCTAGGTGGTTGCTAGGGTAACCTGGGTGGTTGCTAGGGTGTTGCTAGGTGGTTGCTAGGGTAACCAGAGTGGTTGCTAGGGTGTTGCTAGGGTAACTGGAGTGGTTGCTAGGGTGTTGCTAAGGAGTTGCTAGGGTAACCAGAGTGGTTGCTAGGTGGTTGCTAGGGTAACCTGGGTGGTTGCTAGGGTGTTGCTAGGTGGTTGCTAGGGTCACCAGAGTGGTTGCTAGGCAGTTGCTAGGGTATCCTGGGTGGTTGCTAGGGTGTTGCTAGGTGGTTGCTAGGGTAACCAGAGTGGTTGCTAGGCGGTTGCTAGGGTATCCTGGGTGGTTGCTAGGGTGTTACTAGGCAGTTGCTAGGGTATCCTGGGTGGTTGCTAGGGTGTTGCTAGGTGGTTGCTAGGGTAACCAGAGTGGTTGCTAGGCGGTTGCTAGGGTATCCTGGGTGGTTGCTAGGGTGTTACTAGGTAGTTGTGAGGTCTTCTGGGTAGTTACTATGGCATTCCTAGCACAATTTAACACTTAGCTAACCACTATTAGCATGTAGCTATTCACTGCTAGCATGTGTAGCATATTGACAGTCCAGTTTGCTAGCATGAGTCAATAGAGCCAACCCCCATGTCTCTACGACGCTCAGATCCAGAGATATAGGTCTGGCTAAATGGTTGCTAGGGGACTTTGTTTGGTTGCTATGGAGAGTCTTGGCATCTGCTGGCGATGTTACTCCAAAGGCTGATTGTCACATAGACCCAACCTCCATGTCTCTACGACACTCAGAAGCAGAGATATAGGTCTGGCTAAATGGTTGCTAGGGTTCTCTGTTTGGTTGCTAAGGAGTGGCTAAGCGTCTGCCATTGATGTATCTTCAAAGGCTGCTTGTCAGTATGAACGATATAAACCAACCACAATACCTCTACGACATTCAGAACTGAAGATATCTCGCTTTGCATTTGGTTGCTAAGGTGCTCCATAATGGTTGCTAGGGCGTGGCTAGGAAGTGTTGAAGAAGTTGATGATTGACAGTTTGCTAGCCCGAGTCATACGAGCCCACCCTCAAATTTCTATGACTTTTCTATCCAGAGATAGAAGTCGATCAATTTGAATGGAAGTCTATGGGATGGGTTGCTAAGGTGCTCTAAATGGTTGCTAGGGCGTGGCTTAATAGCTTCACTGTGATCCTGAGACACTCATTGGTCGCCTGAGTAAAATGAGCCCTCCCCCTTGTCTCTGTGACGCTGTGATGCACAGCTATGTTCAATTCAAAATCCCTATGCAATTTGCCATTGTAGTTGGTGTTTCATGGGACGGCCTTCCCCATTCATCTCTATGGGACAAATTTGGGCAGCTCTAGCACCCCAGGGGTACAACTTTCACCCCATTGTGTGGTATATTCTTACAGAGGCTGTCACCCTCTTCAAATGTGGCGAGTTTCATCTTTTTACAAATTCCTCACTCAGAGTTATTAATCGTCAAAGTTCGTCGCAATGTTAAGTCAATGGGATTTTTGGGCTGCTTTTTCGCCCCTGGGGCGGACACCGTACCCCCGACCCCTTAGAAAAGATATAGCAACTCGAGTCAGAACAGGCCTGCGGCCTGTTCTGATTTTGGGGTCTGTAGCACTAACGCTGTAGGACGAGATGCGTTTAGAAAAAGGTGCTCAGAAGAATAATAATAATAATAAAAATAAGTTTATTAGCATTTCAATATGTTGGCTGCTTCTCAGCCAACTTAATAATAAGTTTATTAGCATTTCAATATGTTGGCTGCTTCTCAGCCAACTTAATAATAAGTTTATTAGCATTTCAATATGTTGGCTGCTTCTCAGCCAACTTAATAATAAGTTTATTAGCATTTCAATATGTTGGCTGCTTCTCAGCCAACTTAATTAATGGAATATGCTTGCAGTGTTTCTCCTGTCAGTAGGTGCACACCTCCAAATTCTGATCTTTGTTTTGATTCTCAGCAATATCTTCACCGCAGTAACTGCCACTCTTCTCGACCCACAGCTCAGACTTCTCCACTGTTAGACGCAGTTGGTCAAGGCTTGCCTTAATCTTCTTATAATTCTCCACATCCTCCTCAGAAACCAGCAACTGGACCTGCAGAACCCAAAAAACAAAACAAAAAAACACTAATTGGCAAAAATGTAGGTCTATCAATAAAACAGACCACTTGAAAACTTCCGCCTCCAGACAGTAGTATGAGTGAGAATGAGACCTGTTTGAAAGCCTGCAGGACTTCAGCTCTCTGACTGAAGTGTTTGAAGATGAGCTGAAGAGAGCCGGAGACCAGTGGGGGGTAATCCTGCATGATGAGGTGAATGAGCACCCGCAGAAACGTCTGACCACCTTCATCATCGAGGTCCACTGGGCTCCTCTCCTTGGCACTGTGAACACAAAAACACAAGACCTGATTTGAGTATTGAAGCAAATCAGAAGGTATTTACATGCAAAATTTTAAAGATAGCAAAAACTGGCTAATGCGTGTGTGACAAATCATAGTCTGAGAAATTAAAATTCAGAAATTAACTAGATACTGGGGCAAAAATGCCACATTCATAAGAGCCTGCTATTATTCAAATGTATTGTCATAGATTGATAACTGTGTTATGTCTTGTGCATCATTTACAGACTCTTGATATTTGATGTTGATTTTATATTTAGCAGCCATTTTTGTTCATATTGTTGTTTGTTCTCGTTTCAATTAATTAAGGGTAAGTATTTAACATGAAGGGACAGCAATTTGTAGCTTGAGAGTAATTACGATTAACGCACCACATCTATTTGAATTCAGTCTGACTGATAACTAGCCCCCCACCCCCTTTTTTTTAAGTATATCATTAATCCATCTATTGCAATAGCTCATTCTTAAGCACAAAACGCAACCCAAACAAACAAACATTCACAAAACACAAGACAAAATAACCACTCCCTCACCTTCCCGAAAACATATTCTCTGCTTTCTCTGCAATTTCTTCAATATTTGGCTCTGGAACATACGACAGGAATATTAAAACATACACAAACACACCTTTAAAAAAAAGAATTGAAAGTCCTCAACTGATATCTGAGATTGAATCTTTACTGCATGTCATAAAACATTTCTCACCAGCCATGACAGGAACTTCCATCACGGAGGCAGAAGTGTCCAAAGTCTGGTCGCCAAACTCTTTTTTATAGATAGACAGCAGATAGGTGATGCGGTAGTCAAGACGCACATTCAGAATGAACTGAAAAGATGAAATGTAAAACGATCAAATGAAACGCTTTAATCAAAGTCATTTATCAAGTGCTCTATGTATGTTAGTCTATCAATGTTTATATGTGAAGAAATGCCTAAATTAAATCTGTTCCTCAAAAAGAAGACTTGGATTAAACCGCTCGATTCATATGGATTCGATCTATTTATGAGTGTTGGGTGAATAGAATTTAATTGATTTACTCATTTAAATTTAATTCTAAATATCTTTATTTGTTTCAGAGGTGAACTAACCCTTTAACAATTTCCAAAACCTTTCTTTGGAGAACATAAACTTGAGTTCTGTGTAGAGTAACATTTAGTTCATTGCAATAGATTTACAACAATCTATGAGGGCATCACCTGCAGAATCTCAATAATCCTGAGCTTGGTGTCCATCACCATGACGTCCTCGTTGTCAGGGAGACAGATTTGCGTTCCGTGGATTGGCTGAGCATCGGGGAGACAGTGGGACATCATCAAGCCTCTGCTTAGAACCATCTGAGTCACCAGCTCACCCACACCGTGGATGGTACGCATGACATTATTACCTACAAAAAAGCAGCCGGAAGTGTTACATCAAGCGCAAGCAGCTATTATCTTGTAAAACAAATACTGAAGAAGCATTACTGGAGAGAAAACACGTCTAACCTCCCTCAAGGCTCTTGTTGAGTTTGGACATAAATGAGAATGTGGGCTGGACAATGTCTAGGATGGCCAGCAGGGTGCGCGTGAGGGACAACAGTTCATTAAAGCTGTAGAAGCCAAAGTAGACAAGGTTACGTGCCAGGTGGACTACCTGTGAAAGAGACAGACAGACATTTAAATTCAATGTGTTAGAGAGTGCGTTTTAGTATTCCATTAGAGCTAATGCAGCCAATCTGCTCTGCCCTCTGGACACATAAAACCTCAGACCTGACACAAATATGAATTAAACACCAGTATGACAGATACAGATGTCATAAATACCAAGTACAACATGACACGATTCACAAAAATATACATTATCCTGATCATGCTGTGTTCTTTTGATTCTCTACAAAGAACCAGCTCATTAAAGTCATTTGTTTGGGAATCTGTTCCACTGTATCCATATAGATTTGATTTTCTAAGGTCAATAATTTGGGAATCAGACTGGTCATGCTGCTTTAGAGTCATTTGCATAGGAATAAGGTTGGAATACACCAGTCATGCTGTATGAATGGATTTGATTCACTAAAAAAAGCAGCTTATTGTGATTAGTTTGAGAACTGGACACTGTTTGCACTGTATGGTTCTGATTCACTACATAGAACCAACTCACTTTAATCATACATTGGGAAAATCGATTGATTGAATATATTTGATTTACCAACAAAACAACTCGTACAACGTCATTAATAAGGGAATTGCACTGGCCATTCTTTTTGTTTTTGATTTACTAAATAGAACAAATTATGCTGTATTGGTAGGTTTCACTTTAAAAAGCTTACAAGAATCATTAGCTTGTGAAAGTAGAAAGAAAAACTCAGAGTCTTTTGTTTAGGAATCAATTGAACTACAACATTGGTTTAGCATGGACAGACTTGAATTATCACAAAAAAAAATTATATATATATATATATATATATATATATATATATATATAAAAATGCTTTATACTTAAAATTATATATATATATTTTTTTATATATATAAAATATATACTTAAACATGTATATTAAGAAAAAAAATAATAATATATATATATATAAAAGCTTTATGCTTTTTACTCACTAAATGCAACCAACTCCTTAAAAGTCATTCATTGCACTGTATGGTTAAATCTGGATCAATAAAAAAGCAGCTTATAAGAGTTATAAGTTCAGGAATTTGTATTTTTCTGATTAAACAATAAATAAATAAACTTAGTCATTAATTCTGGAATAATCAGGCACTGATATGTTTTGCACTGTAGATTCAGAAGTGGTGTTGTTGAATAGTAGACCATGAGACATTATCATAGTATTTCTGTATGGTTTTCGGTCCACATTTATGGAAACTTATGCGTTATAAGAACCAACCATACTCTCACCTCAAGGGTCAGTTCATTCTTTTCTCTGTCTCCAAATGGATCAGGCTGGCTCACAACATCTTTGAGATATTCATCCACAAAATGCATAGTAGGGGCAAACTTTTTCTTCATCTCCTCTCGGGATGTATCTCTGAATTCATAGTCATACCTGTGCACCAAATTCACATTCAGACAAGCTGAGCATCACAAAGCAGTCTTATAAATAAAGCCATGTGATTTATTTGCCAACACCGGCAAAAAGTGGCTTCCATCTTACTCATTGACGGAGATCTTGGAGGGTATCTCTGTCCAGAGACGTGCATAGCGAACGGGCACCACGGCCTCCTGCGGGTCGCGGTCCACATGCATGTGTAGCATTAGACGACAAAATGAGGCGCGCAGGTTGTATGGCAGGCAGTCGTCAAACATGCAGCGCAGGATTAGATCCACCGGCAGCTGATTGGAAATTTGATTGATGGCCAGATACTGCCGGTCCAGGCACATTTTGGCAAAGAGATTGAGTTGACACCTGCAAGAGAACGGATGGGACACTTGACACAGCTGTATATACGCAAGTTCTCTGATTCGATATGAATCAAGCAGCCTGCCTAAAATAGAAGAGAAACAAATCAAATGTGATTAAACACTCACCTATAATAGATAATCATGTCAACGTCCGTCTTTTGTCTATCCTTAGCATCCTGGGCCAGGTGGCGGATGGACTTCCCATGAGGCTCTTTGTGGTTATCAATCCAGTATAGCCACACGTCTTCATCATCACCATCATCCTGGATTAACGACGAATCCAGTGACACGTCTGTGTGCGGGATCAGTCTAAGGAAACACAAGCCCCAGTCATATATTAACAGAAAAAAGTCAATTGCTGTATACAGATATTACGGTTTAATCCAATTATTGTTACACGGCTAACTTTCAGTAGTCATCATAAAGTAGCTCTCACTTGGTCTGGATAAGGATGTCTGCATTGATGGGGTTCAGCATAAATTTGCAAATCAGTTCCTGAGTGACAGGAATGGCTGTTTTGTTGGAGACACATAGGTCAGACAAATAATCCAGAAACCTGGGGGGAAATGCACAAGAAACACCCTGATAACTATGAAACCGCTGCCAAAAAATCTGAACATGTTACTTATGTCAAATGCAAGAATCACAGCTGAATGTTCACTACTTTAAAAACATGTTTTTGTAAGAAATTAATCATTTCATTCAGCAAGGCTGCATTAAATTAATCAAAAGTGACAAGAAATTCCTTTGCATTGTTAAAAAAGATTTCAAATAAATTTAAAATAAATGCTGTTGCATTTTATGAATCACTGTTTCAACAAAATATTAACAACCACAACTGTTTTCAACTGTAATATTAAAATATTACAGTATTTTCTGGATTCAAATAAATGCAGCCTTGGTGGGCATAAAACACTTCTTTCAAAAACATTAAAAAAATCATGCATGCAGTGTAAAAACACTGCAAATATCTGCAAAAAAACAACATTAAGGAAAGCTAATGTAATTAAATCATAATTTGGAACCAATTCTAAATAATCCTAATAGGGCAAATAAGAATTTTCTGAAAAATAGAAATATGATGCATTTATTTTTATCCAGCAGAACATCATTTTTATATTGGAGAATCATTAATAATTCTTAAATTTCTCTTATTTGATCTCAACATAATGGGTTCCAAATTACAGAAATTAGTTTTCCTTAAAGAAATTGGAATCCATTGGAATCCATTACAATTCCTTTAGTGCATTTGGCCAAAAGTGTGTAGTACTAGACATTTGAGTGGATGCCTAAATCTCTGTGTCAGACCTGGGCTCTCGGTTCCTGCGCAGAAGTTTGACAAAGGTCTCAATCTCACGTGCAGTGATGTGCTTCTCTAACAGCTTGCGGTTGTTGTGCAGAAGAGCAGTGATTGTGTCTTCGGCCAGGATCTCATAGCCGATCTGAGCCTGCATGATGGAAAAATTCTTGGCTATGTACTCCTGTGAGAAAGAGGACACATTTATAAGCTCATACATTGACTGATTGATTAATTAGAGTTGAAAAAATGAAGTTGTTCCTTGCCTGATTCTTGCGGTAGTCTTGTTGGGAGTGGCGCAAGATTCTGTAACACAACTGGAGCATGTACTTAAATGCAGCGTTGCGCTGCTCGCCCACATCTTCCAGCTTCGGCATTGGAGAGTCTTTAATCTCTGAAAACGGGGCTTTGAGAATTCCGAAGATCTGCAAGCATGAAGATTACAGTTAGAAATCTGCCATGGAATCCATGATCCTTAAAAGAATCAACTTACTGCAAGTTTGAGCAAACCTGTGCCAAGATGTTTTGCTCTCTCATGAGTTTCTGCCTCTCTCTGTTGGGGTTCGAGATGACCACAGACAGCACATCCTGTCCGTTGTTGGGCACCTCACACAAAAAGAAGACCAGATCCTCCAACAGCTTAATAGTAAACCTGAACATAAAAACATAAGAGACAATATGTGCTTAAAACTATAACTGCATAATAATCTCATTTACTTATCCATAAGCGAAGTATAAGAATTTATATGTAACCTAACCAAAATGCAACAGTAAATGTGACCTAATTTTAAGGATAGAAGATCTGGTGGAAAGTGAAGATGATGTTTACATATAAACATTAAATGACACCAGAACATCGATCTAAGGTGAAGTCACATTTGCTGTTACTGCAACGTTTCGTTACTTGAATTCGCTGCACTGATCAACAGAAAAAGCTGCTTGGTTGGACAGTCATGCCATATACCAGGGGTGTCCAATCTTGCTCCTGGAGGACCAATGTCCTGCAAAGTTTAGCTCCAACCCCAATTAAACACACCTGAGCTAGCTAATCAAGCTCTTATTAAGCATACTAGATATTTCCAGACAGGCAAACTGGAGCAAAAACCTGCAGGACAGCGGCACTCCAGGACCGAGTTTGGACCCCTTCCATAGACTAACCATTCTGGGTTCCCCAAAGAACAGTTCAGTGAACAGTTCTTAAGGGTGTATTCCCACTCGGTCCCTTTCAGGGTCCATATGTGAACAAGGCAAAGGATCTCAGATCCCTAAAATGTAGAGCATTGGTGCTGACAATGCCAAAGTCATGGGTTCGATTCCCAGGGAAAGCAAGAACTAATTAAAATGTCAATATGTTCCTCGAATACAATGCAAGTCGCTTTGGATAAAAGCATCTGCCAATTGTATAAAATGAAAACGTAAATATAACAAAAAGAAAGTAAAATGTAAATTCATTAAAAGCAAAGCTTTCAGCTAATTGTACAGTTTGCTAAAAATGTCCATTGTGAACATAAATCAGTCGAGGCTCACTTGATTTTTTTTGTGAACTCAATTTAGTTTGGTCTGCGATGACCAGATGACTGCGTACAAATCAGCTGTTCATCATGTCTGCAAATTATTAGTTCACAACGTACACTTGTTTGCTGCAATTTCAACTGCACAAAACTGTGTGAGAGACTGTGTATTTTTCATATACGAGCGCGCACACCTAAAGTACATGCACAGAAAAGTGTACTAAGCTAGGTTCACAGCTGGTGTGCAAAACTAAATTCTCTGTAGCGTCTTTTTACGTTAAAAGTGCCAAAAACACAAGGTTCACATATACACTTGGTTTTGTCTAAAGTGAATGTAAACATCTGGAAGAAATAATGCGTGCATCAATATATTGGATCTGTGCATTACTGTAGTTCTTATAGTGAGAGAAGCCTAATATAAGAATCAGTATACGTTTTATTCATACAGTAAAGAATATGCAGTTTTAATTTTTTCATTTGATTATTCCATTTCTTACTTGAAGGCCGTTTAGATATACCTACTGTACCCAATTTAAAGCAGTTTATTTTATTTGAATCTCTTTTATTTGTCTCATTTTTTTCTAGGCTGATGTTATATCGCCTTTTGCAATAAAAACATAATTCAAGGAAAACAATTCAAAATAAATATTATTTACTAAGGTGGATATGTCTGATATAGTGCAATAACGGATGTAGTATTGCATATGGCGGTAGTATTACAATTTTAATTTTTGTGCAGAAGATTAACAGCTGGTTCAGTAATAAGATTAGCTGGTTCATGTGTGTTTAATTGGGGTTGGAGCTAAACTTTGCAGGACATTGGTCCTCCAGGAGCAAGGAGCAAGCTAAGCCCAGTCTGCGACATTTATAGCAATGTTGTTTAACAAAATAATAATGGTTATTATTATTTATATTAATTATTATTATTTACAATAATAATCTTTACAATCAAATACCTTGGTTAGTGAGGCATATACAATGTAAGTGAACGGGGTAAAATTTTGAAGGCCCTAGGGGTCAGGAATAAAATACTTTTTTAAAGCCACAGTATGAATACAAAGAACTGGGTCGTTTTTTTCACTTGGTTCATCTCTTGAAGGTGTCCAAGTTCAGTTCTTTTAAAATGGACTCAATTTTTTCTTAGTGTGAAGAATATTTTTATTATCTAAATAACCATTTTACACTGTAAAGAACCTTGTAGGAAAGGTCAAAGGTTCTCTATGCGCTTTGGGTTTAAGAAAGGCGCACTACAAATAAAATGTATTATTATTATGGAAACATAGATGCCAGTAAAGAACCTTATTTTTAAGAGTGCATGCTATTGACAATAGGACATGTTTTTGCTAACGTGCAAAGAAAAGGTCCAGTGTGACCACAACATAATGCATTCAAAGGCCTCCAATAATATGGCATTACCTGCGTTCATTTGCTGCTGCGAAATTGCTGATACCCAATATACGCACAAACGACTCCAGAACCTTGTTGGCATCATTGGCAAAGTCCAAGTCTCTGACCTCTGACATGGGGACAGAATTAATAGAGAACGCCTCCTTGTCCTCTTTCATGTGGCAGGTGCCGATCTGCACGATTAAAGAAATTACATGAGCTTTCATTGACAAGGATCATTTTTCCTCAAACAAAAATGGAAGAAAATAAACGACCTTGAGCATGACGGGTCGTTCTTCCTCAACATCAATGGGAATGTTACTACTGGTCACCCAGGTGTTTGTGCACAAGTTCCTGAGCCTCACATAAGAGTTCCTGAAAAAAGAAGGTATATGTTTTCAAGGGATCAAACCTGCTGTTGTCAGCATCATTCTTTTCTTTGAGCTACAGGAAATAGGAAATGCCAAACAGTACATGCGGCATTGAGCGGACTGGACTCCAATCCCATCGACAGCACTTGAATAAAAACTAACCTGGACAAATGGTTTCTCAATTACCTTTTAAAATCCAAAAGGTTGCTCTAAAAAGGCTTTGTAAGCACTTTATGTATTACTCTGAGTGCAGCACTTGAATGAATGAATGAATTACACACTATACTATTTCACACCTACATCTCTTAACTTGCACTTCTAACCAATTTTGGAAGTTAGCGCAGTGTAAGGGGATTCCCCTTACTTTTTTTGGATAAAAGTGTTTGCCAAACAAATAAATGCAAATCTAAATGTAAATTCAGAGTGAAACGGTTTTTCATTGTATAGGGTTGTGGTGGATGTTATTTTGGTGTACAGGAACTAACCTGGGAACCAGGCAGTCCGCCCGTTGTAAGGTGGTGGCATCCAATTCAAAGAGAGAGGCGATGTCATTGCCGTGGGGCAATGCAATAAGGGTGTAGGGGATCCTGTCAACCTCCCACTTCTTTTTAGAGTACACTGAGTCTATGTCGGTCTGATGTTTGCACAGAGAGACAGAGGAAGGTCATATAGGTGTATAAAGAGCCACATAAAACAATGTAAATACACTGAATATGCACTTATAGGTATTTATTATACTATTTATTTAGTTTTTTTTTTCCTCTACAGAGTTTTCATTATTTTTCCATGTGAAAAAAAAAAAAAAAAAAAAAAATATATATATATATGTGTGTGTGTGTGTGTGTGTGTGTGTGTGTGTGTGTTGAAAAAGTCATGGACATTTCTATGGAGAATATACTTGTGCCTTCCATTGATACTTAAAGTCTATGTATGACTCTTTTTTAGTTTTTTTATTCTTCTCATAAAGATTATATATATATATATATATATTTTATTTTTTTCAGGGTGAAAATCATTAAAAACATTTTTGTAATATAATACACTTATTAAAACTGAATTAAAATAGATTAAAAGATTAAATTATATTTAAAAAATATTTTATTTCAGCTAGTTGCCAAAAAACATTTAGCATTTCCTTTTATGTTAAAATTATGTACTAAAATAACTAAAAATAAAACTGAAATACAATTAATAAATAAATTTAAAAACAATAAAAGCGCAAAAATAAGACAAAAAACTTAATCAATTAAAAATGAATTCCAGCTATTAATAAAAACAGTAGTCATTGAGATATAGTAAAATAGCACTGCATTAAACTGGTCCCGTTGTAAAATAAAATAAATAAAATACATTTATAGTGATGCGATTCCAATGGAAGTCTATAAGGCAAAGCATTTAAAAGCAGAAATTTGCAACTCTTTTTTGTGTTAAATCATGACAGGATTGAAAGCTTGACAAAATTGTAAGAAATTTGAAAACACTAATTTCATGTTAAAATGCAAAATGGTTATGTCTTGTGGCTATATTTTCATAAAAGTGTTTTTGTGTTGCACCATAGACTTTCATTATAAGTGCATTACTGTAAACACATTTTGGCTTGTTTTTAAAAACTAAGGTATGCGTAGGAATCTTTTTTAGTATTAATCGAGCAGCATTGAACCTGAAATTCCTATAATGGACACAGCTTATGCACACACAAAAAACCCAGAGGTCATCTACAGTGAGGAAATTATGCAGAACTGCATCTGTGGCACAGACTGTTTTCAACAGAGCTTTTAGATAGAGGGCTATTTGGAGAGCAGCATTATAAATTCTCCTCTGCTCCGACTCTCTGCAGCTCCTCTGACTCACTCCTCCACGGAAGCAGACAGCACGTCTGCCTGACTCTCACGGGGCACCCCCAGATTCAGACATTATGTAAGGAGCCCCCTCTGCGCGTGTGTTTGTCTGTGAGGCTGCTGAAGCAGAATGCTAATACAGCGGAAAGGTGCAGTGCGTGATACAGGCTGAAGAAGAAGAAAAAAAATCTCCGGAGAGTAGGATGACGAGAGTTGTGCGAGTCTGTCTGTTGCAGCATGAAGGAAGGGAGAGAAACGGATTACGTAATAGTGAAGTTGTGCAGAAGAGTTGGGCTGAGCCGCAATGCTGTGTAGCAGAGAAAGAACGGATTAGCTATCTAAATTTTAACACAATCAACAAATGTGATTCTTTCATATACACTATCGGTTCTTTAGGGCTGTTTTTCATACTTTAAAGTTTTGCATCAATGTTTTATCGATTGCTAGGTCCAAGACATGCCCAGAAAGAGTCTGCACATTTGTATTACAGTTCTGTGGTGAGTGTGAAGGGAAAAAAATGAGTGGAATTCCCGAAAAATGGGACAATCAACTTCTGTGGAATTCTGCAAGCTCAGACTCCTTGCCATCCTAGTTATGACATTTCATTGTGTAGGCTGGCATCCAAACGAGCTCTGACTCACCTCATTTTTGGTGCTGATACTGTCTGTTCGAGCTTTAAAAGCAGGATTGATCTGAAATGGAACCAGAAGTGTTTATGAAAGACCTATGGCATAAAAGCGCACACACACACACACACGTTTTTATCTCAGACAATAAGCTCTCCGTCTATACTGTGCAGGCTGTGACGGATTGTATGCCACTGTTACAATAATATTGAGAAGACTGCCACCTGCAGCCCATCTTCTGCACTAGAAAATATAATAATACATCCCACCAGAAGCACATTTTATTGCTCGGAGGCTAATCTTTCATCGTTTAAGAGAATTCAATGAAGTTCTCAATTATTTTTTAATTCCAAAGCTTAATTTTACTTGAACAAAAACAATATTTAATATTTTAAAATGTAATTCATGCCTGTCATTTGTAGTGTTGCAAGATCCTTCAGAAATTATATACATCTAAAAAATGATGCTCAAGAAGCATTTCTTATTAATATAAAATCAGCTACATATTTTTGTGGAAATCAAGATAATTTGGTGAATTAAAACAGTATGACTTGAAATAAACGTATTTAGTAACATTATAAATGTCTTTAGTCACTTGTGATCAATTTAATACATTTTCACTGAATTTCACTTATTGACCCCAAAACAAATCGTACTGAACCCAAACTTTTGAACAGTAAAGTATGTCACATAAGTATTAAGATGGTTCTTAATATGTTTCTCAGTTTTTACTCCAAAAAAAATAGACGCAATGAAACTGTTGACATACAGTAAAAATACAGACTATAAAATGAACTGAAATCTCAGGAGAATTTGATGAGAAATATTTGTTGACATCGAGATCTCCTTGCGGTCTATAATAAACAATAGAGATCTCACAGAGAACGGCTAATACATTCTGACATTTTTCAGATATCTATGGGCCTGTTTACACACTGTCCCTTCATGCATTTTTACTGATTGCCAATGAAAGCAACAGATTTTTATCATCTTTTATCTTGTTAATGAAGCTGATTGCGCGTTGAGCTTCAGGATGCGATGCAAGCCTTTCAGTTTCACTTGTGGCAGCTTGAAGAGATGCTCAGCTACTCCATGGTGGGCCATATCTGTGGCAACGTGTGTAACAATAGCGCGTAATACAGGTCTTCCAGTAGCCCAGTGGTTCTCAAATAGTGGGGCGCGTGACCCTGGGGTACATGCTTTTTTTTTTTTGCCAGGGAGTAGGTTTTCTTGCACTGAACAAGAGCAGCAGATATGCAGTTCAGATAACCGTCCCCTCATCATTTGACGTGTGCGATCACACCGGTGTTCATGTGTCACGTGATCAACCACTAAATTCACACGCGTTTTCACGCGATATCTGGCACTGATCAAAAAAAGACGCGCTCAGAGCTTGTCATTTATCACAACAATTCAGTGTTTTCAACCACATAAGATTTCTTTTAGGTTTCAACAAGTTGCGCCAACCAGTTGGTGACTATTTTGAATTATCTATTATACAGCGCTTTTTGTGACTGCGGTATGTCACGTGACAAGCATGTATATCACGTGACACGCGTTGCCATGGAAACAATAAGGCGAAATATTTACCTCTTCCTAGGGGGGCGTGACAGAAAATAATTGAGAAGCACTGCAGTAGCCTCACATGTTTATTTTTTTACCATTGTAGAGGAGTAAAATATACATATGCGGTATCAACAACCAGATGGATTTACACTTGACCAGCTTGATCTCAAATCACCTCTAGAAGGGGTTTGAATAATCAAATTTAAATCCGTTTCGAATGCGTCTCAAGAGAGCATTTACACCTGGTCTTTTCACGGTCGGACAGCTATCCAATCAGAGAAAACGTATGAAGTGACCAGGTATAAACAAGCCTAGTATTCAGATAATGTTATTTCAGAGGCCAGTTGAGTAAATACAGTTAAACTGCCCAAGTGGCAGGCTAGTTCGTTTCCAATTCAAATAAATGTAAACCACAGGCATTCACATAAACCACACAGGTCAAACCATATTTCACACAGCTGTTTAAAAGGAAAAGGAATGTCAGTTGGGGAAGGTCCAAACAAAGTAGATGGTAAGTGTACCTCTGCCGCAAGGTAGTTTGCTGTGGCGAGGTGTTTGAAACGAAACAGGCTATTCCACTGACCAGCTCCTCCTCTGCAAGGGTCATAGTGGACAACCTGAAGCACACGGACAGGATTAGAAACTCTAGATTAATTCTGAACAGCATGATATTGACAAAATTAAGTAAGAAGAGATAAAAAATATTTTTTTTTTTACTATAGTTCAAATGTTTGGAGTAATTTTAAATTAACATTGTACTTTTATTTCGCAACAATGCATTAAACTGAACTTTTTCATTATTACAAAATAATAATAATAAAAAAATTTATTCTGAAAAAAGTATCAGGGTTTACAGAAAAATATTCAACATTGAAAATGATCATCTGACTGAGGACTGGAGTAATGATGCTGCAAATTCAGCTTTGACATTAGACACACAAGAAAAATAGTTATTCTAATTTGTAATATAATTTCTAAAATATGTACTGTTTTTACTGTACTTTCATTTGCCTTGATAAATAAAAAAACATCTTTAAATTGTAGAGTATATTGCATTCACAAAACATAAAATGTTATGATACATTTCAAAAGAGAAAAACTAAACGGAAGAGCAGTTAAAACTTCATCATACAGAACTGTACCTCTACTTCCCAGAGTGCTTTTGAACTGGTGGCGGAGGTTGCTGACTGGCGGAGAGTGGTCCGCAAGAAGACATACTGCTGTTTCTTGTACTCATCACAAGTAAGAAACTTTTCTTGCTCTGCATGAAACAACCTCACTACATCCCCCTAGTGTGAATCAAAGCGAGAGACTCATGGTTACAGAGAGATTATAAAATCACGTTCAATAGAAAACAAACCAAATCATCAATCCACAAATAACTAACAAACCGTAAACAAAAGACTCACCCCTTTTAAGATATCGTCTCTGTATTCACTGAATTTCATGAAGAGAGTGACCTTCCAACTGGTGTTGCAGTTCAAAGCGTTAACCTGAAACAACAACAGAAATATAAACCTTTATTTATATTTCATAATTTCATATTTTCATTTCACTTCATTGAATTCACATGACTTTTTCATGACCCTTCTAGTTGTTGGTAGTTACTAGATAAAATCCTTTGATTCAGATTTTGTAAACAGGTGTGACTGATTCACTGACTTTTACTCTTCATATATATAAATATTTTTTAATATAGTATTTTTAATATCTAATATTTTAATGCCTTGTCAACTGCAGGACTATCTTTATGGGAAGAATAAACATTTTATTAACTTCCATGATTTTTCCAAGTCTGGACTCTGGACTGATATTTTCAGGTATTCCAGGTAATTAATACAACGCATCAGAACCTCATCATGTGATCTAATTAACAGCGTTGCTTCTGAAAACACAGTGCCTTACCTCTCTGCAGCCACGGTTATCCAGGAGTTCGATGTTGCTGGCATGGAGAGGCTGCCCTGCATTTACAGGCATTAGGACCACTTTATCTCCAACCACCACCTACACACACACACACACACACACACACAAATAACACTGCATTCCACATCAACTTTTTCTGTTGTTGCTCCTTTTCCACAATAAAGAAAACAAAATGACATTACATCTTGTGACATGCATAGCTTGGAAATTGGTGTTTCAGAGACATTTATACCTAACCCCATGAAATCAATACTTTAATTGTGTGGCTTTCAGTCAGTAGTGTAATGTATTTGAGTAAATGCAAGTAAATTGAAGGTACTATATCGTGTGCATTTTGCCCTTACTCAACCAGACTGTTAAACAAGACTACTTTACACGAATGCGACTGAATCACAGGCCTTTCATACACGAGATGATTATTTCATTTTATTTAACATTATCTTATTTACATTTTCTTTTGCCCTTTTTGAGCACTGTCAAATTATTTCATGGGGTCTTTAAAGAGCAGATATGAATGTAAAATGAGAGCACTAAATATTCAACGGAATAGAGAGCTTGTTTACACAAACACACAAATATAATATCCATAGCATGCTGCAAGTGTTCACAATTTATATAAAACATGTCAGTGAAGTGAGGCGTTTAGCATTCTCTTATTCTCTGTACCTCAACCTGTCAATGTCAAAAGTCACTGTGATGATCTGAAACTGATGGATACTATTTAATAATTTAATCATTCAGGCTTGAAAGAAAAAAAATCAACAACTTTGTGCGAACATGGTTCTATAACAGGCTGTTAGGGTTGCATGTTACATGCATGTTAGCATGCTGCATACTTCTCCGTGTACAGTCACACTCACACACATGCATGCTACAAACAGATTATATACCTTCATGATTCGGTTGCTGAGATGAAAACAAGAGGAGAAACCATATGAGTTAAGACAATAAGATGTTAATATTATGATGAGGTGATTAGCTTTTTAAAAAATGGATTAATGACCTCTAAACCACTGCTGCACTCTATTTCAATGTTGTTGTTTTTTTAAAAGAAGGGGAAAAAACATGATAAAGATCGGAACTTAAACACAGTGATTGCTTCTGATGTGATTGCTGTTTTAGTGAATCATGCCTACATTGTCTCCTTCACTGCGTAGCTTCCAGAAAGGCTGGATGCAGAACCAGGAGCCCTCATTTCCCGAAGTGTCCAGAGACACACGCATGGCGTTCTTCTCCAGCAGGGCCGGCAGACGCTTATTCACCGTTAGGTACTTATTACTCTTAATATGGAGAAGCTGAAAATGTAAAGGTAGTGTATTAGAAATACTGTAACATACATTACCTTTCAAAAGTTTGGGGTCAGTAGAATCAGTTACTACAAAAATATTGAGCAGCACAACAGTTACATTGATAACAACAATGTTGTTTGAGCTCCAAACCAGCATATTAGAATGATTTCTGAAGGATCAAGTGACACTGAAGACTGGAGTAACGAAGCTAAAAATTCTGCTTTTTCATCACAGTAATGAATTACACAATAAAACACAGTCAAATAGAAAAACATTATTGTAAACTGCATTAGAATTTGACAATATTACTGCTTTTACTGTATTTTTGATCAAATAAATGCAGCCTTGGTGAGCATAAGAAATGACTTTCAAAAACATGAAGAAAAAATAAATAAAATGCACCAAGCTCAAACAATCAATCAAATTTTATTTATATAGCGCCTAACAACAACCAAAAGGTGCACAAGGCGCTTTCCAGAAAAATAAAATAAAAATAATAATAATATACATATATTATAATAATATACATATACATACATATATATATATATATTAAAAGACAACAAAAAGAAACACTCATATAAGTTAATAAAGTACCGGTATGTATTTTGAAAGTGTAAGGTGGGCGTGATATGGATGTAGACGCAATGTGGGTAAAAAGTAAAAAGACTGGTCTATATATTGTCAGAGACTATAATCTGACAATAAACTCAAAGTAAAATATGGATGTTATGGGGTGAGCTTGACCTAGTCCACCTCCACCTCCACCTCTGTGGATCTAATGGGTGGAGAGATAGAGTTATGGGTAGGTTAAGGTGTGGTTGGACCTTCTAGCTCCATCCATTATGTCTCAAATCACATCCAGAAAGGGGGAGCTGGACGTCACACTCCATCCGTGGCTCTTTCAAAGATTTGGTCTGAAACCATGGTTTTGATGAAAGCGCATATAAACGCTTTTTCTATGGGTTAAAGTGACCGATCAAAGAGGCTTTTCGTTTTATTGGTTCCGGGGCCGTATATCACCCACACTGTCAAACGCCTCTTTGGCCCTTGAGCACTGCACTAGCAGCCTTGGCAACAGTGTGAAAACAAACAGAACGTTCTTGACGTCCAGCCAAAAGTGTAAAAAAACAAATAAAAAAAAACATTTGTTGATAAGAAGAGGGAAGGTTGTACCTGTATAACCCGACTGTATTTGACAACCTCTCCCAGCAATTTCTTGTTCTCAGTGTCATTCTGTTTCTGCTCCAGTTCCGCAGCATGCTGCAAAAAATAAATAAAAAATAGTGGAAAGAAACTAGAATCAGCACGGCCAAAATACCAAGATGTAAATTTTACTGCATAATCAGTGACTTTAAGGATAAGATGCTGTTATAAGGGTACCTGTAATTTCTTGAAGAGATCTCCCTGTGAGTTGTTCCCATGTTTCCCTTGCTTAGCTTTCCAGAACTGTCTCTGTGCAGAGTACCTATTCATAGGACACACCTTGAAGAGACAATCTAGACAACAGAAAGAAAAATTATTCGACTAGAGGCAAAAGATTTACGGACACACATAATGAATCTTAAATCCTTTTACAAACTGTGTTTGTACACACACACACACACACTATATATATTGTATGCGTATACGTACATTGTTAAATATGTATATTAATATACTGTGAATAAGAGAAATTGGTTGGTTTCTGAGTAACAACCAAATCCAATCCTTTTATTTGACGAGCTTTGAATCAAATAAAGCACTGCCAAACACAAGTCTGTCATTTTACTTGAACAAACCAAATAGATGTATGATTTCCATTTGAGACAAACAAAACAGTTCAGTGAAGACAAACGCAAACACACTTCCTCAAATGTACTTTTTGGCAAAGTGACAACTGGGTATTTTCTACAGAGTCAAAGTGTATTTGCCAACCGAGTAAAGAGCATATATTGAAAGAGGGCGCAATGGCAGAAAGACATTTAGAGAACCACTACATTGTGTCTATTCCAAAAAAGGTACAAGTACAATTTTAAAGAGTAAAGGAAACATTTTATACAGAATAATAACGGTCTCATTTATTATTGGTCATTGCAATAGAAATCCAGAAAGTAAATTTCGCAAAAGATTTCGCCACAGCGTCTTGGCCAACAGAAAGTTGCTTTGTTCGAATCCGACTTTTACATTAAGTGAACTTGACACATCGCTATACTATTAAGAAAATGTTATATCAGAAGGGTTGTTATAAGAGTCTCATTAAAATGATATTTTACCCTTAATATCATGAAACTATAACTAAGAAAATTCCTCCAGTAGATTGATTAAAAACAGTGCAAGTTATCACAAGACTGTTGCCATTAAAAAGCACAGGATGCTTGTATTAACTCACATCGAACCTCCCTTTGGAGATAGTGTAGCACTCCAGCACAAAAGGAAATAAAAGCTTTCAGTTGGTGCTATTCTGATTCTTGTAAAGTCTTTCAAATTGCACTTGAGGAACAACACTGTTTACAAACCTCAGCTTACAATTGTAGTCATTAGGCAACAGCCAGGCACCCTACTGAGATCTCACTATAAAGCTGAAGACGTGGGGCGCTGACAGACTGCGCGGCCTTGGCAAGAGCAAAGATTCAACGTGTAGGAGGCTGTTACTGCTCAAGGGCCGAGTAATTAATCAGTGGCTGAGCAGGTGTTAAGAAACGCACATACACAGGAAGCTACAGCTCCATATTTATATTGTTACGGTTTGGGGATTTCTTTTGCCTGCCACTTTTAAGAGTACACTGCAGAGGAACTAACGTTAAGAAGTGACGCTAACTATACTACCAATCAAAATTTTCAAATAACTTAGGTTATTTTGTATGCTTTCGAGAAGAAAAAAAAGCTTCATTCTGACCAAGCTTAAAAAGAAAAACTGTAATTTTGTGAAATATTATTAAAATAACAGATTTCTGTTTTAATATATTTAAAACGTAATTTACTCCCATGATGTCAAAGCTGAGTTTTCTGCAGTCATTACACCAGTCTTCAGTGTCACATGATTACACTTCTTTTAAAAAACAAATCTTAATTATTCCAAAATGTAAATAAAAATAAATTCTTCAAACAGGAAAACAAGTTACTTTTTTCACTTTTTTTAATGTAATTGCACATGCAGATTTTTAGCCAAGAGAATCAAACTTGCATAGTCCCTGCACCAATGTAACAATAATAATAAATAAAGACTATAAAGCTTTGATTTCAAAACTAATTAAATTAGCATCAATGTTGTTTCAAAGCTTCTTTTTGGTAGCTAGAAACAACAGTTCAGTAATCCCTCACCACTTCGTGGTTCAAGTTTTGCGGCCTCAGTCCATCGCAGATTCTTCAAAAATATTTATCGAAAAAAATAAAAATACAATTGAATTTAATAATAATAAAAATTCAAAAATACCGGTCCACATTAACCGCAATAAACGAGGGATCACTGTATAGCCTGTAGAATAGCCAACTACTCTTTAGTAGTTCAACAATTTTTAACTAGAAGTAACTTGTAGCTTGATAAGATGGTTTCAGAGTAACTCCCCAACTTCTTCTCGATCCCTCTACTCCTCTTATAACCTTAAGATCATGTCCAACTAACTGTCCACTAGAGTCAAACTAGTGTCACACTTTGGTCAGCCTTTGTTGTTGTTTTTTTAAATGTGCTTTATATATCATACCAGTTCATTGGCTAATAATGGCACTAATATGTTAGCACTGGGCCATGTAGTGTGACTGTTGTCAAGGTGACTCACCTCTAAATTTTTTGGGTGGATTTGTAAGATTCCCAGCCTCAGGCTGAACCACACATCTGTCATCCACCAACCTGAGGGGGAAAAACTCATTAGCATTTATACACCGATTAATTCAATGTCAAAGATTTCTTTAAAATAAAAAATTACTAACAAAACTAAATAGAAACACAGAGAATCAACATTCAACATTGATAACAAATCAGCAAATCAGAATCATTTCTGAAGGATCATGTGAGATTGGAGTAATGATGCTGAAAATTCAGCTTTGCATCACAGGAATAAATTTAACTTCAAAATGTGTTAAAATAGAAAACCTTCATATTGAAATAACATTTCACAACATTACTGTTCCTGACTGTATTTTTCAACATAGTATCAAAGATATGCAGCCTTGGTGAGTGAAATAATGGTATTTTCCAAAGCTAATGTCAGTTTCCAAATAAACTATTTTATGTTTACTCCTTCCTTATTTAACAGCCAGTTTGTACACGACAAAAAACGCCTCAGCTGCTTTGTTCAGGCACTGTGTTCAGCATGGCATGTCTTGGCGAGATTTTATGTTAGAGAGGACCTCAAATTTGCATCACATAATTATTTTACTTTCATTTCACAAGTAAACAAAAAATATCAGATTTGAAAAACACATCAGCTTTGCATACAGTCCGTTAAAACTTCAAACAAACACAATAATCCACTTTTAAACAGTCACTATCCAATGACAGATGTAAAGCAGCAAATGAGTCCAGCATCATTTACTGAAGTCCTGCTGTGGACACTGACTGGCCTCAATGCTTATTAGTGCCATTGCGTCAAATCAAATATTGGAAGTTCGTAAAATTCACAAGTCTTAAGCACATCAAAGAGAACAAGGCAGAAACAAAATGAGCAACTTGAAAATTTAAAAAAGACCTCTTATATTGATTAAGCCGCAAAACTGCAACAATTCAGGTTTTATTATGAAGCAAAGAGACTTAGTTGGCTTAGTATATCAAAGGAAACCGTTTCCTCTCATGAGGACTCAATTGAAAATGATTCCATAATCCTAAATCAACAAACTATTCAACGGTCTTTGAATGTAGTGCATATTTACCCACTCTATGTTCAATGCAAGTCCAATTTATTTACAGTCCATCATTGTGTTCACAAGCGCTCATATTAGAATGAGGTTACAGAAATGTTGAAATCTCTTTCGGAATATGAATGAATGAGGCATGCTTTACTATGCACTGCAACCTATATGATTTAGTTTAGTTTATTATCAACAATTTACCAGAGATATGAAGGGCAAATGATCTGACATGACTATCCTTAAATATAAAGAAGCTTTTTGTGAAAGCTTGGACCAACTTTAGATAAAGGAGGAAGCTGAAGTGCTCTTTGTTGGCCTGATAAACGTACTAACACCCAGACTTCCACCACTGTTATAGTTAAAACTAAAAATAGGCAAAAACTTATCAAGGGCAGCTTATGGTTTTCTTAATGATAGCGCTTGACTCAACTAGGCTATCTTGTGAACACAGATCTGCAAATAAATACTTCAGCTATAAAACGTAGAAGTTCACACCATTGTGCTGAACTGACCGGAGGAACATGTGTGTGTAAAGACTCTTAAAGGTCACTTACATGCTGTGTTGACACAGTACGATGAAGTTGCTTTTATTCAATTCATTTCCTGTTTAATCTGAATTTATGAACATGCTAAATGCTTCATGAAGGAAATCAAACCAGCCCTTAAAAGGTGGCACAACATCAAGCTAATCTTCATTGCTTACAATGACAAAAGACACAAAAAGGGATGACTATATAAACCGCAAAACAGAGCATTTAAAGGAAGTGCCACACAGGGCATGACAGAAACGCCGTTACCAGAGCAATTGCATTACGACACCAGTGCTTCCCCCACCTTTTTTGCACCCCTTTGAATCTAAAATATCCTTTCATCAGCAAAAAAAATCAGAGATGTGCTCCTTAAACTGATAACAAGTAGGAATCATTGAATGAAATATAATAATGAAAAAACTATCCCGGTTTCACAGATACAGCTTAGATTAAGCCAGAATTAGGCCTTCAGTTAGCTTTTATAAATGTTACTTAGAAAAAAAACATTACTTGCCATTACAAGTTGCTTTCAGTTAAAACAGCACAATTATGTATTTTAGTCTGGGACAAGACATAGAGGGTTACTTTATCCAAAAATTTAAACTGTCATTAATTAATAACCTTCATGTCGTTCCAAATCCATAACACCTTCGTTCATTTTCGGAACACAAATTAAGATATTTGATGAAAACCCCATAACAGCAACTGATTCATCATGCTGATTCAAGAGCCAGCCAATAATGAGCTGGAATTTTGACCCAGAAGGGCTGCACTGCGTTTACAACTGACACGTGAGACTGACACGGAAGAGAAGAAATTGTCATTATTTAAGAAAGTCTTTTTTTTTTGCACACAAAAAGTGATTCTGACTTCATAATACTTGTTAAGAAGATGAACAAATGTCTAGCGGGTTTGGAACAATATGAGGATGAGAAATTAATGACAGAAACTGCATTTTTGTGTGAACAAACTCTTTAAGCCTAGTCTTTGAAACTGAGGCTTTCAGGGTGAAAATATGTGGCAGGCAGGCATCTTGATAAAATATGTACAATAAGACTATAAAGTGTAGGGAAAGCTGTTATAAGTATCGCAGGTTTATACTAAAAATTCAACATTCATATTTTATAAGCATTTGATGCATATGAAGACATTTTCAATAGCTTTTTTAATAACTTAATTTAATTATCATTCATTTCTGTGCTTTGAGACAGAATCAATAGACCAGAACATTTTAGCACAGTGAAAAAGACCATTCAACTCAATGTATGAATTTCCTTCAAGAGTAAAAAGTTACAAAAGTTACAAAGACCTGATTTTCAGGTCTACAACATCAAGTAACAGCAAGTTACCCTCTGCCGGGGTAGGTGTTGCTCCCAGAACATTAGAGCTTTAAAAAAAAAAAAAAAAAGTACAATGCTTCATTACTGGAATAAATTGCACTTGCTTTGTCGAAACTTGAAGGCCACTGAAATGATTATGAAAAACCTCACATGTAAATATTGGGAATTTTATGCAATTTCTCTAAAATGTTTTATTAAAGTCTGTCTATTCTCACATAAAAATGTAGGCATGTCCTGCATTTAATAAAAACTCCAGATAATTAATAATTATCAAAAAGAAAAAGGCCACAGAAAGCACTCCAGCAAATGATGACTAAGCCGAGTAAGTGCTGCAAATCAATTTTTTTTCATAGTGACAAATTGTTTTATTGGCTATGTCAGCACACTTCCTCTTCTTCCTGTGTATCTGTATTGGCACATTAAACAAAGACATTAAGTGCATTAATAGGATGCGTTTTGGAAACGGGGATAGAAAACAGGAAAGGTGCTAACAATCTAGTTTTACATGCTCATAAATGAGTAATAGAGCGCTTCTAGTTCTCTTTAAGCTGTTTGACAGCCAGTAATCTTCAAAAGATCCAACAAAGTACACCAAGTTAAACATGAACCAAATGCAAACCTGATCGCCGTGTTCAAACACGCTAATTATAGCTACATTTCTTGATGACGTGAAGTGGCGTTAGACCTTGTCTAATCAAAACGATCATACTTACCTTGTTCCAAGTTAAGCATCTTATAACAAATCCTATTCTTTGACTCAAAAGAGAAGCTGTTTATATTTAACATATAAGAAATTGAGACTAAAATCTACTACATTTGCTTTTACAACTGAATCAGTATACAGAACTAAACCACTTATATTATTGACCTTTTAACCAGATGGTCATAAAGGTTTATTATGTATAATTTCAACCAAATCAAGCCTCTTATCAGTCTTTCCTCTAGGTTTCTAGTACATCACAGTGCTTGGTACCTAGACAAAGAAGAGCCTTTCTAATTTAAGTCCATTCAACTTCTATTATACCGCTACAAACCCATGACAGCCTGGGAAATAATCCAAGCCCGCCTTGTTTAGGATCAGAATAAAGGCTTTGGCTATGTTCGGCATGGAGTACAAGTATACTGCTGAATACTGGACACTACTGCCTACTAAGTGTGGATAATAGCAAGGAAAACAGTATGCAATATGCAAACATAAAAACGGTAGTTTGCTGAATTTGTGAAACATGTCTTTTGGCAGTCTGATCAAATAATGACACACTTTATTCATCACAATGGAAAGAAAAGGTCACACATTGCATTCTGGGAAGAAGTACTCTCATAGAGTGCAAAAGTGGCCTTGGTTCCAGAAGCATTTTTCCCATAGGTCTTCCATAAAAGTCTTTATTGAAAGTCTTTAAGCCAACCAGTTACGAGGTGAATTACTACATAAACTAAAGAAAAAAAAAGTATTAAATCAAATAAAAGGTGCAAGACTACAATCCCATGATGCATTGTGAATCGCATTATTGATTTAAAGATGTTGATTATCTTTAAAAGATGTTGATGTTCTGCAAAATATACATAATACGCACACAAATATTTAAAGATATATTTCACTCTAAAATGAAAACCAAGTCATAATTTTCTTACCCTGGCATTGTTCTCTCTATTTTGGAACCCAAACCAGAAACTTTTTTTAAGGACGCTGTACAATAGTATAGTATAGTACAGGTTTTGGTGAAAAACAAAATGAAATGTAATGTTTTATTTAAGAAAACTCCTGATATTGACCATGGGTCTTCCGTGTTCGGCGGTACGTTCGTGAGACTATTGTTATTTTCTATTACTTTTTGCAACAAACACAACAGCTATATTAACTTCCGAGAAGAAAGTACATGTGGTCTTAAAAAGAAACAGGGCATATGTCATTAGAACAACACCAGGATGAGTAAATGATGACTTAGTTTTCATTTTAGGGTGACCTATCCCTTTAAGCAGTTTGAGTGCATAGAGAAATTCACTAAATAATTTGCAGTGCTTCATGGGAGTGAGTGCTAAAGTGTTCTTTTGGCATAATTCTCTGATTGGTGGAAAATTGGGTAATACCAATCTTGTAGCTCACAGGTCTGTCTTTAAATCAACTCTATGCAGAAAATGTATGAGATTTATTTAAGTAAATGGGATAAGTATGTAAATATCCTATATTCAACGCTGCCTCTCTGTCTCTACAATTGGAAGAATTTACAGTGTTTTTGTTCAGTCGTTAAACAAAAGACCAAAAAAAAAAAAAAACTGGAGTGACAAGTATGCAGCGCAACACAAGGAACATGCAGTCAGACTGCTCCCTTTGAAAAAATCCGCTCCTATGTCACACTTGTGTGTAAATTATCTTGCATTTCAAAATGTTTGCTCTCAAACAAAACCTCTGTGGTTCCATTCAAATCATATTAAGAAAAAAGCAAAACTACGCACAGTTTTACAAATGTTGATACTCTAAAACAACAAAACAGCTGTCGTGAATTGTGAAAAGCGACAGAGAAGTGACAATTGCTGCAATCCATCTGATGCAATGCCTCAAAATCTATTTAAAGCTAAAATATTTCAGCAAAGAGAAGTTGTACGTATTGTGACCACAGTGAGCTTCAATGGTTCTGCACTTAATTGCTTGAGTCATTGCACAACAATGCAAAAGTGAGTCAAAGCAACCTGAAATGCAACTGGGCGTTTCTACGCCATGTGGTTATAGATTCATATTCTTTTTTAAGGCTCTCAAGCAAATGTTTTCCTACACGGCCATGTGAAATCAAATTAAATCTACTTCCTATACGGAGCAGTCTCAGAAACTAAAATTTCATTCCACTTGATTTCATTAATCATTAAAGGTGCATTCCATCTACATTTCGCTAAATCTTATTCACTATTCTCTATGTAGGTGTCTGCAGTACAATGCGTTTCTTGTCATATTACTATTCATTATATTTGCTACACTTTGTGAAGAGCACTGGCTGAAAGAGTCCTATAAAGTGAACACATTATTATAGTTAGAACTAGTTGCAGTTACTTCGTCAATTAACAGGTCACATGATCTCAAAATGGTGGCACCCATGAGGTGGAGACCCTCTCCATGTAGTATAAAACAGCTTTTTCTAGAAAAAAATTGTCTGGAGTCTTCAATTCATGAGATGTACATAACTGCAATAATATTCCTCTCAAATGCACGGTTCATTTTTCCACGTGTAAAAGTTTTTAGTTCAAAAAATGACTTTAATTAGGCATGCATGGTTGTATTAGAGTTGCTGCGTAAATTAACAGCAAACGTTGCATTTCGGTTCATGATTTGCATTATTGCTTTTGAGGCAATACTGAGTCTTCATTTCATGAGATGTACATAACTGAAATATTTCTCTCAATGTGCGGTTCAGTTTACATGTGTAGAAGTTTTTAGTTCAAACATGACTTTAATTAGGAATGCATGGTGGTATTAGCGTTGCTGTGTAAACTAACAGCATACTTTGCATTTCGGTTCATGATTTGCATTATTGCTTTTGAGGCAATACTGTAACACTGCACCTCTGGCCTTCAGTTTACTCAAATCACTTCCTACTTCATCTGACATGAGGAGGATAGATATCTTTGAAATTCTATTGAATGTTTAATATTTTACTATAGCATATCTGGGCAACATAGCCATATCAGTGCATCTATCTGAATGAAGTGTATAACTGCCATGTTTAGTTATTTTTAAGACCAATATAACGAGCATTGGGAGATAACTTACCCTAAAGTGCTGATGAATCCATTGACAGTTCCCTCCGCGTACAGAGACACGATATCCCCAATGTGCAGGAAACTGGACTTGTGTTCCGACATATCTGCAAATGTATAAATGATACTTTAACCCCTCCAATCCAGCGTAATGTGTCCAGTCGACTCAACGTCTCAATCCACTTGTTTCTGCGCTGTGACAGTAAGTCATCTGAACTCATCAGAGATGTGCTGAGCCCGTGACTTTTTGAGTTGTGATTCCCCTAACTGTCGCGTTTCTTCATGTTTTCAACTTCTTCCTGTGAGACAAACGAGGCTTTTTCTCACCAATATGCCACTCGAGTGGGAGGAGACTCACCCTCTGTCCCGTGAAATCAAGGAAGTGGTGCTTTCTGTCTTTGCTGTGGTATGCAACTCACTAACAACAATAAGCGAGAACGCAACTTGTGTGTTTGCGCAGTCGTGCATGCATTTGTGTCGGTGAGCTGCTGCACAATTATTCTAATTATTCCGGAAGGTTATTATCAAAGTGTTTTAATTTCATTAGTAACTTTAAATAACGCTGTAATGATTTTGTATAAGTGAAAAAGCCCATTAGAGCGTTTCATATTTAATATAATATCGACAATTTTGTTTTGTTTAAATATATATGTGCATGCAAGCATGCTCCATTTTGCAAAAAGAATCATAATATTACTTTATAAACCATTCTGGCGATATAAACTGTTCAGAATAATTCCATTTTGGTCGTTTAGCAATAAATGTAGATGTTTTAAATGTTTGTTTATTAATTTGATCCTATTTAAGAGAAGATGAACGTATCAGATACAGCAAATTAATATTGGTAAAATACTTCTGAATATTTTTTATGAGCTTTGTAAACTATTTTAAGGAGTCAGGTTTATTGTCAAAGTTTATTTGAATAATCTATAGGCCATCTTTGCATTAGTAACTGTAAATAATACTGTAATGATTGTGTATAAGTGAAAAGACCCATTACAGCATTTCATATTTAATATAATATCAGTAGATAAGTGAAATTTGTTTTGTTTAATTATACAGGTACATGCAAGCATGCAACATTTAGCACAAATAATTATAATATTACTTTATAAACCATTATTTTCTCTCTCTTTTAGGCATTTAACAATAAATATAGGTGTTTGAAATGTATGTTTATTCATTTGATCCTATTTGAGAGAAGAGGAACATATCAGATACAGTAAATTAATATTGGTAAAATACTTTTGAATATTTTTATGAGCTTTGTAGCCTATCTTAAGGAGCAGATTTCTTGTTAAAGTTTCTTTGAATAATCTATAGGCCATCTTTGCATAATCACAGAACCCCACTGTGCTTATCAGACATGTGCAAATTCTTTATTTGTAACTTCATGTTTACGTAAGAATAGTGACAAAGAAGACAGAAGTATAATAATATTCATGATTAATGATTCTATTTAGAATTAGGTGTAATTTGATGAACAAAGATAATTAATGACATTATGCCTTATCTTTTCCATTTTGAAATTATTACTTTATAATTGAGCTAAAGACTACATACTTGTATGTTTTATATTATTTTTCTAGATGCCTTGAACACGAATTTCCCCATCCTCAGGTTTGGTTAAACTCTCCTGCACTGCCATCTCGTGTCAGTGGGATGCAATAAACATGATCTTCTCGGTTTTTTACTGAATTTTAGTTTTATAATGTAATTAATCCCTGACAGCAAACGTACATCTCAGATATGTCTATATAATGTGTGAGTTTACATCTGGAAGATGTATTTTTTTAGTGTTTGCTCATCTGCAATATGTTTCCAGGACGCTTCCTGTCAGAGACATTAAATAGACGTTGAGAAGATGACTTTGAGAAATGTATAATATAGAGTGTATATTTAGAAGATGTCTTTAAGAAGTTTATGATTTAGAGTATGTAAAACTGACTTAAAGACGTTAAAAAAAGACGTTAAAAAATCTTAAAGACGTTTCTCAGATGTTTGTACACATAAGATGCTTTCCAGATGAAGCGATCTTTAACAGACATCTTGCAGACGGATGTGTGCTATCAGGGATACAACTCAATACAATTGAACAAATATTTAATCATTAACAAAGAAAATCTATTCTTAAAATATTGCGTGTGGACTTTTGAATTGTGACCTAGATGAGGTGATCCTAATGACATAAATTCCTCATATTACACATAACTGTGTGGGCTACATATGTCTAATTGTATCAAATTAATCTTACAGATGGGTTCTTTACTGACAAGTATTTATTTTCCAATAACTTAAATATTACCTTCATACAAATAATGACTCGAATCCAACTCTTTAGCTCTTTAATTAGTGACTAAATATTTTATGTAAATAATTAATGGACTCACTTTTAGATAAGTGTCCTCAGAGATGTCTATTTAATGTGCGTCTTTACATCTGGAAGATGTATTCTGTAGAGTGTTTGCTCATCTGCAATACGTCTTATTGAACAGATGTTTAGAAGATGCCTTTTTTTAGAAGTTTATGATTTAGAGTGTATGTAAAACTTACATCTTAAAGACATTTCTCAGATGGACCTTTGAATTGTGACCTAGATGAGATGATCCTAATGACAGAAATCCCCCATATTAAACATACATATGTAGGCTACATATGTCTGATCTAGTTCTTTATTGACACATTTATTTTCCATTAACTTTTTCATTGTTTTGAATTTTAAGTCTCAAAGTTGTTAAAAACAAGAAAACATAAAACTAAAAAACTACAAATAATCCAACTCTTCCACAATTAACTCTTTAATTACTGAATGAATATTTTATCTAAATAATTAATGGATTCACTTTATAGACAAGTGTAGGTTTCGGTTAGTTTAGGTATAAAACAATATATAAAAGAGTATAGGGTTTTTAAAACATAAGCCATCATGAATGGCAAGGACATTTCTAACATCTTAGCATATGTTTTTTTGAACCTGAAGTTTACCTAATTTGTCCCTGACAATAATACAGCATCCAATGAATAAATAAATAAAGGTTGCCTGACAGATCTCAGTACCACGTGGTCACTGGAAGGAAAACTAAGATGCTTGACATTTGCTCAAAGTTTCCATGAGGTTACAGCTCATGAGTGACTACGACATCTAAAGTCGTTTTATTTTCTTAGCAAGCTGTCTAAAGAAACACATGAGGTCATCGCCTCACGCAAATATCGACACAATACAGTTACGCTCCACCTCCATTGATCCAAGGCAGCAGAGCAAACCTCTCTCACACAACAGCAGCTGAGCCAGAGTCCGCTCATGCTTATTTCACTGCAAACTGAGCTGAATTCCGCTGTTGCGTTTGACATTTTGCGCATAAATCGCCAGTTTGAAACTGTAGCAGGCTTTGTACATTTGGTCCAACTCTTTCCCCTCCAGCAGCCCGACTCTCAGGAGCGACCAAGCGGTAAGTAGCTTTATTTGTATATAAAGTGTATTTATTATTAGCCGCATCATCACTGTAAATCTACACTAGTTTCCAATGTGTGCTAGTGCAGGATCAGGTGCCGTTTCCCACGCTGCTCTGTCACAGTGATGGTGCTAGTCGGGTTTCTTTATCAAATGCACAGCGATAAGGCATGGAATAGTAATTACATGTAGGATAATGTTGGGCTATTCCTCATAAAATGTGCCCTTTTGCGTCTCGAATGAAAATATCTGTGAACGGTGACATGCCACTAACTTTTACTGTATTATCAAAGGCATATTGTTTTCAAAAAGTTGTTTACTTTGTGTGTTCAGGTTCCCATTATAGCCCATCGTTACTAAAATGTTATATATCATTTGATCTCTTTATCCTATACTGTTTGAATTTATTATATAGTCCCACCCTTCCCCCCTTTAGACCTTGATTTTTGTATAAAAAAAATTGATTATTGAAAACTGCATGTTTGATAATGACTAAATTATCTCTAAAACTATCATATTGTTAACTTTTTTAACGTAGCTGATGTTGTATCGGTTTTGTTACACCAAATATATTAATTTTGGATTTCAAAATATATAAACTTCTCTCTCTCTCTATATATATATATATATATAAATAAAATATACTTTTATCACGTCAAGGTGATGACAAAACATGTCATATATAAACCTTATAAACCTTATATCATATCATGTATAAGAGATATATATATATATATATATATATATATATATATATATATATATATATATATATATATATATATATATATATATATATATATATATATATATATATATATATATATATATGTATATATATATATATATATATATATATATATATATATATATACATGCATAAACACACACACACACAAACACATACACACACATATATGTATACATGATACAATATGATGGACTTCAACATGGACTGTAGGCTACAGTATAATGAATATTGCTTTAAACATGCAAAATGATAAACTACAAACTATGTAGAATATGGTTAAAAATAAATCCTCCTGAATTGTTTACTTGAAAATGGCATAATATTTATAGGGGCTTTCAATGTCTGAGCGCTTAACTTCGTAAGTATCGGTGAATGCAGATTAACCCATTTAATCCCATTTGTGACCAAAGTTTATGTTCTAGAGTTTGAAGGTTCTAATAAGACTTGTTGATGTTTTACACATTCTTGAATTCATGTGAAGATTATTTTATCATTCCTGTTCTTACACAAGAATCAAATCAAAGTTGATTTGCAACTGTCCATTGGTTCTTATTGAGTAATTTTTTTTTTTTGAAAATGCATGCAGTTTGTTTCATTGGGTTATCTAAGGATACAAACAAATGTGCTGGTGGAATTTTGGGATTAAATGAGCTAAGGGTTTAAAATACTGTACATGGCTAGTTCTTCAAGAGTTGAAATAAACATTGTGGGTGGCTTTTCTAATCCTTTCTTGCTTTCCAGAAGCTCCAGAGACATGGATTTTTGGATTGGGCACATTTTTGTGGGAATGACTCAAGCCAAACCTGCATCTGATTTTTAATCAGTCTTCTGTTGTTGGATATAATGCTGGATTACTCAAGATGACTGAGTTGAATTACGCTTTCATAAGCGAAAACGGGAAGGAAGTGGATAAAACTTTGGACTGGAGTTGTATAGACTGGCATGCGAGGAAAACGTTGAAAGGGACAGATGCAGAGACTCAAACCCAATGTGTGCAAAGCGAGGATAAAGACACACAAACGGCTAGTCCTTTTATAATGCGAATAGATTTAGGAAGAACGCCGTCCAGACTGAGGTACGGTTCGCTCACGGAGTCTGATGGCGTGCCTGCACATTTATTCCAGTTTGATAGACAAGCCCCGGCCCGCATTTCCACATCCCCCACTCTGAGGAGGATGAGGAGTACAAGAATCTCCTACAGAGAGCCAAGCAAGTCAGACGGTCCTTTAGGAGAGGAGTATCCCACTCCAACAAGTCCCCTTTCTCCGTTATTCCGGGAGATATCTCCACTGGCTGTAGAGTTGGATGGAGAGAGTGGGAACGTTGAATCTTCAGTGATTCATGGGAAAGTTAGATCACACAGATCAAAGACTCTTGACAATGGTGTCATTTGCAAAAGCAAAGTGTCTCGTGATTCAAAACAGCCTGTTTCTGATGATAATGAGAGCTCCACTGATGACAATGAGCAGGTATATATCTTTCAAATTAAAGACTTTGAATTCCTGACCTTCCTTCATTCTGATTGGTCAGTTGCTCCATCTAATATTCTGATGTTTATTCAAATATTTCCCATTGTCTATAACAACGCTGTATATCCGACTGCTCATTCAGATAAACACATGGTTATTTTTATGTTTGGTATTCCTATAACATTGTTGCGTTGTTTTTCTAGGCCAATTGTTTTTTTGTTTTAAGGTAATATAAAGGTAAAATGATCAATTATGCACTTATTTAATATCAAATGTATTTATTTGGTAAATAACAGGGTCAACACTATAATAGATTTTACTAATATTTTGAAGTAGCTTTTATTTTAATATTTATATTTTCTTTGGTAATTTGAGTTAATTGTTTTGTAATTTTTTTTGTTTTTAAATAAGTTAATATATTTTTATTTCCATTTTAGTTCAGTTTGAGTTTTTATTTATTTCTAGTTAGTAGTTTTTAAGCTTCAACTTTCAAATTTTCCTTTCCTCTAACATTTATCGTAGATTTTCGTTAAATCCTTAGCTTTATTTAGATAAAAATGTTTTTAATAGGTTTAGTTTTAGTTAACATAAACAATAGCCCAGGTCCTGATCACCCTGTCAGTCTTTAGTAGATTTTCTGGCTATATATGATCCTTTTATAAATTGACAACAATCAGTTTCATATGATATGTAATGATAGTCTTTTTTCATGTGGCCTTAAAATCAAATGGCAAGAGTCTTTCCGCTCTTATCAAAGAAAGCCTCTTGTCTCTGGTCTCATTCGCCTTCGACCTCCTGAGGTAGAGTTCACAATAAGAGCTTTTGACAGCAATTGAATCAGTAGTTTGATACATTGACAGCTTCAGACCTCTCCTCTGATGCGGCTCCATTCAGTGCAGTCAGCAATCACCAAATAATGGAAGGGTCAGTGAAGAATCAAAAGTATGAAAGGGAAGCCCCATTCACTCCTTTCAGACATTCATCCCAGCGTTTCCACAATGGAGTGATATATCTTTAGATGTGAGAACTTTAGACACTAGTTGCATGAAGAGATCCTCTGAAATTGATATTATGCAGCTGATGACTTAGTAACGACTATTGTTTTTTTCTTCATCAAGTACTTTGCTCACGTCTTGTTGTATCTGCTTTTGATTACAGGTCAAGGATCCCTGTCATAAAAGGTAGGTGAACAGTTTCTATGTTTTGAATCTGTATCTAATGTTTTGCATAAACCGTCTCCACCCGGGTCATATTTGCATGTGAACCGTAACTATGCCCTAAGTGTTCCATGGTCACTTTTTTCTGTGTCAAACCAGCCTTTTCTTGTTCACTGGAACTACCCGGCCAGTACTTGTTTTTGCTCAACATCTCTAATTTGAAAAGTTGTTTCATTAATCCAGGAATTTGTTTGTGTGGAAACAGCGTTTGTGGTAATGAGGCTAAAGCTGGACAATTTTTCAGTAGAGCACCACCATGTTGGAACAGGGGGTGCTGGGATAGAGGGACGCTCATTGTTCATTGTGTTGCTGCTTTGTTAGTGGCACATGAACTTTTTAATGGAGAGTTATTAGAGTTCCATCATTCGTCCCCGTACGGCCCAGATAAACTCTCATTAGTGACGCTTTTCCCCTGTTGGGCCCGCTCTGCTTGGACCATGGTCGTCTTTTCAATGGTGGATAATTAGGCAGCTATTGTGGCCTTAATTACAGTATGGCACTGCCTGATTGCAGTGTTCATCTCTGGACAGCGATTGGATGGGACAGTTATGATAAGGGGGCATCTTTATTCCATGGAGGTGCGAGGACAATGCTCCTTTTTTGTGGTTGTGCTGGGGCTGGGATAGTCTGCATAGAGGGCTACTTCATTCTAGGATTGCATTGTGGATAACAAGCCATTAGCAGTGACCTGTTTCTAATGTCGGTAAAAAGGAGATGTGCTGAGTGACTTTTTACTGGTAGGGTTCAATGTACTGGCATCTGTGTTTCTGTTTGCACTTGCAAAAGAGAAGTTGGAAATGTAAATAGTCAACAAAGAGGGGTTTTAAAAGCTGAAACGGCCCAAAAGAATGGAAATGACAAAGAAGAAGGTTAATAAGGAAGTATATGATGGGTTCATTGTGCCAGGTGCCGTGGGAATGGGTGTTTCCTTTATAATGGTGAAGAATTCATTTCTCATAGCAACTTTATATGAGTCAAGTGTTTATTGGTATATGATCCCATATTCGCTGTGATGAACACGGAAACACTGATAATAGTATCTGCAGTTTTATTTGTATTTAGTTCTTCATTTGGGGTTCTTGTTATGTTGGCTTGACAAACTCAAGCTGTATACATATATGGCAAGTCAACATAACAAGAATATGTTGTATACACCAGTCTAAGCCATCCATCCATCCATCTAAACAATGGTGTAATAACTTTTTTCATAACAGATTTATTCAAACATATGTTAAATAAGGAAGACAACAGGTTAATTAAAAATATAATAAATATGTAATATAGTGCATCTATTTAATAAAATCCCCCTCTTTAGAATCCATCCATCTATATTTATCTCTCTGTCTGGTCTATACTTTATATGACTTTCAAATTTAGGCCTTTACATTCATATAAAGATTTGTAAAGCCAACAGTCAAAGTTTGCCTTGATCAACCTTTGTTTTTTTACTTTAATGTTGTAGTAAAACAGATTTGTATTTATTGCATAGATGGAAGCTATGATAATCTCCTACTTTCAAGCTCTTATTGCTCCCCCATACTTGCATTTGAAGATGTAAGCTCCTGTAAACTGTTTATTGACACACGCTACATACTGGCACATCATTGAGGTCTCTGTACAGATGGCACAAAGCCGAGAGTGACTCCAACAAAAACCAGACTGTCGAGTTGTGTATAAAAACATTCATAGCACGAGCTAAAAGCCCTTAGGATTTTATGTTAAAATGTAACAGGGAAACTGAAGCAGAGCAGAACAGAACTATACGGAACTATAATCTTGTTTGCAAGATTTTCTACATTGTTTGCAGTCACCACATAAGTGAGCTTATTACATGTTTTTTTTTTTCAAATATAATTTTCTTTCAAATTCAAATCAGATTTCTACATATTTGTTAGTTTCAGCAATTGATTGTTAATTTCAGTGTAGTTTAAATTTTTATATTCATGTTCTTTAGTTTCAGTTTAGTAATTGGAGTTAGAAAAACCAGCCCAACATTTTCTGAATTGTTTGCATATGAAATAATCAAGACTTTTAAACCTGGCAAAATCTGTCAGACCATAAATACCCAAACACACAAAAAATAAAGTAAACTTTTTATGTGAAGATCAATGATCACAAATACAATACAGTGATACCTCAGTTTACGAGTGTCTTAAGGGCCATAAGCACTCACGGCCGACGCGTGTCCCGTGCACGCGACGCATAAACTACACACACCGACACACAATTTTTGAACCGTTCAAAACTCCAAATCACGCACAAACCGCCTTCGACGCACATCCACTTACAATCACTGACGGTCCACGTTCGTTCCACCGACGAATTACGCATACAATGCACGCTCTACGCAGAAACGAAAATCTGTGCGTAATTCGTGCGTAATTCATGCGTTTTCGCTGTGTGACTGGCCCTTTAATATACAAGCAAATCGAGCATTGTATCGGAGTGCGATAAAAATATTCCCTCACCCACTCGCATTTTTGTGTGGAAAAGATCTAACGCTCAGCATCGTCGAACGCTGGAAATATTGTTTCCAGCATTCCAGTGAAATAAACATTGTTTTTACTGGAAATATCCTAACGGCAGCCTCTCATAAAATGGTCACGCGGTTCCAACCCCTTTATCACCCCTTCACTCGTTCATTCTCTCAGCGGCGCTCGGTTTGGTTCATCATTCACCACAGAGTTACTTTTATAAGAGATTTACAGTGGTTTTACCTCGTGTTGTTAACATTAATTGTGATCGCTATTGTTCGTACAGTGCAGCATATAGAATGAAGGTAGGAAGTTCTCCCTCTAAGAAGTAACACCCCTCCCCGACCGCTCCCCCCATCGTCTCCTTCACGCCAGCAGCGACGCTACTCAAAGCTAAAGTGCGCGTTACATTAAATTGTCATGTATTTTTTGAGTTAATTGTCAATTATTAATTATTAATTAGTATTTATATTTGATCTTAATGGTTATAATTTTAACTGTAATTAATAGGGTAAAACCAAAATTTTTTTTTAAGTGGGCATGTGGAACAAATCAAGTAATTTTTATTGCATTCTTATGGGGAAAATTGTTTTGGTGTACGATAATTTTGGTTTACGAGCTCGCTCTCGGAACGAATTAAACTCGTAAACCGAGGTAAAACTGTACTTTATTTTGCTTTTGTTTGACTTTACATTTCTTTTGTCAATGTTTTAGCTTAATTTCATGTCAGTTCTGCATTGGCTTTGTGGTTAACAAACGTTTTTAAACCAATAGTGCCAGTCTTAGTTTTACATTTCATTTATATTTAACTCTGGTTAAATATAGCAATGGCACAAGTGGGGGGAAAAACAATAATTTGACATGATTAATAATGACTTCACTCACACTGCCACAGGCTAAAAATCAGGGTGCTGACTTTCCACCCCTGCTGCTTTGTTCTTAATCAGTGAATATAATAACCTGTATCTTCCAATACATCCCACTGCTCAGCTGTCAGGTGACAGACCATTTAATCCACCATGCAATGGTGTGCAGGTGAAGCTGTTACATGGTCTGGTTTTGATCATCATATTTGCAAACACAGTTCTGGTCGCCTGATACTTGCAAGGCATGTTAGAAATGTGAACATGGATATCTTTGATTTCCCGCTCAAGCAAATCTGTCATGAAATTGTACGTTTATCACGGCTAGGCTCTGCGTAAAGAGATTACTACAGCGCATTGGCCAAGGTTCATCAAACCTTCTCAGATTAATTCAGTGAAATAATTGTTTTTCGAGGTCTAAGGAGCTATTGTGCTGGATAAAGTTTGAATTCATTTGGCAGAATTGCAGTTCACGTGCCAATCTACCCTTGTGGTGAAATTGTAGAAAGTGTCGTTACACAAATACAAAACAACTACATGCTGAATGTTATGCTCTATGGTTAACCAACATTATTTCAGTGCACATCAATCATGCATGCTTTGAAAGGCTGGCTTGCTCAGAGTCGGAATGTTCTCCAAACTCACCTGTTCTCTGTTTGCTTTTTCTCAGGCTGCAGGAGAGGAGGCGGAGCTCTGTGGTTGTGAGTCTTCCTGGATTGGATGTTTCCCCTGGAGATTTGTTTGTGTCCAATGGCGCTGCTGATATTTTAAATAAATCAGCCTATTCAGGTTAGTCATGCCCCATGTCATGACTCAGGGCTCGGTATGAATTCCTACCGTGTATTTTCACTCACAGAATTAAATCTTAAAGAAAGAATAGGTAGTTTTGGCACATTCTCCAAATTCCACTACTTCAACCTTGTTTTGCTCTTAAGTTGTGTCTAAAGTTAAGCATTTTATTGTTGCATTTGTTTACAGACACTAAGAAATCAAAGTGGCCCTTCTCAAGGCGTAGCACAGTAAGTGCAAATATTCCCGTACTGTAGATGTCTCATGCAGATATCTCTCCCATGACGTTTTTTTATCTTGTGCCAGTTCTTGTCATTTTTTAGATGCTTTGTGTCATTCGAATGATCTAGCACACAGTGTTCACTGACCCACTTTGAGCCAGATCCGATTTGAATGCATGCACACCTTCCCCCTCCAAATCAATTCAATTAACAGTAAACAACAACAAAACGTCCTGCCATCCAATCTGCTCCACAGTTGGTGCTCAAACACAAAGAGACCTGTTGAGGGCAGGGCAGTGTGATGTTGAATAAATCTGAGTGGTGTTTTCCAACAGACAAAAGGAAAGACTTGCAACGTGGCCGACATTGACAAGTGTCTGGCTGGGGTTCAGATCCAGGAATGGAGAGACACAGACTTTCAGACATATAAGGTAAGAGTTCAAAGCTGATGATTGCCATCAGTTAAACACCTGAAATCGACTTCAGAGCACATTCGTTTTTATGCATGGAATCTTAGAAATCCTATTTCTGTTATTATTATTAAGTCAAGATACCCAGCTGTATAGTAGAAAATGTAACGTATATCACAATACTTCCCCAGTTTATTGATTACATTAAGAATTATAAGTTTCTTGAAATGTTACGTTTAGGTATGCAAATGAGGCTTTATCTAATTGAAACACAGAACAGAAATTTGAACATTTTGGATTTCTCTTTTTATCACTCCATAAATCAGAAAATTATGGAAACTTGTTTCTGTGGCAGTATAAAAAATTAAAAAGGTAATTGTGACTATTACATTTTTTTTTTTTAATCTCACATTTGTAAGTTTATATCGTATAGCTTTCCTGTTCCCCAAATAATAGAGTGTGGTGCTTGAAATGCGAAGGTCATTGGTTCGATTCCCAGAGAAAGCAAGAACTGATTAGACTGTTAATGTGTGCCTTGAATACGATGTAAATCGCTTTGGAAAAAAGAGTCTGCCAAATGCATACATGTAATGCATAATGTAAAGTATTAATATCTCACAATTCTGACGTTTTTCTCAGAATTGCGACATAAACTCTCATAAAGTCAGAATTGCAAGAAAAATACAAAATTGTGGGGGGAAAAAAGTCAGAATTGTGAGCGGACGTTTTTCGGAGAATTCCGTTATTTTGTCTTGCAATTGCAATTTATATCTCACAATTCTGACAAAAAAGGTCTAAAGATTCTGACTTTATATCTTTATTTCTGCATGAAAAAACTATGTTTTTGCCTATAGTGTCTTGCCTTAAGGAGTTTCTCTCTCCTTTTTCAGGATATGTCTTTGGAGGACTTTTTGAGAGGTCGCTCTGAACTGGAAGCAGCGGAGAATCCAAAAGTCTACCGAAAACAGGAGGCCATTTGGGAGCTTTTCACCAGTGAATGTGTCTACTTCCTTGATCAGCTTATGGTTTTAAAAGAGGTGTGAACATGATGCCTTCAGAACTATGAAATGGCATGTCCTCCAGTGAAAGAAACAAAAAGTTTTTTATCGCATGGTTAACTGAGTAACTGAAATTTAACAGCGAATTTTCTGGTGCCAACCAGCCAGTTTGTCACTCTGTAAGAATAGAGCTTAAATGTGCTTGCCTTTATTCTCCATACAGGTGTTTTTGACCACACTAACAGACCTGCAGATGAGAGATTGTCTACAGGACATTGACTCCTGGAGGCTCTTTGCAAATCTCAATGAGCTTTGTCTGGTAAGACTGAAATGAGTTTGGTGGAAAACTGTAACTGGAAATTTAACAACTGCAGTGTTTGACTAGTCTGGTTTATAAAATAATGCTCTTGTTTTTTGCTGTATTTCAGGTTAGCTTCGGCTTCCTTACTAGTTACTTGCGTGTCATGAAGGAGATGTGGACCAATCCAGACAGCGATAGTACTCAATCACTCCTTGATCTTCTTAGAAAGGTAGGATACTGTACCATATGTGTGTGTGTGTGTGTGTGTGTATACTTTGAATATATCATTCATATATCAAAACTGTTGTTTTTTGAGAGAAGTCTCTAATGATTTATTTGATCAAAAATACCATAAAAACTGTTATTATTGCAACTTGAAATAACTGTTTTCTATTTAATATATATTTTAAATTTATTATTATTAAATGTATTAAAAAATGTATTCCTGTGTTAGCAAAGCTGAATTTTCATCATCATTACTCCAGTCTTCATTGTCGCATGAAGTGTCACATTCCTTCAGAAATCAGTCTAACAAGCACATTTTTTTGTGTAAACTTATACTAATAAACAGCCAATATCCTATTAATATGCACGCTAATAAGCAACTAGTTCATAGTGAGAATTGGACCCTAAACAAATTGTTGCTGAAATCTTTAACAATTTAAAACTCTTGATATACAAAATAACAAAAAAATGCCCATAGAAATGGAAAGTCACGGTCAGTGACCTTTAAATATAATGTAGAACTGCCCAAACGCACACATGCACTGTGAGCTATGTTGTGCTTATATACAGTAAGACTGTATTATATTAGACCTTTAGCACATGATTGTTTTAGAAAACAAAAAACTGTACATCATTTGTTCCCTATTTGCTGAAAGATAACAGATTGTTTTCTCTGTTCTCTTCTGATTCACTCTCCCATATTGACTGTTGATTTTACAGGCGTTTGGTGAAAGTATTTGCCATTGTCTACAGAAATACTGCCTGAATTACAGTACAGCCGTCTGTTATCTGGACAGCCTGAAGCTCAGGGAGGACTTTGGCTCGTTCGTGAAGGTAACCGTGACTGGCAAGATTTGATATGGTAAAGTAGGGCTTGGTCTCGATGTGCTGACAAGATCTTGGGAATAGGGCAAATGTTATCACGCTTTACACACATGAATATGGTGACCGGTCGCTGGTGAGAAAGTGTTGACTTGGCCACTTTCCCTCTCTTACATTAGCAGCTCTCGCCGAGCATTGTTCACTTAAGTTGTTTCCACGTCAATTGTGGCCTGTCACTTCTTGTTTTTCCACTCAGTTTCACACAGAGGACCTGATTTGTCAGTTGACAGCATTATATTAATGACAACAATATAATTAGAGAAGTGCCCAGTTATACTTTTTCAGATATTAACTTTCATGTAATGTGTAATATGTAAAATGTCTGTAAAGTTTTTAAAGATCAAAGTGCACAACAAAGTTACTGTCTCTCAAAAGAAAGAATCAATTCTAATCTGCCTGAAACAAGTCGTCAGTAATTCCAGTCTTAATTCCTGCATAAAACCTATGTACGTTTGCCTGACAACAACATCTACTTTGACCTGCCCTTAAACACTAGTAGTAGCTGACACCTGGAGGAGTTTGGCTTGTGTAGTTCACGTGTCGAGAGACGCTGTTTTCTGCAAACCCACTCTGCGTCCACTTCCAAAGAACGAGGACTCTAGCTTGAATTGATGTGGTAAAACTGACGCCATTGTTACTGTTTGTATTGCTCTGTAAACAAGCACTGAGGAAGCGCTTCGTGAAGTGGTCCACTTCGTTTCCGACATGCAACAGACTGGGCCTTCTGACCAATCAGAGAACAGTATTTTCTTAGAAGAGAATAAATCCTATATCAAACCGTTTCAGACACTGTGAGAAAGAGGTGATGCTGCTATGGATATTGTGAGAACCTTGGATGTTTGTGAACCTATTGTAGGAGCCTTTAAAACTGCATAATAGAGGCACTTTAACACTATCTTTTTCTCATCTTTTACTCTTTCTCTCATCCAGTGGTGTGAACGTAACGAGCAGTGCCGCCGGCTGCAGTTGAAGGATCTGCTGGTGATTCCTCTGCAGAGATTTACACGCTACCCTCTGCTGTTGAAGAACATTGGGAAGAGGAGTTGCTCGGAGGCGGAGGAGGACACCATACAGAGCATCGTGGATCTTGTCGACAGAGCCATCTGTAAGTCGGTCAATACCAATGAACAGAAAATCATTTTCATTTTTAACTGATAAATGGCAGACGGCCAAATTTTATACGATTTTGGTATAAATAAAACGTAACTACAATAAGTCGTTTTAAATAATAAAAGTGAATGATAATGTCCAGTGTGAAATGTTTAAACTTAGCTAAATATTGGTGTTTTTAAAAATGAACTTTAGATATTGAAATTGTATACTATGTTGTCTGAATACATTAAAAATAAAACTTTTAATGAATTTAGGAATCACAAAATTACAGTCTAAATCACGAAACACCGATTTAAACTGTTGAACGTTTAAGTGAACATTTCCAATGACAGCAAAGGAAGTGAGCATGCATGGAATAAAAACATGAAGAACATGAAGAATTGCATGCATAGAATAAAAACGAATAAAAAATTTAGAATTTTTTAAAATAAAAAATAAAAAAAATAGAATAAAAAATACTTGTTGCAAATAATTTGTTTTTACTTTCTACAGTTACGCTGCTTTCTTTCTTATATTAAGATGCTTTGATCTGTGTAAAACGCTCATGTCAAACCAGGAATTACAAGCAATGAAAGGTGACTTTTCCTGTTCTCATAGAGAAGCTGTTTGTGAGGCGTGTAGTGAGAAAAGACGGTTGCAAAATCAATGGAAAGAGCCATAACAACTGAAAGTATGCCATGTTTTAGTTTTCATGTCGTGTGAAAGCACAGTTATCTTGTTTGAAGCATTATACACCTTGTCATAAATCCATTATGTTTTTTTAAGTACCCTGTTTTTGAGATTAAGGAAATGAGATTACGGTAATACACTCTGTACTTTCAGGCATTGCCCTGTTAGAATATTGTTGCGATGTTAACAATTTTTGATAAGTTATATATATATAAACATTTCTTCATGAACTTTTTTTGATAAAATAGATTTCTTAATATATATAATTTACTAAAACAAGCTTGTCAATCAGTTACGATGGTAATGCCCATGTGGTGGAGATACAAGATTTTGCTGTTGACACACAACAAGTCTAGTCCTATATTTAGTCATTTTTAAAAGACAAAACCTCTTATTTTGAAACAAATATCATACTAACTGACTATGTGTGATGATATTCATTTAACTTTGAAAAAGAGCTTGTTTATGTCACAGAATAAAAAATACAAAAACTTTTTGTACTTTGACTCTTGGAACTTGGAATTGCAAGAAATAAAGTCAAAATTCCAGGATATAAACTGTCAATTCTGTCTTTTTTTGGAGAATTGTGAAATATAAACTCTGTTTACAATTGCAAGTTTAAAATGCGCAAATATCTTTTCTTTTTCTTTTTATTCCTTGCCACGTTTGTTGTGATGGTAATTATTGCATTTGACTTGTTGACCTGCTCCGGTACTTATTTAAGTCTAGAAAGGCATGACATGAATAATAGGTTAATCTTCTAAAAAGAAAGTAGCTTCTTTTATCCAAAACATTCCAAGAAAGCTCATTTCAACACACGTAATGACACCGTTTAACCGATGTAAGGGTGTGTACAACTCTTCCTGCTGACTTTCATTTGTCTGAAGGGTGCGGGCTTCAAACAACATTAATGTTTTCATTGTTGATGAAAGAGCCTTTACTTGGAATGCAATAAGTTTAATCTAGAATTGAATTAAGGTCCATTGTCTCCAACTGAACAACCAAAAACAAGATGTGTGGTTGTACAAAAGCAGTAATGTTTGTTTGGGGAGGTGTGGATTAACGCACTGAAATTTTCATAGCCAACCACCTTTGTGTGAGCTGATGATACAATAAGTTACTCACCCAACTCTCACTTCTCTCTCTCTCTCTCTCCAGTTGATCTTGAAGGAAAAGTAAAGTGGTTGGACAACTACCAGAAGGTGAAACAGCTGAAGGAATCTCTAGTGTGGCTTCCTGTGTGGGAGCGAGACAAAAAGGCACATGTTCCTGAGGTCTGTGTCAAATGTGTCTCTTTAAACACACATTATACTAAAAAGCATAGTTTATAAGTTTCGGTGCCAGTGGTCACTTATGTAAAACCATAACAGAGGCGTAGCTTGACGACCCTGTGAATGAGCTTGGTGGTGATGGCGTCGTCTTCAACTCCACAACCAATGGAAAGTCCCAGAGAGACAATCATTTCCACGGATAAGCTAATGTATTCAAATTTTATTAACGGAGAGAACCTGTTATTGTATATTTTACAATTAAAGTTACATTTAACGTCCACCTTCTTCCCTGAACTTGAGCTTTTTTACATTATATTCACACGCTGAATTACTATAGGTCACTGTATTTTACTAATTCAAATTGTAGGGTAACACAAGGGCGATTTTACTTGGTCAAAACAAACATACTATTGTTTTGTTGAAAGTTATGTACGTTCGCTCGGTGGCTGGTATGAGATTAATATTAGAATATTATATTAATAAAAGCTGGATGACTTGTGTTGCTAAATTGCATGCAGTTAATTTGAACAATTATGCCAGATATGCCAGATTAGACAAAATAGCTTTGTCTCCGAGAAATGGTATAAACCTGTTATTCACGGTAAATAAAAAAAACAAGAGATTCAAACAATAAGACTAACCATGTTGAGCTGTATTGCAATGATTCGTTTTCTATCGATAAAGGCGTCCAAACAGTTTCTCGCGGGTCAAATAAAGCACACAACGTATTAAAGCATCTTTTAAGGAAGTAAAACTACAAAAGGAAATTGAGGGTAAGTCAGAAATGACGTCGCTGACAGGTGACACAATGACACGGGTCGTTACACATGTTAAAATCGCTGATGTCTTTGGATTTAAATATTGTTGGAAACACTTGGGATAAAACAATTGCACCAAGTCAACAAAATAAATGGGTTTTTTGGATATTTTAATCCCAAAACTTACATATCACATGTCTTTAATAATGTTAATCTCAGCTTCATTTCAACTGTATGAATAGAGCTGTGTATGTTTGATCCTTCACAGAATCTGAAGCACTTGCTGAAAGCTGCAGCCCTGGAGAACCTGGTGTCTCACCGTAGTCTTCTGCACGATGGAAAGCTCGTTCTCATAGGTCAGATGAAGCAGTTTTCTCATTTAGGATGGTTGTGTTGTGTAAACACTTACATTATTTCTTCTTTCGCACATAGAAAATGCAAAGCTGCACGAGGTCTACCTATTTCTCTTTGACGAATTCCTTCTAATCACGAAGATCAAGCGAAGCAAAAAGGTGTGTGTTTTTTGAAGGTTCTATATAAAGATTCAAAGAAAGTGTGGCTGTTGTTTGGTGTTATTACTGTAAAAGGCCCTGCCTCTATTGACATAAATCAAACCACGGGTGACGCATACGAGCGTGTGATGGTAATGTGAAAATGGATTTGTTGATTCTGTCTGGGAGTGATTATTTATTCAAGCCATTACTCCCATTTACACGCTAATGTTGAATAGACATCAATAGATCGGGACAGATAACAGTACTGTAATGAATGCCGGAAATGGAGATTAAAAATTGGAATTTATTTTTTTATAAAATGATTCTTGAGTAACTCATGGGATCATGTGATGCAGAAAATACAGCTCAGGAATAAAATTAAATTGTCATTTTAAATTGTAATTACATTGCACAATATTATTATTAGAGTTTTTTTTTAGTCTTAGTGAGAATAAGAGACTTATAGAGACATGCTAGTGTACATTTCCCTGGAGTTATTTGGGGGGGAAAGCCTTTTAATAAAATAAAATAAATCATATAGTTTCATTATAAATAGATTTTGGCCTTACCAGTATTTTTTTTATATAATGCATGATTTTAATTACATTTAATGTCAATTAATACATCTTTAAATAATGCAGCATCCTGGTTTGGTGTGGAAAAGCCACTTCACAATCCAATAAATTACTAGTAAAAAGAAAATGGATGGATGAACTATTATCACAGACTTGTGTGCTTTGTATTGTAGAAGTCTGGCATAGTGGAGTCGAATCCTCTGCGTGCGGCTGCGGGGCAAGAGCTTGAGCTCTTATTGCAGGAGGGCTGTAGCTTCACTGTCCTGGACCAGCCTGTCTCTCTGGACCGTCTGCAATTAAAGAACATAGACCAGCTGAACGCCTCAGGTGTTGATGACACGCTCAGACATACCATGATGCATTAGTTGGATTAAGGTCATGTTACAGTTTAGTGCAGTAATGTAATCGCTCAGCAATGCAGACATTTCCGTCGAGGATTAATCCATGAGATGATGAGTGTAAACGCTGAAAGAGTGTTCACTGTTGTCTTTGAATGTTTCAGCGTCTGGTCTGCCCAATTCATTCATAATAATGCATCAGAATCGTTACCAGCAATGCATTGGAGTCTTCATTCTACAAGCCCAGACTGAATCTGTGAAGGTGAATAGGAGATCCTGTCTATGTTGGATTTAAACCCCAAACCCCTAATTCGCAAGCTCAACCAGTACCGACATGCCAGACTTCATCAGGTTTCTCAGTATTAATGTCATATTTACAGGACATTACATTAAATGTTCTTAGAAATAACAACGGTCTTAAAACCTTGACATTGCTAGGCAGGAGATCCAAAGTCCTTTGTCATAATTGACTCTCCCTCCAGTTGTTCCAAACCTGTATGTTTCTTTCTTCTGCTGAACACAAAAGAAGATATTTTAAAGAATGTCAATGACCAGACAATTTATGGTAGCCATTGACTTCAATAGCATTTTTCCCCACTATGGAAGTCAACGGGTGCCGTCAACTGTTTGTTACCAACATTCTTTAAAATATCTGCTTTTGTGTTCAGCAGACGAAAGAAACTCATACAGGTTTGAGAGAGAGTAAAGGATGACAAAATGTTATGTTTTTCAGTGAACTGTCCCTTTAAATCAGTGGTTCTCAAATAGTGACCCTGGGATACATGCTTTTTTGACGTGTACGATCACACCGGTGTTCATATGTGTCACGTGATCAAACACTAAATTCACACGTGTTTTCACGCGATATCTGGCACTGATCCAAAGCGCTCAGAGCTTGTCATTTATCTCAACAATTCAGTGTTTTCAACCACATAAGGTTTCTTTTAGGTTTCAACAAGTTGAGCCAACAAGATGGTGACTATTTTGAATAAAAAAGAAAAAACTAAGTAAATGTGATCTATCATGAAGCGCTTTTTGTGGCTGCGGTGTGTCACGTGACAAGCATGACGCGTTGCCATGGAAACAACGAGGCGAAAGTTACATTTTTTACCTCTTCCTAGGGGGGCGTGACAGAAAATTATTGAGAAGCACTGCTTTAAAAGGACTTTGGTTCTTCTGCCTAGCAATTAAATATGATATTAATACTGAATAACGTGATGATGTTTGGCATGTTGGCACTGGTTGAACGGAAAAGTCTATTCACCCATTTTGAAGACTGGAGTAATGATGCTAACTGCAGTACATTACATTTTAATATGTATTACAATAGAAATTTTTATTTTAAATTGTAATATTTCATAATATTACAGTTTTTGTTCAAATAAATGCAACTAAAATGGTCAGTTACATTTTAATTACATATTTAAAATGGGCAGTTTATTATACATTTATAATAAATCAAGCTAAAAAACTAATCCATGCATGTTTCAGAAAGCGTGGGTGTCTGAGATTGAGGATGCCACCAACTCTCTGCTGAAGCAGGACTGTCAGCAGCTGCGGGTCAAGAACTCTTTTCATTATCTGGAGTCTTCACAGATCTAAGTTATACAGAAACTTTCTGTAAAACATCTTCCAGAGTGCCAAAAGACTTTCAAGGAGAAACGTCTGTCATTGTTTATCCGCCAACATGTTGTTCCAAACCGGTGTTTTTCTCTCTTCTGTAGAACAGATGTTTATCAGAACACAGGACGATGGGATCTGTCAAGCTCTTTAAAGGACAGAAATCACTGTGGATGTATTATGAAAGTCCTCCATATGGGTCACATTGTGCTGAACATCTCTTTTTATATCCCAGAAAGAATGTCATAGAGGCTTGGAACAACAATAGGGTTGATTTTAAAACAACATTAATTTATTCTTTTATTTTTTCCACTAAAGCTGAAACTGTGATGACCCCGAGCAGTTTGACGTTCTACAGGAGGAACAGATTTCCATTTCCCTTTTTGAATTTATGGAGAACAAACAATGTTGCACGTTCCAGTCACAAATAAAGATGTTGTAATTTTGTGGGTCACGTGGACATTGTACTGTGAGGAAAGTTAAATGTTTAGATAAAGAACCCATGGAGACTGTAATAGTGTTTGTAGGTTAGCAGTTGTTCACATTTATAAATTGAAGTTTTCTTTAAAAAAATTACGCTCTACATGGTGTTGGAAGTAACTTCCATGTTTGACGTTGGAAAAATTAAATATTGTCAAGTTATTTTTGTATATTGTGAACAAAGCAATTCATTTACCAGTGTTAACTAAGGGTATGTTTACAAAAAAAAAGTTTAGGAAAAACGTTTCAGTTTCTGGTACATTTTTGTCATGCAAACGTATTGTAAAATGTAAATATTAGATTTCAAAATGACTAAAACTGAAATAAAAAATGAAAGCTAGATGGAAATATCAAACAACATGACAAAATTACTAAAAAGCTATAATAGTAAAGTAACTGCATGATGCTGGAAGAAAATAGAAACAACTAGTTTTATTATTTATTCTTAAACATGATGGAAAATTAGAAAACACATAATACTTTTGAACATTTATTTTCCTCCATAACAACAAACGGATAGTTCACCCGTTCTTTATTTGATTCCTGACGCCAGGCAAATAAACCAGTTAACCTGAAATCACCTTTGGAATTTGATTTACAATTTTTGCAATATGTTTCTGTATCTTATTTTTTTTATTTAAATTATATTCTGATTGATTTTTCATCTGTCTGACACTGACAGCACATCACAAATATGTAGAAACCTCCAAAATGAAATCAACATATGTTGGATGGCGTTTGCCAGGTGGGACGTTTTTCTTCATTCAGAAATACACAAAGATGACAGAAACAAAGCTTGACGTAAGGCACACACCTACATCACCACAACATGAATGTGAACACCCTGCTGTTCAGCAAATGAAAATGTGAATCGATCAATAGTAAACAACCATGTAACAGATACTGTTAGTGTGAAGTGCTGAAACAAGTGATGCACTTTGCATATGCGGTCACGACCTAGCTTTATTTGCGAGCTGCACAACCGGTTTTTCTTCTGAATGTGCGACAAACACCTGGCTAATAATTACAGCGCTGTCAGTTGGAGAGTTTTGACCATTCATATGGCACTGAGTGATGATACTGTCGTTGACTGCAGCACACATTCCATTCTAAATCAAGTTAAAGGGCGTTTACTGTTCAATTTTCACTTGACTGAGCTGGTGATGAGCGCAAAACATCCTGAGACACTTTTGATTATTCCTGGGATACATAAAAAATCATGACGCATATGCTTCTGAATCCATCTATCAACACAAACGGCAAGTAATCAATACATCTGAATCACACTGGTGACAAACAGTGCCATTTTAAGCAGAGAGAAAACATCAGAACGTGGCTATTGGACAAATATTGGACAAATAAGCGTACTTTACAGCAGTTAGTTGTAGTGCACTTGCTAACATTCGGGTTCACGCCATGCGTTTACCCAGCTAACGTGAAAACATTCTCGTTCTTTATCTGACATTCTGGCAAGGTTCTCTCAAAGGAGATTTCTTCCAGGAATATTAACAGAAAAAGTTATCCGGTTATTAATAACGTTCTCAAAACATCAGCACAAAAGTGTTACTTCGTTCATGAGATGTTTTTTTTTTTAGCTGGATGTTCGTCTAACATTTTAAGAAGTTCAGAGAGCATTCAAAAGTAACGTTTCCATAATATTAGCAAAAATGATGTTTCCTTAATGTTTGAATAAGCAAGAAAATATGTCTTTAAAACAACTGGAAATTTTGAACGTTCTCAGAACTTAATAGCAACGTTAGCAAAACATTCCTTGAGCGTATTTTTATTAGCCATCTCGCTACGCTTACAAAAAAAAAAGATTACTTTACAAAAAGTAAAGGGAAAATTCTCTCATTTACTCTGTCATATCGTTTCAAACCTCTATGACAGGAACAAGACGATATTTAAAAAAAATAAATAAAAAAAGTGTCCATACAATGAAAGTTAATGGGAATCACCGTTGACATTCATTATGGAGGGGGGAAATAGTTTTCAATCACGCAGGCTTGGAACGACAATCTGGGAGTAAATTACTTACGAATTTACATTTTTCTATGAACTACACCTCAAGTATGATATATGAGTCTAAATTGTTGGCTTCAATCTCACATGTAGATGCCATGAATGAGAAAATCCTCTCAGGTTGACGAAAAAATTAGCAGCTAAGATTTTGAAAACAATCAGCGGTCTGTCATTCATTTTCAATATGCTAGCAGGCACACAATCACACCCAATGCACAGTTATTGCTTAAAAGCAGGGCACGTGTATCTGACGTGTACAATTTGATAAAACAAAACAGACACATTTTCATGTGTAAGTATTTAAAATAAATCACCAACTAATAATGGTGAGATTATGAATGCAAAACAAACATCAAGTGTTTCATTTCAACAGACATGAGCAGCAAAGCAAGCATGTACATTACACCCACACACCTTATGTTAACATGCCCACACTGAATGACAAAATGTTACAATCTCAATAGAGTGACAATTATATCTGAATTATTCACATGTGCCTCTTTTGTCTGTACATTTACTTACAAATACGATACAGCAAATTAGGACCCTGCGAACAGCTTTGGTTCTACTCAGAACCCCTCTGAATATTCCCTCGGCCTCTAATAGTTAAATCTTTTAAAAGATGATATCGATGTAAACCTCAATCCTGAATGCCAAAGCTGCTGTACTTTAGCTGTAAGGAGCTGATCTTTATATTACAAATATTCCATCTCCTGTTGCAGTCCCTCCCTTTTAATTCCTCTGGGTCTGAAAGTGGCCCCCGTGAGTGGCAAAGGCACTGGACAGATGAGGACAGCCATTTCGGCCGGTCTAATTTAGTGTTCCCTCTGATTGGCAGCATCATGTGACCACCCCAACGTGCTGTTCCTCAGTGGTCCCTGCAGCGACTGCATCCGCCCTCAGCTGCTCATCTTTCCTGGGGAGAGGTCAGGGTGAGCGGGATGCCGAGTGCTGCAGGGGGCGGGTTTGTGACACCATCAGCCCTGGAGCTCGTCAAAGCAACCGTCACACACTCGGACGGGCTTCTTGGAGGAGGGCGTCAGCGCGTTGCGGGCAGAGCATTCTGCGCAGAAGATGTTGCCGCAGTGTCGACAGTGGTGCTGGGGGAGTAATGGGGGGGCGCTCATTATTCAAGTCAGGTGGTTAAAATTGATTGACAAGAACTGATTTGAATGTCAATGTGTATCTTGAATGCAATATAAGTCGCTTTGGATAAAAGCATAAATGTTAAAAAGTACTTACACACAAATTGTAAGAATATCACTAATACAGTAATGCAATTAACAAGCACCGTCTGCTAATATCATGACTTTAAAAAATGTGCGCACCGCAAGCACAGTTTAAAGTCTGACAGGACAAGATCCCTCGCAACATCGCGGTTAAAGTTTCGCGGCCTCAGTACATCGCAGATTTTTCAAAAATATTTGTAGAAAAATAAAATTTCTAAAATACTGTCATATCGGCAGCCGTATTGCGGAAAAGCAGCGTCGAAACAGTTTCCCAGGATGCCAGACAAAGAGAGAAACTCTCTCAGAGGCTTTGTACACACCCACGGCACTCAGAGAAGACACATGATTCGTTCCCGGCGCGAGCTCGACCAATGAGAGCACAAGTGGAGTGGGAGTCTTTTCGCCGCTCTCAGAAGCTAATGTTGACGATCCAGCTTCCTGAACTGATTTAAAGGCCTCATTACACCAGTGCAGTAACACCATCATCATCATCATCACATTCATCGAACCGCACAGGTCTGTCATCGTCGTCATTACTGGAGTCTCAAGATACTACTGTCATTGAGTGTAGAGACCATAATACGTATCGTATATGAGAGAGAGAGAGAGAGAGAGAGTAAATGTATAATATTAAGGTTTTATAATTAAATTGATTTAATTAAAATATTTAAAGTATAAATGTATACATATTTTAAACATTCTGGTACCTACACATACGGAAATTCCTAGGGGGGCAAATCCTACTTCGCAGATTTTCACCTATCATGGGGGGGGGGTTCGGTCCACATTAACCGCGATAAACGAGGGATCACTGTAAATCCTGACAGCAGATGCTGAATCAAGTCAATGCATTTTTCTCAGGCATGCTTTACTTGAACAGCCAAAAACTTTCACCCACGTCTTTCAAAATAAAAGTCTTGCACCAGAAAAACATTAAGAATTACGTTTTTTGACTGCACACTCCGTGACCCACTTTTGGGTCATGACTCACCGGTTGAGAAACACACCGGATTGATCATTAAAACGATTGATCTCGCTCTTTGATCCATTGGAGTGTCAGCGTCATCATAAAGTAATGCGAGTGTGTGTGATGCAGACCTTTCTGACAGTGACAGAGAAGCCTTTCCCACAAGCCATACAGTTCTGCACCTCATGATCTTCCGCCCACTTCCGTGTGAGGGACTGCGACTGTTTTATCTGGAACAGGAAAAGGAGTCACAAATGAGTAAATACTAAAGTTTCCATAGCTAGAGATCCCGAACAACATTGTAAGGCCAGTAAATTCAGTGCACCGCATTTTCCGCAACATAAGACGCACCCGACTATAAGGTGCAGGCACAATCATGGGTCTATTTCTGTACTTAATCCACACATAAGGCGCTAGGTATTATAAGGCGAAAACATACGGTCTACCAAATAAAACAAGCAAAAAAAGCAAAACAGTGAGTTTTATTGAACTTTATTCTACTATATAACAATACACTCACATTATGTTTTAATCAATCCATCAAAGTCATCATCTTCTGTGTCTGAATTGAACAGCTGGGCAATCTCACCATCAAACATGCAGGTGTTGAACCGAAATCTGACTTCCCTGAAAAATCTGACTCCCCCCTCGTGTGCATTCATTAATAAAAGCTTCCTTGAGCATATTCGCTTATCAAATCAATATTTTTTTCCACACAGCAAACATCCAGAACGTGCAAACACTCACCCATCATGTGAAAAAAAATATCAACAGTTTTCCTGGTGTCGTGATTGGACAGATTAGACAGACACACACACAAGGGAGCTTGCAGAACCTGGAAGACACATAAAGGAACCTGGAAAATAATTCCTTTATGCATCTTCCAGGTTCTTTAAGCTCACCTGTGTAGGTCTATGTGTGTGTGTCTGTGTCTAACACGATCCTAAATCTCCTCAGCTGTTTGTGCTGCTTTGTCTTTGTCAGTTGTGAACGTTTCTAGGTTCGTGTTAGGCGACAAGTGTGGATGTTCCATGTTTGCACTAACGTAGCGACGGGGAGTCAGATTTCAGTTCAATCTCTCAGGTTTTTCCCTCTGCACTGGCAGCGCAGCAGCAGTAAACCTACCGGAGGCGTGGCGGAGGTAAGCGTATGTAGTGTACGTATAACGTAATGTTCTGTGATTGGTTTATCGCTGCCAGAGTACTTCGTGTATGTATTACATCCCTGTTTCAGCGGGAAATGGTCTGACAGTCAATCAAACGAAGCGCTTACCAAAATCACACAAAAACTATTTTATAGATTGCGGAACTCAGTCCACACATAAGGCGCACTGGATTATAAGGCGCACGACCGATTTTTGAGAAAATGTATATCTTTTAGGTGCGCCTTATAGTGTGGAAAGTACGGTATATAGTGTTGGGGTCGATCTGACCTGTAAAGACTGGTTTTCACGGCCAAGCTCCTGCATGGCGGCCGTGGTGTCATCCAGTTTCCTGCGCATCTCCACCATCTTAGCTTGAAGCTTTTCGATCTCACCCTCACCTTGGACACATCTGGAACCGGAGCGACAACACGAGTTAATGGTTATTGTCACTTTCTTTGTTTATTTTCAACCTAAAAGAAATCCCTAGCACTATCAAACCTCTCCAGCAGTGCACGTCTCTCATCCTGGTTGTTCTGGACGGTGGCCTCCAGCACGGCAATCTCCCCTCTCAGCTCATCTGTCTGTTTCTCCAGCTCTCCCACCCGCCTCTGGCTGCTCTGCCACTCCCGCTTCAGCGTGGCCACGTTCTCATTTAGTGCCGTCACCTGCACCGACATCTTCACCGCAGCCTCTTCCCTCTGCTTCTCTACCTCCTCTTTAGCCTTCACTTCTGATGCCTGAAGAGGAAGAGAATACAACTTTTCTGTGGAAAATTTAGAAAGCAATTTGGCTAAATAAATCAGCAATAGAGGTCACTTGCTTATGGTAAATAATAATGTAATATAATAATCAGTACCAATTGCTGCTGTAGTTTGTCGGTCTCAGCTTTGAGCAGCTGCTGCTTTTGTTTGATTGATTCTCTGGTCTTCTGATGCTCTCTCTGCTCCTGTTCCAGAGCTGCTTGAGCTGCTTCCACTTTCCCCTGCAGTTCCACCTTCTGTTGGATCAACAGCTGTTTCGCTGCCTGGAAGTCCTTCAGCTCCTGCCATATACAAACGATTATGCCAGTTATAAACATAGTGAGATCTGAATCTGCCCCATTCTGGTTACAAGTTTGTGATCAGGTTGCACTACGTAATGCACAGGAATCCAAAAGTCATCAAAAACTTAGGATAGTGGACAGTGGAAAATAGAAAATGATACTGTCTGTCATACTGTGATACTGTCTTTGATGATTCAACTGTGGTCTTGGACTTTATACTCCCATCTATCAGCAAATACAGTTCAAAAGTTTGGGAAAAGCAAGAACAGTAAGGCCATTTGCAATGTTACCATTGAAAAAAAAAAAAGTTTTTTAAATTATTATTTTTTTACTTTCCATTTATTAGGGCTATCACTAACAAATATTTTGGTAAATGGAGTAATTGGTCAATTATTTTGATGTTTTGTGGTAATAAAAATAGACCCAAGCAAACAATAGCTTTTAAAATGACTTACAATACATATATAACAACAATAATATTTGGTTCAAATAAAATATCAAAAGCAAGTAATGATTTTATAAAACAATGTTAAAATACATAATCATCTGATCTTATGTACAAATGCCTGCAGAGAGCAAATGCAGCAGATTGGTCTGATCACATTTAATTTAATTTTTAAACACATTTAATTTAACATTGGTCTGATCACATTTAATTCAAATGATCACTTATTAATATGTGGATGTCAAAACATGCAAACTCTCGAGCGAGGGTTGAAACGTTTTTTGTTGTTGTTTTTTTTAGAAAGACTTTGATGTTGTAGTAGGTTTATAAATTATGTATCTTACAAATCCGATGAAATGGAGCAGATTTCATTCCGTTATGAACGTTTTAAGAAACCCAAACTCACAGCACATGCAGAGATGGACATTTATGCACGTACATGATAACAGTTCATGTGCAGCAGCATTTACTGTGAGCAGAACCGCTCTGAGATGCACGTAAACGACACATATGTAAATAATTAAAGCGCAAATATTTTAAACACGCAAGGCATTAATTTGTTTAATTGAATCGCAGTGTTTCTGAATTCACAATAGCCATGTTTTTTTTTTATTTTTTTTTTATGGTTTTAATACTCCACACAGCCTTAGAAAACGGTCTAATAATGCGGTTCATGGAGTCACTTCCGGTATTTTGCCGGTTACTCGGTTGTATTGTCATTCTCACAAAAAATTAAGCAGCAATTTTAAGCATTGATAAGAAATGTTTCTTGAGCAGTAAATCATCATATTAGAATGATTTCTGAAGGATCATGTGACACTAAAGACTGGAGAAATGAGCTTGAAAAGGCTTTGCCGTCACAGGAATAAATTATTATTATTTTCTTTTATATATTAAAATCTAAAACTAGTGTTTTAACTTACAACATTTCACAACAGTATTGTTTTTACTGTACTTGTATTCAAATAAAAATGTATAGTGTACAGTCTCACAAAAACGTAAAATATTTCACCATCCCAAAATGTCCATCTGTCATGATTAACTTATTCAGCAAACAAAAATGTATAAAAATGACAATTTTGGAAATATAACATGTAATAACACAAGGGGGGAGGATCAGCTTATTTTATTTTACTGATATGATTAATTCATATATCTTGGGGGGGGAGACATATACGGTAGGTTTGGGGTCAGAGGTCAACATGACTGACCTTCTCATTCTTCTCGGCCAGAGCTTTAAGATCAGCAGACAGTTTGTTTTTGTCCTTCTCCATAGCAGTCTTGCACTCTCTCAGCTCCTCGCATTGAGCTTTCTCCTTCTTCAGCTGTTCCTCAATTTGTTCCTGCAAAAGACACACAGACACCTAAACAACTTTCCATAAACATTCTGAAATTACACTCTCCATATCTGTGTTGATAGGAAAATGAAAACGATGACTATTCCTGGTTAGAACAGAACACTGCGTTACAGTTTCACCGTGTCTGGAATAGAACAGATTGTCGTCACACAGTCGAGGCTGGTGGCATTTATTTCCATAACTTCTATTTCCTTGCTTGATGGCACAACGGTCTTATCTCAAATATCTGTAGCATGTGTTTTGTTACCTGTTGTTTCTGGAGTTTCTGAAGAGCCTCCACCTGCTGTTTGATCTTCTCGTCTCTCTTGCAGAGTTCTTTCTCTAACGTTGTGCGGCCCGTCTTCAGCTCCTGGATCTGGGTTTCGTGAGCACTAAGCTGGTTCCTGTTGGCCACCAGCTCTTCCTGAGCTAGAACCAGCTTCTCCTCACACATCTACATGGGAAATAAGAGATAATAAACGGATACTGCACATAATGATTTATTAAGATGTTCTTGTACTTTGTAAAACACCTTGAGGTCCTGGCGTACAGCAGAGAGCTCGGACTCTTTGCCGTAGTAATCAGACTGAATGGAGGCGAGAGTATCTTTAGTGTTATCGCTGGTCTTCTGCAACTCTGCACAGCGATTCTTTTCAGAGGTTAAATCTTTAGACACCGCCGTCAACTGCTCCTTCAGCTTGGCCTCCTCTTCAGCCTGAAACACCATTACATTTTATTTAATTCTGCCATTATTACTCACTCATGTTTTTCTGAACCCATATGTCATTCTTTCTTCTGCACAAAAGAAGTTTTTTTGAAGAACGATGAAGTTTTGGTTCCTACGAACTTCCATTGTTTGGACAAAACATCAAAGGGAACCCAACACAGTTTGATTCCAAACATTCTTCAAAATATCTTCTATCATGTTCAGTAGAAACATTTTTACACAGATTTGGAACGACACGAGGATGAGTAAATGATGATAGAACTTTCATTTAAGGGTGGACTATTCCTTAAAAACAGGAAATGAATCAGTTGATTTGGATGTGTTAAGAGTGCATTTACAGGAGCATTGCTTTTTATGACACATTAGTGCGTAAGAAGACTCTACGTGCCTTTTTAGCGAGGGAAGTCTGCAACTCAGACACTTGTGCCTTAAAATTCTTCACTTCCTGGCTCAAAGACCCCTGCGTAGTCTTCAGCTCTGTCTGTAGCTGCTGTGCACTCTTTTCTTTTTCTTTCAGTGTCTCTTGAGATTGTTTCAGTTGAGTGTTCAGTAAGGTCAGCTGAGATTGAAGACCCTTTTCTGCCTAAAAAATTCAAAATAATTACAAAATATCACGATTAATCTAACATGGGATTAATGCTTCCTTGAAACTTAACTAAAGTTATATTTCATGATCTTACCTCGAGCGATTTCTCAAGCAGACCTTTAACATGGCTGAGCTCTTTAGAAGTGGTCTCTGTGTTTTTCTGAAGCTCTTGCTGTGCTTTTTGATAAATCTTCTCCTAAACATTTGAGAGAAGTTCACAGTTAAAAAAAACAAACCTTTAAACTTTTTGTAAAATTGAAAACTAGTAGCTTTAATATTTTTACATTACATGCACAACTTTCCAAATACAGTAGAACCCTGAATTACGAAATTAATCCGTTCCGAGGTTGGCTTCATAAGTCGATCTTTTCGTATGTCGGTCAGGCTTTTACATGTAAATTGCCTCATCCATTCCAAGCCTTACAAAAACATCACATTTAGCATGGGATGAAGCATATCCCAGCTCCATACTTCCCAATCATCTCCCTTTTCAATGCAATGTAAAGCATCCTCTTCTTCATTTTCACTTCAGCAACAATCTTCACATCCATGGTGAGTGATTAGAAAAAGTTTATGTTAACTAGGCACAATGCTGACCAATAGGAGAGCAGGATTGTAAAAAGTCCCCTTCTTACATGGACTATTCCAGCCATCCCTGTCATTCAGTGCGAAATGGACTATTCCAAAACTTTCCATCTGAGAGAGCTGACGGATGATTAAGGTAAAAGAGATCGGCTGAAGATTGTATATATAGTTTATTGAGTGAAATACAGGGAATTAGTGCCAATCGTTGAGGTTTTATCGATCATGCGTAACCACACATCTATGCACCTTTAATAAATACTAGTTTTGGATTATTCCCTGAGTGAGACATCATTGTTCTGACCGAACAAACTGTAGCCTTCATTCAACCCGAACCAAAATCAGCACGAATTTCAAAACAAAACTCGGAAATGTTTTTTTCGCATCTCAATCATTTTGTTGTTACTCGGGCGAAAAAAACCCCGAAATCTTTTATCGTATGTTGAATTTTTCGTACGTAGAGCGTTTCGTAAGTCGGGGTTCTACTGTACTTTTTTAGGTCAAACTGTCATGTGACCCACCTTCTCTTCCAAAGTGGCCTTACTGCTCTTCTTTTCTTTCTCCAGTTGAATCTGGCTCTCTTTCAGGGCTTTAGAAGCTTTGCTCAGAGCCTCTTTCACCGTTGTCATTTCTTTAGTCAGAGCTTCCTTCTCCTCCTGAACTTTCTGGAGATCTGCACTCAAACCCTGAAATTTCTTGTCTGACTCCACCTGCCACTTCTGACCCTCCTGAGACAGTGTGTCCAGGCTGGCCTGCAGGGTTACGCGCCCCTGCTCTGCCTTCTCCAGCTGCTGTCTTGTTTCGGAGAGGGCTGAGGTTTTCTTCTTCAACTCCTCTTGCTGGGTGGCAGCTCTGAAACAGAAATGAAAGATTGACATCTGTGATGTATACTAATCATATTTGGGGTTGGTACATTTTTTTTATTTTATAAATGTTTCTGAAATAAGTCTCTTATGATCACCAAGGCTACATTTATTTGATCAAAAGTACCTATAATAAATTACATTGTAGAACACAATGCAATTTATTTCTAATATGTTGATTTAGTGCTCAAGTTTTTTTTTCCCTTATTGTTGAAAACTGTTGTGCTGATAAAAAAACCATGATAGGTTTTTTTCCCCTCAGGATTTAAAAAAAAAAAAACATTTAAAATAGAAACATTATAATTGCCTTTACTATCACTTTTTGTCTTTAATGCATCCTTAATGAATAAAAGCATTCATTTAGAAACTCTAAAATGAGCCCAAACTATTAAGCTAGTGTACTCCAAAAATTAAGCACATACACACATAAAAAGGTATAATCTTTCTCTTCTAGGAAACTAAACAAACTGTATGTATATTATATATAGTTTTAATAGTAAATACACTAAAATAGGAACAGTAACTGGTCAAAATATTTCAGTCTTTAATATTGCACATTTTCCAGCATGAAGTACCTACTCTTGTTTTTCAGAGTCTAACAGACGGTTCAGCTCCTTCGTCTTCATCTCCAGCTCACTGATCTGCTTCTTCAGCATCTGCTGCTCCTTCAGAGCTTGTTCCCTTCCAGAGCGAAGCTCAATTAACTCAACCTCTGCTTTCTATATTAGACAAAAACACATATAAATCAAGACCAATTTCACATCAAATATACACAAGAGTCATGAAACATTTCTAAACTGAAGTCCCGGTGACGAAGCCGAAATGTGCTGCAGTGACGCTGACCTTGGTCTGGGTCTCCAGTGTCTCCACCCTCTGCTCTGCAGTCAGCAGTTTGTCTCTGCTGTCCTTCAGACCGTTCTCCAGCTGAGAGCACTGCTCCTGCTTCTCCTGCAGCCGGCGGCCCTGCTCCTCCAGCTGAGCCTGAACTTTACTCAACTCCTGTGTAAATGCACACAAAGACACTTCTATGAACTTACAACGCTCGTGACACTCGTGTTTGACTAATGCAAATATACTAGTTTTAAATGGAATAGTTCATACTTGTTGCTTGTCTTGCAGTGCATTCTGGGAAGTCTCTAGGTGGCTCTCCAAATCGGCTCGCTGGGCAATTTTTGCTGCTTCGGCAGATAATAGCATCTCTGTCTTGGCTTTCAGCTGAGAAAAAAAAAGAGTGTTTTCTTTTTTATATTATTCAATGATAATAATTAAATATTAATAAATTGCTCTAATGTTTTAACAAATCATTAGGTTGGAATAAATCGATTTAAAGCATTATAATGGTCACTTTGCATTAAAGGAACAGTTCGCAGAAAAGATGATTCTGGGTTAGAATGCCATGAGGGTTCGTAAATTAGACAGAGACAGTGTTATTTTAATATTATTTATTTAATATTGTTATATACCACTGTTTGGATTTAAATGGTCAAATGTTTAAGAGTCTATGATTGTATCACTATTGCAGTGATTATCATGTTTCAAGCATTTTCTATGTTTGGCAACAATCATTCTACTCCTAATTGATGGAGTGTGTCCAAGATGATAATGTCAAGATTCATCATGCTCCAATTGTGAAAGAAAGGTTAGGAGGAAGCAAGAAGGTTCATTTTCTTCACTCATGAATTGGCACCTCTGAGTCCAGACCTTAAATTCATTTAAAGTCTTTGGGATGTGCTGGAGGAGACTTTACAGAGTGCTGGACTCCTGCATTGTCAATACAAGATCTTGATCAAAAATGGACACAGCTCTTGATGGAAATAACAAAACATTCATTTCCATCAAAAGGTGCATCAATTTTTGGTCAAGATCTTATCAACTAACACAACACAAGTACCTGTGTGTCTAGCTGGGCAATCTTCTCTTTGCTCTCTGTGAGCTGAGTGTTAAGTTCAGAGATGGTGGTCTCTAGGCCCTGGCAGCGGTCTTGTGCTGAACGCAGGTGGGTCTTCTGCTCCTGTACCTGCTCGTGAAGGTTGTCCTGAGCCTGTTTGTGGCTCTCTGACTGGTTCTTGAGCTTGTCCGTAAGATGCGTAATCTGAATGAACAAATGAGTGGAAAACTAGAGTCAGATTCTGCCCTGTTCAAAGAGTAGGATTAAGTAGTCATACTAGTGCAGTGTCCAGTACTTGTTCCTGTAGCGAGTGATTTTTCTCCTGTAGTTGGTTCAGCACAGCTGCCTCTCCTTCACCGGCCTGGATCTTAGCACACAGATCCTCTCTCTCTGCCTCCAGCTGGGTCACGCTGTCCTTGCTCTTCTGCAGTAGAGCTTCAAGATTCTGGATCTTCTGGTCCTTGTCCCCGATCTGACGCAACACCTGCTCCAGGTCGTTCTGCATGGGAAGGGCAAAAAATATTAAGCAGCACAACTGTTTTCAACATTGATGAGAACACAATGTTTCTAGAGCAGCGAATTATCATCTTAGAATGATTGCAACGTAACACTAAAAACTGGAAAAAACGCCACTGAAAATTCAGTTTGACCATTTAAAGATTCAGAATACAGTAGAACCCCGACTTACGAAATGCTCTACGTACGAAAAATTCAACATACGATAAAAGATTTCGGGTTTTTTTTCGCCCGAGTAACGACAAAATGATCGAGACGCGAAAAACGAACTCTCGGCGAGGCGACGATTTCTGAGTTTTGTTTTGAAATTCGCGCTGATTTTGGTTCGGGTTGGATGAAGGCTACAGTTTGTTCGGTCAGAACAATGATGTCTCACTCAGGGAATAATCCAAAACTGGTGTTTATTAAAGGTGCATAGATGTGTGGTTACGCATGATCGATAAAACTTCAACGATTGGCACTAATTCCCTGTATTTCATTCAATAAACTATATACAATCTTTAGCCGATCTCTTTTACCTTAATCATCCGTCAGCTCTCTCAGAGGGAAAGTTTTGGAATAGTCCATTTCACACTGAATGACAGGGATGGCTAGAATAGTCCATGTAAGAAGGGGACTTTTTACAATCCTGCTCTCCTATTGGTCAGCATCGCTCCCACCAGCATATGCTATTTTGCATACCAGTGTTCCTTCTCCCATATCGTCTGTGCTATGCTAACGCTAAAGTTCTTCCGTGCTTTTGCATACAAATTTAGTTTTCATCGTGCTGCATCGCCATTATTTTGTGCCCAGTTAACAAACTTTTTTTCTAATCACTAACCATGGATGTGAAGATTGTTGCTGAAGTGAAAAGGAAGAGGAGCCTTCGACTTACGAAGCTGACCTTGGAACGGATTAATTTCGTAGGTCGGGGTTCTACTGTATTAATATTTCAAAATATTATTTTATTTCTGATCAAAGAAACGCAGGCTTTTGTGAGCATTAGAGACTATCCCCCCCCCCCCCAAAAAAAAAATCCTAACCACAAACTTTAGATTTTTCCAAAGAAATTAGCCCATGATAATAGCAATATTCTGCATATTTTGATGCACAGTGGAGCAAATCCACTTATAAGACTTGATGAGATGCTACAGTTATGTTTACCTGTGCTTCTCTAAGTTTTCCATTAGTGTTCTGTTGAAGTGTTTGTAGTTCTTGATGTTGCTGTTTGGATTTGTCCAGCTGATGCTGCAGGTCAGTAGACTTGGTAGACGTCTCCTTTAACTATAGAAACATGGTCACAGATTTATCCAGACATACAGAAAGATAGACAAAAGCAGTGGTTAAGAGTGAAAACAAGACACTCAAGCCAACCATAGTAATAATTATTCTCTCAGTCTTGTTCATGTAAATACACACATTATAAATTAAGGAGCAGATTAAACTAACAATTACTCTCAGTGCGTTTCATTCCATCCATGTGCCTCCAGCTTGTATGTCTAGTCCTGAAAATGTTCTGTCTTTACCTGTTCATCCACACGGGAGAGTTTAAGCTGAAGGTCTGCCACCTGCTGCTCTCGATCTTTGAGTTTCTCTCCCGAGAGCTGTCTCTGTTCTTTCAGCCTGCCCTGCAGCTCCCCCAACTGACGCTCGGTGTCCAGCAGCTTTGCATGCAGCTGAAGAAGATGAAAATATGAGAGCCTGATTACGATGATAGATCTTGATATCATTTCATCTTAAATGTAGGTTGCTAGTGTACAAATATAAATGTGTAATGGATAGAGCAGACTGATTCTGGATAAACTCATTTGATGTTGATCTTATTCTGATTTTGATCATTTTGATGGATTTAACTCTAGACCAGGGGTGGCCATCCTGTTCAGCATGATGAGACACAAAATAAAGCTCATGACTGCGGAGAGCCGCATAAAAGATGGCGGGGGGGGGGGGGGGGGGGGGGGAGAGTTCGTTCACACATGTATGTTGTTCAAAAGATTGAAAGGTACATTGATGCAAAAGTTTTGACATTAGGAATGTTTTCCTTAGGTAAAAACGGGGGGAAAAACCCACCAGGCCTGCGGGCTATATCACACATTTTATGTTTATACATAACATTTTTATACATTTTACATGTCACACCCACGAGCTATATGAAGGTGCAAAAAAAAAAAAGTGTCTGCGGATTATATATCTAGAAAAAAACGATATATCATCTCATTGACGGTGACCGGAAGTAGAAAAAGTATGCAGCGAATAAGGTTTTGTAATGTAGTGATCGGTTGGAAAACGTCTCCGGTTACTATCGTAACCTCTGTTATTTTTCCATATTCCGTTTAGAGAAGTGTGAAGGAAATATTCTGACGCAATTGAATTGAACGTCAATTATTCTGACGTGCTTATGCTATTTATACCGTCTGTCTGTCAGAGCCGCATCGCGCTACGATTGGCCAGTTGTCAACGGCCGTTATCCTATAAGGTTTCAGAGATTACATGAAGGGGAGGAGTTCCCAAATGCATTTCATTGCAACATCTCGTTCCCGCTCTCGAAAGGGAACGCATTACTGCACGCCTCTATTGGAATTCGGTAAAAAACATAACGTCCTCGTAAGCGGCGGCTGATCGTGGCAGGATACACGTAAATGTATGTATTTTTTTCAGTAGACAAAAAGGTCTCCGCGGGCTGGATGAGAGGGGACCACTGATGTGGAGACTGAAGAGCCGCAAAAGAGCAGTCAAAGAGCTGCGGGTTGGCCACAGTTGGATGGATTTGATTCTAACTAGAAGGATGGTTTTTATAGCATTGCGTGTCTCTTTCTAACCTTGCTGATCTCACTTTGCTGCTGCAGGCCCTGGTTTTCTTTATCCTCTCTCTGCTGTTGGAGTTGTTTCCTCTCTGCCTTCAGCTCCTGGTGGTTCTTCTCCAGCTCAATGAGTTCATGTCTGAGTCGTGCAACCTCCTCCCCACGTTCGGTCGATTCAGTCTGGGCCCGACTCAGAGCCGCCTCACCCGATGACACCCGAGCTTGACTCTCCTGGAGGTCCAGATCTTTCTGGTGCAGACTAGACTGAAGACTCTTCTTAGAGGCCTGTTCCTGACCCAGGCGCTCCTCAAGCTCCTGATTCTCCTTCTCCTTACGAGATAACTTCTCTGACAAAAGCTGAGGAGTGGCAAAATGACAACTCATTCATACAGCATTTATTGATTATGAGAAACTATAAAAATGCAGTAAAACAAGCATTGCTCACACGGTCAGAACATCAAGATTAAATAAGACACCAAACAACAGTGTTGACAAAATGTCTGAGAATTCGGAGATATCTCCCAGACCTCTTTTATGAGCTTTATGAGGGCAGGGCTGGGTAAATGTGTTCTGACCTTTACTTATGACAGCTATAAAAAGGGCAAGGAGGATAAGGGCGCAGTGACTAACACAATGGTGACACGAAGACGACAAATGCATCATATCCTGAGCTTTGCTTCAGTTCATAATGTCACAGTAGAGCAGCTGAATACACTTTCTCGTTTCTTCCAACATCTTTGTAAGCTGGAGTCTCATTCGGTTATGTATTGCTGTTAAGAGCATGCATTAGCTCTGTTTTGAAGGAATCGTTCACACAAAACTTAAACATTTGTCAACGAGGTCAAACTTCAACGACGTTCTTCTTCCCCACCTACAATGCATCCAGTATTTTTTAGAGCAGTGGTAGAAAAGGGTTCACTGTTCATGATGCCCAATGCATTAACTAATATCAGCAAATTATATACATGTTGGTATGTTACAAATGAATCAATATATAGACTTATTTTATGCTGCCTTTAAAAAAAAAAAGTTAAAGGCTAGTTGAAACAAGTGAGTGTCAAGTTTAAATTCCTCTCTCTTTTTCCAGTCCTTGAAAGTACCTTGAAGTTATCGTTTATATTTATCCCGCAAGATGTTTCTATTAACGACCCCTTAATCGTCCCCATTTCACTTCATCATTTTTCAGAAGTCAGCGGGCCTTTGGACTGATCTCCTAATCCCGTCATGACAACTTGAACAATGGACTAGAGAGTTGTGGGTCATTACCTGCGGCAGTATATCGCTCTGACCATCAAAACAGGCAAGAGACGAATCATCCCCTGCTGCTTTAATTACACCGAATCTGTGACACGCATGTCAACACCATTTAATGGCCAATCAAAACACACAGTGTGCTGACAGGTCAATGGGGCCCTTTGGACTAGATAGACGGGGCCAGAAGCCCGAGCAGCTTCCTGAGAAACACGCCAAGCCGTTTCCTGACAGCAACTGGTAGTGCTTATAAACAGAGGTACAGTAAACTTAAATTTGGAAGTGGGTGGCAGGCCTTAACATAGTTGGCATTAGCTTGTGTCCATAAAGTAGGCCATTAAAATATACAGCTGGATTTGCTGTGAGCATAGAGCACATGCCTTGTTGCTTAGGGTGGTTCAGTAACTCCAGACACAACATATGTGCATCTGTTTGTGTATGTGAGTGTTACCTGGGTCTGCTGCTGGAAGTTGTTCAGGTTGCCCTGTAATTGGTGGATCTGTTGTGTGTAGACCGCTGCCTCCTGAGGACCCTTCTCCAGCTCCGCCTTCAACTGACCAATCGTCTTCTACAAACGAGCACACAAATGTGAGACCGCCACAGAAAACAGGCCTAGTCAGAGAGTGGAATTCATTTTAAGCAAACAAAATAGAAGCTGTGAGAGACAGGAGGACAGTCTGTTATGGTGCAATGTTGGGTTATTGGGTATCAAGCATTCAGCTTATAGTTCATATTTAAGTGCTTTTAAAAAAATAATATTTGTCAAGTAATTATCAAATTAATCAAAAGTTGCAGTAAAGACATTTATAATGTAAAAATGCTTTTCATTTTATATTTCTACTAAAAAAGTTTTTTAATGGAAGCCCGTTTCCGCCACAGTTGAGAAAAATAAAAAAAGATTAAGTCGAAAAAATGACTTTGTATGTCGAAATAACGAGAAACTCTCGAAATAATGACAAATGCAAAACTATCGGATTAACGCTGTATTTATTCGTTAAGTTTAAGTGTAACGTCTTCATAAAATGCATGAGTACATGTGTTAATATTAACGCGAATTTCTCTCGAATTTTACTCTCTGAAAGAGTCACTATAATACAATAGTCTATAATTCGTCTGTCTGAAATCCATGGATCACTGTGCTGAACTTGTTCATACACAAATTCAAATGAATAAAATACTATCTACTATGGAATCCCTCTCATATACTGATGATTTATCATTCATGCTCTTTAATTATAAATTATAATTAATATTATAAATATAAACTTGAATTATAAAGAAGAAATTAATTATATATAGTAATTTATATAATTAATTATATTATTGATTAACACACTGACTTTAACAGCTGTTTTTCAGAACGTGTCATGTTTGCGGTGATCTTGCATTTACACGCTTTGACCATGCAGAGAAGCACGAGAAGTCATTATTTCGAGAAAGTTTCTCGTTATTTCAAGAGACTAAGTCAATATTTTGACTTATTCTTTTTTTTCTCAATTGTGGTGGAAACGGGCTTCCACAGTTTTTAACATTGATAATAATAAGAAGAAGAAATGTTTCTTGAGCACCAAATTAGCATATTAGAATGAAGGATCATGAGACACTAGCTCAATCAGTAGAGCGTGGCATTTGCAATGCCAAAGGTCATGGGTTTGATTCCCAGGGAAAGCAAGAACTGATTAAAACATCAATGTGTTCCTTGAATGCAAAGCAAGTTGCTTTAGATAAAAGCATCTGCCAAATGCGTAAATGTAAACGACTGGCATTTCAAACACTTCTCTCTGACACAGTAGGAAATTAAATCAAATTGAATGTGGAGGATTTCACATTCAAAAACAGTACAAAGTTTTAGGGCATTATACAAGTACCGGTAGGTGGGATGCAGGGATAGATATGGAGACTACATAACATTTAATAAAGAGGAAAAAAGGACATTCAGGCAGAATTATGAAAAAAAAAAATTACCAAAGAAAATGATTACCTCGAGTTTACAAATCTCCAAGAGAAGAAGCAGGTGCAGTGTAAAGTGAACGGTGTGAGAGAACGAGGGAGAGAGACACACAAAAGAGTGAGGTGAGACAGGACACACAGGACAAAGACAGAGGTGCCAATACACTGCGCCTAAAGGTTATGACAAGCACATTGGAGCAAAACAATGGCTGCGTTTCAAACCCTGATGAGCTGCCTACCCAAGTACATGGCATTCTGAGTCAGCAAGATGCATTAAAGGCACAGTATGCAAGTTTCAGCGCTAGAGGTTGCTTACTTAAAACAATAACAAAGGCACAGCTTGACAAAGCCATGAAAGAGTGTGGAATTATGGGATGTGTTGTCCACAGCTGAAAGCAATCCGACAGAAATCATGAGCTAATTATTTTTGGTAACCTTATTTTAGTACCATTGTTATATGCAGTTACTATAGTAATAACTATAAATTATGCATAATTACATGCAACTAACCCTAAACCAAACTAAACTCTGATCCTAACCCTATAGCAAGTGAATTAATATAACTTAATATTACTCCGTATTTAAATGTATAATTACAGTGCAACAAAGACAGTGTCAAAATAAAGTTTTATTAATGTTATTGTGGTGTGAAGCAGGGCAGAGTAGAGAGCCATTTTTATTATGCTTATATGCCGTAGTCGGCCACTGCTGCTCTTTTCGTTGTATATTTTACCATTAAGGTTGTTTAACGTCTGCTATTACAGCAACATTTGATCACTTAAATTCACATTATTTTATTTAATTCCAAAGAAGTGCTGAATTACTACTCATACAGGTCACTTTATTTGACAAATTAAAACTGTGGGGTAACGCAGCACTATTTTACTTGGTCAAAATAATCCTACAAAAAAAAAAAATACAATTGAGTGTGTTGAAAGTTGTGTTATAACATTACTCTGCGCATTCGCTCAGTGGCTGGTATGAACTTGTTGATCATTGCAGTAAGCTATATAGACATTAGAATATCATAATAAAAGATGGATGACTTGTGTTGCTAAATGGCATGGAGTTCATTTTAAAATACATTTTAGTAACAGTAATACTGTATTTTCTACATCATACTGTATAGTTTCAAGTGTACTGTATGGTGTAGAGAATACAGTATCAGTGTTACTACAAATAAAGCTCTTTCTGATTGTGCTATGTTAGACACTTGGATTCTGAGGAATAGTAAAACAAGAGATTTAAACAATAGGACTAACCATGTTGAGCTATATAGTAATGACTCATTTTTTTAATCGATAAAGGCATTGAAACAGTTGCTCACCAGTCATATTAAAGCATCTTTCTAAGGAAGTAAAACTACGAAAGGAAATTGATAATGTAGCTGACATGCGACGCAAAGAAACGGGCCGTTACACTGGTCAAAATTGTGAATTTTGTATTAGTTAGGATAATGTAAGTCAGTCAACAAAATAAATTACATTTTCCGGATACTTATTTAGATTTTTATTTAATTTCGAAAAGATCACGTGAGACTAATGCCTGGAGAAATCATGCAGAAAATTCAGCTGTCATCATAGCATTAAATTACATTTTAAAATATATTTCTATATACATTATTATAAAACATATAGTATGATGTTTTACAATTAATTAATTTTGATTAAATAAATAGATACAACCTTAGTGAGCCTAAGAAACATCTTTCAAAAATATTTTAGAAATCCTGCTGAAACTTTTAAATGGTACTGAAAAGTATTGAGAAAAAAAAATCTAATTCAAAATTAAACCATTTAACTTGTGTGTGACTCATTAGAAACAAATCAGCTATTAAGTTGCAGCTTATTCCTTTATTAGACAGCTCTCTAGAGTCTGAAAGAGAGACAGTAATGGGTTGATTGGAGTATACAGTAAATCCTTGTTTACGAGTGACTTTGTATACGAGTAAATCGGTGTACGAGCATGGAAAGTCAAATCGGTGTACGAGCATTGTATCGGAGTGCGAGAATTTTTCCCTCACCCACGCGCATTTTTTTGTGGAAAAGTCCTAACGCTCAGCATCTTCGCGTGCATTTTTACTGTAAATATCCTAATGACAGCATCTCACAAAACGGTCACGCGGTTCCAACCCCTTTATCACTCCTTCACTCGTTCATTCTCTCAGTGTCGCTCGGTTTGGTGCATCATTCACCACAGTGATACTTGTGAAAGTGATTTACAGCGGTTTTACCTCGTGTTGTTAACATTAATTGTGATCACTATTGTTCACGTAGTGAAATATATACGTACAGTACAGCATATAGACAACGACCTCAAGATGAGTAAGAAGGGATGAAATTCTCCCTGTAAGCAGTAAAACCCTCCTCTCGTCTCCTTCACGCCAGCAGACGCTACTCAAAGCTGAAGTGCGCGTTACAGTAAATTGTCAAGTATTTTTAGAGTTTAATGTCAATTATTAATATTTATACGAGATCTTAATGGTTATAATTTTAACTGTAATTAATAGGGTAAAGCCATTTTTTTTTTTTTTAAATGGGCATTTATGGTCATGTGGAACGAATTAATTGATTTTTAGTGCATTCTTATGGGGAAAATTGTTTTGGTGTACGAGCATTTTGAGTTACAAACTAGCTCTTGGAACGAATTCAACTCGTAAACCGAGATATTACTGTATTGTGAAGTTTTAAAATCGTAGTTTACAATATTTCCTTAAACAGTCACTAGATGGCAGCCTTTGAATTGTGTATTACAACCAAAATCAAACCAGATTACCTCAAAAAAAGTGCACTTAAGTAACCGTTCTGTAATGACCTGTGAACCAAGACGATTCTGCTTTTGAGTGACCTTATATAAACGAGAAGCAATTTTTAGGTCAAAAGTACAGGCGATTACAGCCATGTTTACAGGAAACACTCAGAAGTGGGAGGCTTGCCAAGTGGTTAATGGTTAACCTCAGGAATCTGTTAGAAAGGACAGTCAGAGTGACCCTCAGACATTAACAAACACGTTCAGATACTACATTATGATTGTACCCTACAGTATAAAATCCCTTGTGTGTCTTCATAGTTTTTGACTAGAAAGGGCAAACCCTAATCTGCAATCGGTCTCGGTTTGCTTCAGTGGGCAAAGTGACGTCACTGGTGCACCCATTCAAAGGTCAGCTGCTTGTCTCGGTCTCAAAATGACCTCTTATTATCCCTGCCTTCATGAGCTATTGATTCTGGCATGAGTTTGCATATTTGCCAGATTCTATCAATACCCACATTTTCCGAATAAACACCACCGAGATCAATTGTTTATAAGACAAACATCATGGTAACTCTGATCCTACGTCAGTTGTAAAGTAGCTGAAACAGAGCATGGCGCGTGCAATGTCAAGGTCATGGGTTCGAGTCCCAGGGAAAGCAAGAACCGATTAGAATGTCAATGTGCATCTTGAATGCAGTGCAAGTCACTTTGGATAAAGCGTCTGCTAAATGCATGAATGTAAAGTTTGAGCTCACCTCTGAGGTAGTGAAGTTGGCCTGCAGTTGTTCGTATTGGCTCTTGAGGCGCTCCGACTCCTCCTCCCTCTCTCGGGTCATGCTATCCATGAGCGTCTGCACCTGCACCAGCTCTTTCTTCAACACCTCCACATCTTCCACTCCAGGCCTCTGAAGCTGCAGGAGAGCCAATGACAGACAGGATTAAGCCGGCAAAGACTGAAGTATGCGCAGCAGCTGAGAGGATGCAAACTCATTAATTATAATGATACAATAAAGGAGACGTTACCAGCTCTGCCGCCAATTTCTCCTTGTCCTGTTTCTCTCTCAGCAGATCTTGGTTAAGATTGGCCAGCCGCTGCTCCAACGCTTCTCTCATGCTTTTCTCCTCATCATAACGAGATTTGATGTCTGAGACATGAAACATTTATTTTAAAGCCATTCACACACACAAAAAAAAATAAACAATACAAAAAGGCAGGAACTTTCCTGCAAACTTACCAACTATCTCAGTGGCGAGCTGAGCAGCTTTCTGTTCAAATAAATCTTTCATCTGTTTAATGTTGAACTTCTCCGTCTCAGCTTCGTTGAGCCTTATCTCAAGCTCTGAGAAGATACAAATACTGACTGCAACTTAAAAATTGCCAAACAACCATTAAACAAACGTTCAAGATAGGATATCGCTAAGATTCGAATCAATGAATCATTGCAATCCTATAGATCTACACAGCTTCACTTCTATTGGACCCGAGACATTCCTTTAAAGAAATAATTATCACTACTCAACTAACCTGCTTCTTCTCCACTGGTACCACCAGTCTGAGAGACCTAAAAATTGATACACATCCAGCAATTCAATTAGAAAATCCAGCAAACATTGCTTCAGTAATCAATAGACATTATTAAAAGTGGAAACATTTCTTAAAAACGTATTTGATCTCAATGTGAGCAACCAAACATTACAAAGGATTTACTTTATTAGTTGCTATTTGTCCTTGTACTTTATCTAATTCTTTTTTCAGTTCCTCAGAAAACCAGCGTTCCTCCTGAAGAAAAAAAAACACACACACACACACACACACACAAAAACTACTCATCAGCAATTTCAAACCCAATAGACACTTCCAATGGGAAATAACATTATTGAGTAAGGATGCCATGATTAATGCGCGTTTCAGGCATACTAAGGCTGAAAAGAAGTCAAAGGCAGAATACCTTCAGAGAAGCCTGTAAATCTTGCACTTCTTGTCGAAGAAGGACTAGATCATCCCTTTAGAAGGAAAAAAAAAAGTTTCTTATTAATCATTTTTCTTTGGTATAATATCACAATACGTGATGTTTCTTTGGAACAAGGCATTCCAAAGAAAAACGGTCACCAATAAAATATGAACATTTCTTTCTTCCTTTTCTATACTCCTTACTGCATAGTATGATTCACTTTAGATCAAATACACCCCAAGGAAAAGCATCAAGAAGTGTTTAATAACACAGAAGCCCACCTGCCAGGGCTGAAGGGGGACGGCTGGTCTCCTGGCTCATGGAACACCTCGTAATGTTTGAAGAGCTCCTCAGCAGAGTTATGGGACTTCATACACTGGGGACAAATGAAGCCCTGCAGACAAACAAATTAACACCACAATGAGATCAGGAGAAGCGCTTGTCTAAAGAAGGCTTGGTCTATGCTAGACATAAAAGCTTCAGTTAAATATGATAGCCTAGCATGAAAAACAATGGAAAAGTAGAAAGAGAAACGCAAAAACGTTCTGTGTGAGCGGTCCCATGGAAAGTAAATGAAGACTACCCCCCCCCCCCCCCCCAATAAAAAAACACCAAGACTTCAATTTGTACAGTTAGAATGCACACATATTCAAATATAGAACATTGCGGTTGGCAGCTTTCATGTAGCTCAAAACATCAAGGTCATGGGTTCGATTCCCAGGGAAAGCAAGAACTGATTAGAATATCAATGTGTTCCTTGGATGCAATGCAAGTCGCTTCGGATAAAAGCGTCTGCCAAATGCGTAAATGTACAGTAGTACCTCAAGATACGAAAGGCTCAACTTACGAAAAATCCAAGTTACGAAAGCAAGACGGAAATTTTTACTGCTCTACATACGAAAAGTTTTCAAGATACGAAAGGTTTCTGAAAGTCCGAGATTCGCCCCATAACAATTTTGAAACTCGCGCCGCACGCCGCCATCTTAGTTATAGTAGACTCGCCACCATCCTCCTGCTCTCCCATTGGTTCCTGATGCTAGCCAAGCCATGATATCCTTCTCTCTAATTGGACAGCATCCCTCCCATCATGCATCTTCTATACGTACGTGCTGGCGTGCTTTAGCTCTGCCACTCCGCACCCCAAACTTTACATTTTTTATGTGTTTTCGTAAAGTTAAGTGTACGTACGTTATCTGCCGTTTGTCCTCCTCCTCCTCTGCCGCCACTTTCGGAGATAGCCTCACTCGAAAGGTAAGCTTCGACATTTTACGTTATTTCATTGTTTATAGGTCAATTTAGCTTTATTGTGAAATTTAATGGGGTGTTTTTGGAGGGCTTGGAACGGATTAGCCATTTTACATGTAAAATGTGTTCCAAGATACGAAAAACTCATTATACGAAGGCCGCCTCAGAACGGATTAATTTCGTATCTCGAGGTACCACTGTAAATGTAACAAGACATTACCAATAAATATTAGGCAAAAAAAACTGACAAATATGTCAAATAAAGCTCTCTAAGACTCTAAAGAGTCATATGGACTCATTTTATGGTGCTTTTTTGCCATTCCTAAAGCTTGACGACATCTGCTCACCATTCAATTTCATTGAAAAAAGGAGCAAGAACATCTTGATAAACTTCTAATTTTGAAAAACAATCCTAATAAGAGTGAGTAAATGATGGCAGAACTTTAATTTCTGGGTAAACTATCCCTAAAATATGTCTAAAGACTTGAATGCAACACATAACTATCAAATGTCAATGAGGCATTTGGCAGTAATACAGTAGGGTTATAGATTTATTTCAGCTTACCTCTGAGGACTCATTATTCATATCAGCAGACGGCTGCTCAGACTCCGAGCTCTGGGAGCCTCCTTTCCCTGGAGTCTATTTCCACAAAGATTTGAGCAGCAAATGTAGAGAAAGGAAAGATTTGAATCAGATGTCAACTGTGATGAAACTCGTCTCATTATATCACACTATTCAAATCTGGCACAGCTGATCAGGTCTCTGGGCAGCGGATCAAGAATGAGTTCTGGTTTGGAGTGCGCCTCGTTTCGTGTCGTTCAAAAGGTGTGAAAGCAAACATCGCTTTGTTCACTTCTTGGGATGTGCTCGGCATGGCTGTCATTCAGATCATCAGGCTGAAACGGTATACTCAGCAAGAGGGTGGTTTAACGTTTCCCTCGATTTTGGCAACCAAGAGGAGTATGATGTCAAACAATACTATTTCATAACATTGATACGCCCTTGACATTTCATATGTGCCTACTGTCAGATGACAAGATGTCACAGGATACAAGTGACAGAAAACTACTGTTTAATCACCATTAGGCCTTAAGACTGTGGCTTTTCTGTAGCTCAATTAGTAGAGCATTGGTCCTTACAATGCCATGGTCATGGGTTCGATCCCAAGAAAAGTAAAAACTGATTCAATGTGTTCCTTGAATGCAATGTAAGTCGCTGTGGATAAAAGCATCTGCCAAATGCATAAATGTAAATGTAAAATGTAAGATATTGGGTCAAGAACTGTTCATTTAACAACTCAAAATCAAAAGGATAAATAACTTGGAACTTTTTGCACAACGATATTATTTTTAGGACAAATAGCAGCATTTTATCCCCCAATTCTCATTAATACAATCAGTGACAAATCCTGTATTGCAATTATTTAAAATATATTACCTAAAAGCTACCAATACTATAAATAATAATATATTTTTGAATTAATGTATTGAGCAAGAAAGCATTAAATGGATCAGGGGATAAAGACATTTAAAATTGTTTATTTAAAGTATTTTACATAAATTCTGTTCTTATGTTTTATTTGTTAAAGAATCATAAAAAGTATATATATTTTTTATTTTATTTTATTATTATTATATTAAGCAGCACCACCAAGTTCAGCATTAATAAAAAGATGTTTCTTGATCACTGAATCTGCATATTTGAATAATTTCTGGTAGATTGTGCGACACGGCAATGATGCTCAAAACTGAGCTTTGTTATCAGTAAATTCATTTATTCTTTGTTAAATTAATGAAATTACATTTTAAAATAGAAAACAGGTATTTGTATTAATTACATTTGTAATACAACTTCCAACTATTACTGTTTTTGCAGAATTTCTTACAATATAATTGCACCCTTTTTTGCATTTTAAAACAGTAATGTATTTTTAAACACAATGCATGGTACTCCAAAGCGCTTCAAAAATCTGCATGGTATTATGATGTTGCATGTCCAAAAATATTTATTTATGCCATCCATCATGCTAACATATGCAGATTTGATTTTTATGTATGTGCATTTTATTTTATATATATGCGCTAAGATGTTAGATTAGGAAAGATGTTAAATAACTTTCTTATTTACATAAGAAAGTAATTCCTGATATTACTTCCATTCAATACACTGTTAGATACTAAGTATATTTATTAAGCAGAAATGAAAAAGGACTGTCAGCTGCTTCCTAAAAGATCAGGCGGCAGAACTATAGCAATAGGATCCGACATCTTCATTAATGGGGAAATCATCCAGTGTGAGTCACAGCTTCACAGATGACTGAAAAATACATCCACACCAGCTATTTCAACGGCACACGTCTTTTGGACAAAATGAACAAGGATGAGAACTTGTCATTGCTTGTCGTCAATCATAAAACGACTTATTAATGAGTAATTTGACAACGCTATTTCGCCTGCTAACTGGCTAACAGCAGAGTGCATGTCAACATTCACGCAGAATGACATTATCAGGATATTCACTGTTCCTCAAGAACAAAAGAGTCGCTATTCCAGTCGCTATTCGAGACTGTCGTCAAGAAACCACAAACAAAAAAGTCATTTAAATCAATGTTGCACAAGGCCATCATTCAGTGTCAGGCCCGACGAGCTACACATCACATGCAACTGAATGAGTGTCTGTGTGTACTTCACTCACCATCTGTAATATTCGTCTTAACATTCTGGTCCTTTCTCTGGCTAGAACTATGAAAATCAAATCTTAAAAGTTTTGAGCTAACGAGGGAGGGTTTAAATATTTGTTGTTGACACCTGCAGACATACACACTGCTGCTTCTGTACAAGCCCACCGTTTTCCCGATAAGTCCCGCCCTTCATCAGATCAATGTTTGCGATGATTGGACCGCTTGCAGGAATGACGTTTAATCTGCCCAATTGTAGGCAGCATTTAAGGAGCGACAACCAATCATTAAAAAGAGAGATTAGGTCAAAGGCGGGATTTGTTGTTATGGGATTTGTCGTTCTTTCCTTTATTCCGGAAGTATTTTTCGTTTCATTTTTTCCCCCGATTGTAATTTAAAGTACAATGTTAAATGTTTAAATGTTCTAAACCATTAACAAAAAAGTAAAGTTTTGTTCAATAAATATACTGTCATTGAAATGCTCATTTTAAAAATACAGAAACAATATTATTCAAAGATACTGAAAGTTTTGAACGATATCCCAAAATAATTTAATATAGCTTTACAGTAGAAAATAGTAAATATTATATCTTATTATATTATATGACTAAAATTATATTTCTTAAATATAATGGTTTCAATATAAATATGATGATTATCTCTAATGTGGACACCCAACTTGAAATCATGTCATGCCAACAAATGGAAAATTCATCCAGTGGTTCATTATTATGTTAATTATTGTGCCATTTACCTCAACAGCAGGGATGCCTTTTACCACAAATACCATACTTTTACATGTTCTTCTGTTATTGGAAAACTGCAACTTTAATTACTTTGAAAATCACTAGACCTATGCCTCAAAATATAGTCAATCCTTTATGAGGTCTCATTTGCTACATAAATCCACAGCATATAAAATCAAATATATATATATATATATATATAATTATCTGTAATTTAGGTGGGTTTTTTTTCTATAGATAAGTCCAGCTATAGTATTTCAATTTGAATAGAGTTCATATAACGTATTTTACAAGTATAAAATATTTTAGATCATGCACTCCAGACACATTTATTTTCAGGTAAAGTGGGCCATCCATGATTTAATTAAAACATTAAAATACTTCATTAAAAACAGACTTAATGATTTATTAAGACATATTATCAAACATATTTAACAAAACCAAACATTTATAGCTATGAGTAAAATTCATAATTTCACTCAATGCATGTGAAAAATTCAACAAACAACATAGAATATGTTGCGTTGACATTACATTTGATGAAATCTGAAGAGATTAATCAGAGATCAGAATATTGATGAAAATAAACTCTACAACAGATTTAAAAAAATGTTACTGTAACACATGCAACTACAAGGCTAACAAAATGAATAAAATGAACATTTAAAATTTTAACCATATTGTAAAAAAAAAAAACTAAATACTTTAAATTAACTTTGTGTCCATATTTTAAAAACTTTATACTCTGCATCTAAATTTTATTGTTAATTGTTATGCTCTGAAATGATAACCCTTTGAGCACAGCACAATTAGTCTGAAACCCACTTTACCTATATGCTTCCAAGAGAGGTTTTGCCAAGGATTACAAGATTACTTTGCAAGGAAATCCTTACCTGATATGTTTTCCTGCCAAAATCATCTTTTAGCCATGTTTTTTTTTTAAGCATTTTATGATTATACCTACAGATAAGCTGCTATCACACATTACATCCCAGCTGGATGTTCTTCACAGAGTTCATTCTGGGTTTGGAACACAGAGATGAGTTTATTTTGTTTAAAAGTTTTCAAGGTACTTCAGATTTCCAAAGACAGGCCCAACATTTTTTTTATTATTAATAATAATAATAATAGTAATTTCTGTTAAATCACAGTCACATTTTGGAATTTTTTCTACCGTAATCTTTTACATGTCAAACAGCGTTCATTGAGCCTCACTGATCAACAAGTAAAGAGCTGAGGTGCCTGTGTTTTCAGCAGTACAATAATTTAACTTTAAATGTCTAATACAAACCGTGGGACTCATAATCCTAAATAATTAATCAGAAGCTGACATTTTTAATATTAAAACATATTTACAACCTAACATGCAATCTTCTCTCTGAAGAAAGATAAGTATGCTTGTTTACCATTTAAGGTCTTAATAAAACAGTTTGGCCACATATTCCATCCCGTTCAGTGAATTCGGCATAAAAATTCCCCTGACAAAAAAACCCTTTTACAATATTACAACAGCCCCAAAGGAAAAACATATTATGCACAATTAAATTCCTCCTCAGCTATATAACATTCCAAGATTAAGTTATTGACGGGTGAATTGTTACTATAATCAAAATGCATGTATATTACATTTTTTCTGCAAACCTTAGAAAACACTGGTTTGGGTTTACATTAGGTGTTTTGCCTTTTTTTCTGAAATATTCAGAATATGGCTTCAGGCAATATAAAACAGCATAACATTACATTGTCTTTCATGGACCAATGACACCAGACGCTTTTTTATTATTATATTCTCACATTTTTCCAAATGCCATTGTGTCTTAAAGACACAGTGACTCAGAAGTAATCATAGGAGATGAAAAATTAAATCTTCATGTGCAAAGAGAAAGAAGGGTAACCAGATTGCACTTCTTAATGTGGCAAATTCACATTTAAGACCAAACTGTGAAAAGACCTTCAACTTCACAGCATGTTAAACCTATATTACAGGTAGATATCTGTGATGAAGGCATCTAATATAATCAAAAGTAGCCCAAATCTTCTTTTAGACTATTTATGTATTCTATAATTCATGATTCATCTTTTTTTTTCTATTTGATTCTTTATCAAGAGTTTTAATATGCCCAATACCTAACAAATATGACTAGTTATCTATTAGATATAATTAGACAGCATTTCAAAAGACCCATCCCAGTTATCCTATTTAAACAACAAATCAAACCTTCCACATCCATCCTCGTCTTCCTCCACCTAAAGCGCCTTTGCAATAAAACATCCATCACGGCACACGTCTCCGTTAATCTGTACTTTACGTCACGCTTTTTCAAATATCTTTACCTAGTTTGGCTTGAAATGCACGTTTACAAATGAAAAACTACGAAAACAACTCTCCTTGTTCTTACTGACCCGGAAACTTGCAGGCATTTCATGACAAGCCTTTGGTTTCTACACTTAAAAAAAGGTTTCAAATAGTAAACATTGAAATTATACATGCAAAACTGTCTTCTCCAATCCAAGGATAGCTTCCCTTGCATCGATGCCATCTGGTGGCAGTTCTATCTGTGCAAATGGGCCAGTCCGCAGTCCTGTGAGGCTGTCTGGCGGAGGGGGGCGTTGTCATCCGTGTCCGCCGGCTCCTGAGCATTGCCGTTTGTGGGGCCGCAGCGAGGAGTGAGTTTGCGGAGATACTCTGCGTGGACAGGTTTGTGGCACTGTAGCACCCGAATTGCCTCGTCGATCTTGAACCATTTCCGTTTCCGACCTGCATATTTCAGAGCATTTTACAACGCTGAAACCAATTATCCAGCGAAATTTTTTTTCCCGTTAAGTTAAAAAAATGTTAAAGTTCCCTCAATGTTCAAAACAACCATTTTTTTAGCGTTTAAAAAAAGTTTTTTTTAGTTTTTAAAAAGCATTTTAAAAACTGGGAATGCTAGTTTTGAATATTCTCTGAACGTTCAGAAACTAGTAAAATGTAAAAAACATTAGATAAACATCCAATTAAAACGTTTCAGAAAAAAAGGCGTCATGAACAATGTACAAATAACATTTTTCTCGCTAATGTTCTGATAACATTATTAAAGACCCGAATAAATAACTAAATAATTGAATAAATGGTTCTATTAACATTACTGGAGGAATGTTTGCTCATAGCTTTGAGAAAACCTTGCCAGAACGTTAGCCAAAGTGGAAAACATTCCCTGTTAGTTCAGTGTTGGTTAAATACACTTGCTGCTCAAGTTTTTATTCAAACATAAAAACACACAACTAAATGTATAGCTTGTCATCCATTAAGAGCAAACAGGCATACAGATTAACTTAATCTAATGAATACTCTTTATACGGTCCAGAATATATAATGACAAGGATTTCCAGGCATTTATCCAGTGTGTTTTTTACACATATGTGGCATAAACCAATTTTGAATCTGGTATTTTTTGCAGAAGCAATGTATTAAGTTGATAAAAAGATCAGAATCATCATTAAAGATCTAAACGCTTTGAAGACTGTACAGAAAAAAAAAATGCACAGCTTTATTTCAATACAGTACAAAAGGTCAACTTTCAAAACGAACTTGTCTGTCCAACCATCTGACTGACAAAAGTTCCACTGTATTTATAGTCTTAAAACAGTCTCTCACGAAGTGATGAAACTTAAACATTCACCTTATGCATGTTTAAATATGTCAAATATGCAGGAAGACTATTAATCTTTTCTACGCATTCTACTCAGCTCTGTGTCAGGAAACTTGTTTCCTCTCTGTGTATTGAGGTTATGGTGCCCTATTTGGCAACTAAAGCTACGATACAGGCAGAGCGAGGCCAGCGATAGGGGAGTGTAGTGACGCCAACTGGAAAACAACTGTGCCCCTGCTAACAGCACGCCTCTCTGTGAACAAACTTCACTCTATTTATACGGCTGCTAGGAGTGAAGGATTACCTGTTTTTTTCGTTCCCCACCACCATCTACAAATAGTGCAAGTTTTGAATTGCGCTGTCTGTGAGAAAACGTTATAATTGTGTATCCTTCCTGACAACAAAAATTCAGTTAGTAGAAGGTTTTAAGTGGCTAATCCACATGGCTCTGTATCCACATATCTGTAATAGCCTTGGAAAAGAGTTACATAAATCCCCATATTTGCAGCTGCTTACCGATCAGCAGTTGTGTCTTATGAAAAGAAATGAGCTGGTTATGATAAGCTTGTCTAAAACGATTTAAATTCTGTCCTGTTAGCAGACTAAGCTGTTTGTAGACAAATAAAGTCCTCGCTGTTTATTTACTGCAGATTTGGGAAGAGGTCACTTTGTTACAGGTGAACTTCCATAGTGGTCAATGTAACCTGTGAGCTGCTTTATTCCAAGACTGCTGAAGCCGTATGATAGCGATATTTGAGGAAAATCGTGTATCATACTTGCAGATAAAAATTTGAATTTGAAATAATTTGGAATATAATATATATATATATTATTAAATATATATATTATATTATATTATATATATTTGAAATAATTTCAGAATTTGGAATATAGCACACAAGTTAAACTACTTTTATGGAGTTTTTAATTTGCATTTTTAATCAGCGTAAGGGTACGTTTACACAACAATGACGTACTAAACCGGAAAAGTTTTTCCTTTGAATTTTTCGCGTACAGACGACAGCATATATTTGAAACGTATTGAATCTTTGCACAAAAGAAGCATTTGTTTCATTAAAAAAAGTTAATCAAATCAAAATCATAAAATGCGACTAGTGTGATCTGATTCACAAGTGAACAACTCTTTTGAGTCAATTCATTGAATCAGTTACTGAATGAATCTGAATCGTTTATACAAAGAAGACAGTCTTACTAATAACATCAACTCACCAATATTGACTGAGTCCTCCCAGTCTTCCAGTGTCTCTGTAACAGTAAGCACATACACATATGTCCGATGCTTGCTGTCCTGGTTCTGCTGTACAGAATGGGAAATATAAAGTTATCACATGGCTACACAATGTGTGAAACATAGGAAAAGGTGCAATGAGTAGGCGTGAAGATAAGATATCTATGAATGTTTATGAAATAAATCCTTGTTTATTGAAGTATCAGTGACATACTAAGAGCAGAGTCTTATTTTATATAAGGCAGTTTGGCAGTCTTACCTCAAACACCCCCAGTAGCCTGCCAAGGGTCCCCCTCACGCCAGCCTGTTTAAACGGGAACAGACACGGAAAAAGCATTAGGAGACACTCACTTTTGTCCTAACTCAAAACTGTCTTTTCAGTTTTAAATATGATTGAGGCATCAAACTACATATCATTGAAATGACAAAAAAATATGGTCCAACATAAGGTCTAATTGTGCAGATCATGACACTTTGAAAAGGAAATGACTTCGGCTCTGACATAAGCTGCAGCATGAGTCTATCAGTGTTAACAGCGGCTTAACATCAAGATGAACGCAGCAAATTTCTGGACCCGTACCAGCTGACAGCGACACATCAGGCCAAAACATTAGCCCCAACTCGCTGATCCGGGAGACCTGAGCTGCATGTTTCCATCACACAGGAGATTCCCGGACAACATAATGCTCACAAGGGAACATCATGTCTTCGCTCAGACATTGCAAAGTGGCTCTACCAACCTGAGCTCACCCGGCAAACTGGGCTGATATGACCGTTCATGATCGGACCTGACAAACAACAGGGAGCAATTTCAGGGACTATGAGAAATGTGTCTATTTAAAATGCCATGAGCGTGTTTCTGTCATCTCAGTGTATCCTCATCTGACACGGTCACATGACATGCATTGCCTTAGACAAGCCCTGAAAATAAACAACAACTTTAATTCAGTCATAGCTGGAAAAGGACCAAATTTAAACATTTCATGAAGTCAAATGTCATTTTTATGTCCCATCCAGAGTTTTGGCCCAGCTATATTAGTTTAAACACTAGTTCCTAGTCTTGATTTCCTTTTTGGGGTTTATTAGAATAGGTTTATATGTTTGAATAAAAAAAAAAAATTATACATATTTTACATTGATGCAGATCTCAGTCAGTCAGAAACGCTCAGTTTAGTTCCAGTCTCTAATTTAAAAGCTCAGTGTGCTCTGATTGGTCAGCTGGACCAGTGTGTGGTGATTATTCAACAGTTTCAGAAATGTCACACCCCTTACCAAACTGCAAGTTTCAACACATTACGAACACAATAATAACAAAATACAAAATAAAATCAAGACTACCATCCTGGGCGAAAACAATGGGCCAAGCCAGAAAACAAAATTGCAAAACATTTTTAATGGTCTTAACCACTTTAATCACAAATCACTGGTCAGGAAATTAGTAAAGAATTTCACAAATACAGTGGTACCTCGAGATATGAAATTAATCCGTTCCGAGACGGCCTTCGTATAATGAATTTTTCGTATCTTGGAACACATTTTACATGTAAAATGGCTAATCCGTTCCAAGCCCTCCAAAAACACCCCATTAAATTTCATAATAAAGCTAAATTGACCTATAAACAATGAAATAACGTAAAATGTCGAAGCTTACCTTTCGAGTGAGGCTATCTCCGAAAGTGGCGGCAGAGGAGGAGGAGGACAATGACAAAGTTTCGGTTTGGGGTGCGGAGTGGCTGAGCTAAAGCACGCCAGCACGTACGTATAGAAGATGCATGATGGGAGGGATGCTGTCCAATTAGAGAGAAGGATCTCATGGCTTGGCTAGCATCAGGAACCAATGGGAGAGCAGGAGGATGGTGGCGAGTCTATGATAAATAAGATGGCGGCGTGCGGCGCGAGTTTCAAAATTGTTATGGGGCGAATCTCGGACTTTCAGAAACCTTTCGTATCTTGAAAACTTTTCGTATGTAGAGCATTAAAATTTTTCGTCTTTGCTTTCATAACTTGGATTTTTCGTAAGTTGAGCCTTTCGTATCTTGAGGTACTACTGTACTGAAAATAAAGTAACTTAACATGAAATAGCCTTCCCCAACTTGCAGTGTTGTTCCGCTTAAGGTTAATGGCTTCAGACAGTTCATGAATCGTTGACAAATGTCTCCCAGTAAGTTTGAGTTTAATGTGACACCCAACATTCACTATAGGGTTCAAATCTGGACTCTTACCAGGCCAAAACATGATACCGATGAATGTGTTCTCAATCCACTTCTTGATTGTCTTGGCAATTGTCCTGTTAAAAAATAGCATCTGATCCGGATTCCTCTTTGGATAACTTTTCATCTGTGGGAAGCAAGCCATTCTGCAATATTCTCCTGTACTCCAAAGTATTATATGACCTTTCACAGTGAAGCGTCTCACCAATACCTGTAGCTTAAAAGGCTCCCCACCTCCATGAGCACTGCCATGCATCTCGTGATTCACACACAATATCCCATATTCTGGCAAAAACTTAATTCGGTCTCTGATGTTTTTCTGAGACAGCAATGGCTTCTTAAAGTAATGCATTTGCTTAAATTTAGCTAATTTCATGGCCAATAATTTGTGGTTAAGGCAATAAAAATTGTAGTGTTTAGCCATTTTGGCCTTGGCCAACAGTTTTTTTTCCCAGGAGCGTACAAATCGAGGCATTTCAGGGAATTTAGAAACAGTTCTTACTGACATAGAGAATAACTCACCTTGCAGGGAACTGTGTAATGATGCTATTTGCATATTCAAAAAGGTCTGAAAATTTACAAAGCACACTTTAAAGGAGTTGACAATTTAAAGGTCCTCTTTAACATGACAAGTAAACAAATTTATTAAGTTATCTGTAACATTAAAAAATGGCAGGGTTCCACATTACGATAAAAACAATTTGCTACACAAGAGCTTTGGGACATCCCATCCCTGGCAAAACCCCTCGGGGTAATAGTTTGTGTCCCATGAGTGTTGCTATAGTCAGCAGCATGCTGTAATTCACAGACAGGTTTATGGTCTCCTCCAGGGTCTCCCTAACACCCGAATGGCTTGAGTTACACCTTTTAAACCATTATGTAACAAATAAATCCCTCGAAGTACAAAATAAAGTCTAGTGCATGATGGATAAAATGGCAAAAATAGGCCAAATATGGCTTAGTTGTGCAGGATTTTTTTCCTAGTGTTATGCAATTATACTTTAGTAAACTGAAACGTAGAAGTTATTTATTCGATTTGAATTCATTGAATTGAAAATATCACAAGCTGGCTGATTTATTTTGTTATAGAGCCAGATAGCGTGTCCGACCCTGTTGTAAATGTCACTATTCGTTTGGGGTAACATAATTAATTTCATACTTTAAAAACCTACTGCCTGCTGTAATTAAGCTGCATTCAAATTGGGCAACCACAAGTGTCCAAACACCATGACTCTTGAACCTCAGGGATATGTATATTTCAGACTGACGAGGCCAACGGTAACAGGACACGGTTTCTAAATGTCGCTGTAATGCTTCACGGCTGTCAACAAATTACCCTTTTGGCAACCTCTAGGATGGCCCTTCAATGTCATGACACAGCCCATCCTTGAAATGAACCACATAACCATTAGCTGAAATGGACATGAAAAGATTCATTTAGTGACGCCTATTAAATTGAAGATGACAGAAAACGTGCTGATGTACAGATTGTGAGTGATGATTGAGAAATCTCTATGGTGGTGGAGGTATCGCATATACCGAAATCTACAACAAAACTGAATGGAATGCAGAGTGAATGAGAGAGTTTAAATTGACTTAAAATAATTTAACTGCATAACAAAAACAAAATTTAACTGCATAACAAAAACAAAACAAAAAAATCTGAGCTTACTCTTTATTTTTTAATATTCACCCCCAAAAAAACCCTGTTGGGCTTCCAAACCCAACCATAATTGTATTATGGCCAAAATACAATTTTAGATTTTCAAAATATCTGTTCCAGAGAAGAAAGAAAGGTGTGCAACTACATGAGGAATTTTGAGATGATAGACTTTTAATTATTGGGTACTATCCCTGCAATACTTTTATTTGAGTCATCATTTGACTAAATTTAAGACATGTTTTCCACAATTGGATTATCAAAATGATGATTGGTTGCAACTGGCTGTACAGTGTTACTTCAAAAATAGTATGCAACATATAGTATATACTGTTAAGTATGCAATAAGCAGTATGCATAGTGTGAAGCAAAAGAAATCCTGGTGACTAGATATGAGACAGCTGCAAACCATAACTCAAACCTAAACATGAGCAAGGTCTCTATGCTATGACTACAGTACAGTCAGGCCTCATTTAGGACTTTAGACAGACCCTCAAAAGGCTGAGGGACCACCATTACCCAACAGGCCACCTGATGATGCAACCTCCTTCAGTAAACCAGTAAAGATAAGACAAGATCTTTATTTTCACTCTAATAAATACATAAATAACACGGGAAAAACAAGTCCAGCTAAATGATTTTTATAGCTGAATACTCATATTTATGAATGTTGTTTTCATACGGGATTAGACAGTATCTCATGTTTCTTTTAAAAATAAACACTACTGCTAAAAAGCTTGGAGTTGGTGAGAATTTTATAATGGTTTTGAAAGAAGTCTCTTGTGCTCACCGAGGCTGGAATCATTTGATCAAAAATACAGAAAAAAATTGTAATATTCTGAATAAACATCCCAATCTACAATAATGGTTATTGTCAGCATCATTACTCCAGTCTTCAGTGTCACATGATCCTTCAGAAATCATTCCATTACACTGAATTGTTGCTAAAGAAACATTATCAATGTTAAAAACAACAGTGCTGCTTAAAATGTTTGTGGAAACCATGATACATATATATTTTTTCCACGATTCTTTGATAATTATTTAGTTCAAAAGATCTGCATTCATTTGAAATCTTTGTAACACTTTAGGGTGAAATTCCCACTATTAACTAGTTATGTATTAATATGCATACTACTTCTAAAGTTTCCTCAGATAAACATTACACTTCAATCAGGTGTACTTCAAATACTATACAATCAAAGTATAGCACAAATACAATCAAACACTATATATCTGAATATAGTCATGCATAAACACACAAATATGTGTCCATACAGACATGCACACAATACAGTTATGCTTGCTGTACATGTATTCATCAGAAATATATACATTAAAAAAAAAGAAAAAATATATATGTACATATAGTGAGTAATCTTTCTATGGATCATAAACATTAACTAAACTAGAACATTGTTCCAGTTTATGATTTACAAATGCTGTTATCTTCATTTTAAAGATGTCCGGTGTGATTTTCATCTATGCATTTAGGGTAGGGCTTTCCTGTAACAACATTTTTTGGTAAAGCTCTTTTTAACAGCTACCTGCAGTACATTTATTAAATATGTCTCTATTTTTAACCATCCTTGATGGACAGATCCAAAAGAACATACATATTTAAAAATACCTTGTAGGGAAATATGGATAATAATAATCCCAATAATCCCCAAAAAATACGGTATGATTTGCATTCTGGTTTCCACAGTTTCTCCAGCATATAGAAGAATTACTACTATGGTGTGATTTCCAAGAGGGTGTAATAAAATATCTTATCACCTTTTTCCAACTCCCTCCCTTTCTGTGGCCTGGAGCATTTCCATTATATTGGCCATTCGTCCTCAAATATAACCATTCTTCCTTCCTTCTCCCATTTTGTTTCAATACAAGATGAAGTCAAGTGTGTTTTAAGATTTAACAGACATTTGAGTATACATTAAATAATTCTGCACATTTTTTTTTTTTGCTTCAGGCACATTCTTAACAAAATGTCACATCCGAAAAAGTCTTGTTTCTAATGAATATTTCTATTCAGTTGCTTAGCATGCATATTACTAGGATATTGAATGCACTTATAAAGCACATAATAATTCCTTATTCTTATGACCATTTTCTACATCCCTTTATCCTATCCAATTCCAAAACTTAACAACTACCTTACTAACTATTAATAACCAGTAATTAGGAGCTTGAGACGAAAGCCATAGTTAATAATTAGGAATCTTGAAGTCCTTGTTTAAAGCTTGTTTGTTCAGGTGTGTTTGATCAGGGTTGGAGCTAATGTTGCGTTCACGTCAGGTCGTAATTTCCGTAAATAAAGCTCTGTGTGCTCTCACGGAACTTTGTCGTAGTTCAGCACTGTTTCAAGTCTAATTTTACTCACCCTAAAGCCATCCTAGGTGTACATGACTTTCTTCTTTCAGCCGAACACAATCAGTTACATTGAAAAATCTCCTGGCTCTCCAGAATTATAATATGAGTGAATAGTACCCTATATTTTGAAGCCAAAAAAAGAAAAGAAAAAAAGTCCATTCATCACTGAAGCAATCCATACGGCTCCAGGGGGTTAATAAAGGCCTTCTGAAGCAAAGCGGTGTGTTTTTGTAAGAAAAATATACACATTTATAACTTTATAAACTATAATCACTGGCTTCAGGTAACGGCCGTACAGAGACGAGTTCCAGCGGAAGAGTGAGCTCTGACTTCTGATCACAGATGGTACAAGTCATAGCTTTCAGAAAATTGTAATTACTAGAGATGCACTGATTGCAGTTTTCTTGGCCGGTTCTGATTTGTTTTTAAGTGTTACCTGCCAATAGCATCTGAGAAATTGACAGCATACACACACACCCAAAAAAAATCTATTTTAATGCTTACAATTACAGTTATAACACTGATGCAATCAAGAGCAGAGAGTGATTTTCTTTGTCTTCTGTTCTTTGATTAATATGACGAACAGCAGCAAGGATATTAGACTACTGTCACTTTAAGAGTTAATGCACAGATTCAATATATGGATCCACAACAGGCATCATCTTTCTCAAGACAGTAAGCCACTCATTTTCATACTTGCAACTCACAAGCTGTTTGAGACTAAGAAGTGGCTTGTGCGCTCCACTTATATAGATCAGTAAATCAGCTTTTGGTGTGAGTGTGAAACCTGCAGGAATGACTAAAATGATGCCCAGTACAAGCACCATTTAAGTAGAGTGAATGAGACGAGTGAGTGACAGGAGGCGGATGTGTGTTACTTCGCAGAGAGAAGAGAGCGATAACGCGCTACATGTGCAACTGGCAAATAAATCGGAAAGACGTGAGATTGACTAACTGGTCCAGGCCGATCAAGCGGAAAATCGCCCATTACAGTCCCTGGCCGGTCGATCGTGGATCTCTAGTAATTACAAGTTCTACAAGCACGAGAAGGCTTACAGTTCAGAACTGCTACTATAACTACGACATGGTGTGAACTAGGGATGCACCGGATAGCAATTTTTATTATCCGGCCGGAACCGGATAGTTCCGGATATCAAATTAACTATTCGGCAGGAACCGGATATCAGCGGATTTATGGATACTTGTTGCACCACAGCCAATATTTTTGTGTGTTTACAGTTTAGACTACAGTGTAAATAAAAATGTGTTATGCCCTGTGTTTGTTGTTGTTTTTGACAAACTACATAGCCCGACAGCTAGCAGAGGTACAAAATACTTGGTGTACATGACAAAGTAGTTCTTGGTCTTAGTCGACTTTGTTGGGTTTTTCTTTTATAATGAATATTTAAAAAAAAAAAAATACAAATTCAGCTCCCAAAAAATAATTATACAAGATATTTTTGTTGGGTTCCCCCAAATTCCGGTCCTTACTTACGATTTAATCAGTTTAGCATTGAACTTCATGAAGATCAGTTTTTCTGCATTATCAGGGAGCAGTCGCGATCGATGTTCAGTAATGATCCCTCTAGCTGAAAATAATCCCAAACGACGCTAAATTTACCCGACGACATTGTTGTTTTTGTTTGTATCCAACGTTAAAAATGGCGGCTGAACTAAATTAAACTAATAACCGAAAATGACCGAGCAATATCCGGTACCATTTCGACCGGAACCAGAGCCGGAACCGGATAGAGAAAAAATAAATAAATTAAAAAATTAAAAAAATAAATAACAAAAAAACCTGATTATCCGGCTACCTGGAACTGAAACCGGATATCCGGTTCATCCCTAGTGTGAACACAGCTTTTCCTCTCCAGGAAAGTGGACCTTAAGGGCCAGAGTTGAGAACCCGTGAGGTAAACATCTTGAGGACAGAGCTCACCTCCTCATAGACCTCTCGAACTGCAGCTCCTCCAGGTTCCTCTTCTGGCTCCATCCCTCCTCCTGGAACGATCCATTGATCTGGGTGTCGACTGCTGCTAACAAGCAAAACCTGCCACACACATTTAAAAGCAGAGCTTAGTCAGCTAGTCCACATTCAAGTGCTCATCAACACCTTGATAACAACCAAGCCTAACCTGACTCTGCTCACGGTACCAAAAATAACATCTATCTGATAGTTTCCTTTCACACAAGAAGAAATGTTGGCAACAAGTACTGTAACAATTCATTTATTTCATTAAGAGTTATAGCTCGTGTTGTTCCAAAGCTTTAGGAGTTTCTTTTTTACCGTTTTGACGGGTTTTGTCCGTGCAATGAATTGTCAGTGGGTTCCAAAACAATATTTCCCAAAATATCTTTTAGAAAGTTTGATCACTGCCTTTTACATTACAATTGCATTTCTGCTTTCATAATAAGTTATTACGATTCCATTGCATTACGCTTACTCAATGCCGTCACTCTCCACCGCTCTTCTAGAAGGCAATCGTACATCTGTGGAATCACTTCTTATAAATAAACGACCGGCAACAGCTGCCTCAGCCATAGCGACAGATTCTGTCTGCTGAGAGTCAAGCTCTGCTTTGGGATATGAGGTGTGGGAGCAAAAACAGCTGTGGCTGGACCAGGTGGCCATGAGAGATGGAGAAATCTCACAGGTTCTGCCTTTACATGGCTCCTGAAGGATCACGTGGAAAAACTACAAATCAATATGCCTACTAATGCAGATGGTTCAGTTACAGTAGTTGATCTTCAAGGATAAAAATACAGCATGGTAATTAGAGTTAAAGTTTTTCACCTTTATTTTTAGCAATTTAGTATACTTTTATTCCAGTACGCATTGGAGTCAATATCTGGTTGTGTGTTTTTTCAGGCAAAATTGCCAACTCGTTGACTGCTATGAAAGACATTTTCATTCAGATCTTTTGATTCAATTGTCCTTGGAACTGTTAAATTAATAAAACTAAACCACAAGGTTAGCAAACCTTCTGACTAAATATAGGTAGAATGTATTCCCTGATGCGTAGACAACATTATAAACCACCAAATCAAGAATCTTGAATACTTATTATGAGTAAATTAGAGCATTATGGGAAATTAAGCATTCTCCTACCATACTCTAGTTATGTATAACTTAATTTATTAATAAATATAAATTAATTACATTTATATAAATCATAATTCACTATAAATCAAATTAATTAATCTATAAATGACAACATTTATGTGATATCTAATTTTTTTAAAATGATAAGAATTATTCAAAAAAAAAATCCAGTTGTACATGTCACTCCATTCAAATTCCAATAATCCTGTTTTCCAGTGTTTAGTCTAATAGTGTTATTTTGGAAATTAGACAACTTTAGTTTTAGTCATTTTATAGTTTGTGTCTATCTATATAGTTATTTTTTATTTCATCAAGTAAAATGATCATGAGAAATGTTGCTTTGGCAACTAGCTGAAACAATATGCGTTTAATTTTATATTTTGTGATGACCTGTGTCTGTAGTGGGATTTTCCCAGCACTGGCTGGATGACTCCGCCCTCCCAAATGGTCACATCCCAGACACCTGTTGCTTGGTTCCCTTTAAGGCCTTTAAAAGAAGCAAGAGCGTTGGCAGACCGGGTGGCCTACTTGATTTGTTTCCTTTTATTCTTGTTTCTTTTTGCATAAACCAACCACAGTTCCATGCATTCATTTAGCATAATACAACGGATGTCTGACTGCTACATTACACATATCTTTTGTATAGTTTTCTTTTAGTTAATTATATTTTCAGTTAACTTCGGCTTTAGTTTTACCTTTAATACCCCAAAATAAATTGAAACTGAATAGGAATTTAAAGGCATTCTCATCCAGTTTTGAATGGTGAACAACCCTGCCGTACAACATTCCATCAGCTAAAAATTAAGTATAAAGAAAATATTCTCGTCACAGATAAGGACTGTATCAAGGACTATCTGAAAGCCAACAAATGGAAAACAGTTTCTAAGACTAAAAAAAAACCCAGCACATTCATCTGAATAACGTTACTTGTTTAATCAATCAATTGCTCAATCTTTTTTAGCATTATAAAAGAATTAGCTTTACTACTCCAACCCCTCATAGTCCTGAGCATCTGCTGACATACTGACCCAGTTCAGAGCCCCACTGACACTCAAGATGAAGTGCACGTGAGCCCCCATCCTCATAAACATGACCAAAGAGAGTGTGAATCTTTTCAGTTGGGCAAACACGATAGGCATCAGGGTCAGGGCTGTGTTTGACGTTTCGGGAGAGTCTATAAATCTATGTGTGGATTAGATTAAAGGTTTTACAAGTTTCACAGATAGTTTGCAACAGTTTGAATGCAAGACATCAGATTTGACAAATGCTTTTATCCCAGGCCCTGTTTATATCTGGTATTAAGATGCATTTTTGGTCAATATACAGTTTACACCTGGTGTTTTAATCGGTCTCTTTAGGCCACTTTTAACCACTTCTGTCATGATTTCTTCAAGGAGAGGATCTTTGAAACGAATGGAAAAAATTAAGCTTGTGTACTTCACATATGAATGCGAACGAAGACAACGGAAAACATATGGAGAGAAGTAGCTTTCATGTCTGATCTGACAGCTGCAAGACCATAGTGAATGCGGTGAGTGCGTGTTAGAAATCAGGAATGGTGAGGAAAGAATGCGTTGCGTTTTTCTTCAAAACAATCTTGGGTCTTCAGCCAATAAGGTTTAATCCCGACTGGCTAACACACCTCCCATAATATTTGCATGTTAGGTCAGTAGGCGGAGACAAGGTCTTTTGTGGCTGTTCAAACACATTCGATGACATGAGTGTTTACACTATGAAAGCAATCCGACGAATACATTTTCGACTTTCTTTGGGAGTGGTTGAAAGTGAACTTGAATTTTAGACTCCGTTTACACCTGTATTTAGTGTCATCCACTTATCCAACCTCATCTTAATACCAAGTGTAAACAGCGCACTGAAGCGCATTCCACTGTAAGAAGTTAAGGGCCCAGTATAATATACGTATACACACACATATACAGTAGAACCCCGACTTACGAAATTAATCCGTTCCGAGGTTGGCTTCGTAAGTCGATCTTTTCATATGTCGGTCAGGCTTTTACATGTAAATTGCCTAATCCGTTCCAAGCCCTACAAATACACCACATTTAGCATGGGATGAAGCGCATCCCAGTTCCATATTTCTCAATTTTCTCCATTTTCAACTCAATGTAAAGCATCCTCTTCTTCATTTTCACTTCAGCAACAATCTTCACATCCATGGTGAGTGATTAGAAAAAAGTTTGTTAACTAGGCACAATGCTGACCAATAGGAGAGCAGGATTGTAAAAAGTGTTCCCCTTCTTACTTGGACTATTCCAGCCATCCCTGTCATTCAGTGAGAAATGGACTATTCCAAAACTTTCCATCTGAGAGAGCTGACGGATGATTAAGGTAAAAGAGATCGGCTGAAGATTGTATATATAGTTTATTGAGTGAAATACAGGGAATTAGTGCCAATCGTTGAGGTTTTATCGGTCATGCGTAACCACACATCTATGCACCTTTAATAAACACCAGTTTTGGATTATTCCCTGAGTGAGACATCATTGTTCTGACCGGACAAACTGTAGCCTTCATCAAACCCGAACCAAAATCAGCGCGAATTTCAAAACAAAACTCGGAAATGTTTTTTCGCATCTCGATCATTTTGTCGTTACTCGGGCGAAAAAACCCCCGAAATCTTTTATCGTATGTTGAATTTTTCGTACGTAGAGCGTTTCGTAAGTTGGGGTTCTACTGTATTATATAATCAGTGTGTGTTCCCTGGGAGTCGAACCCTGACCTTGCAGTTGATAACGTTATGCTGTAACAGACGAGCTACTGACATGCTAAAACAACTTGCGTCAACACAAAACTAGGCTACCAAGACATTCACGCTTTCAAACCTCTCACTTCATTTGCAAATTTGAAAGGTAAAGCTCACAAGCTAAGGGAGGAAACGCTTATGGCTTCAAATCAGTCACGTACAGCACGTAACCGAGTGCTGTCTCATTCTGGCTTGTTTTAAGGGTCATTGTTCAGGTTCAGTCCACTGTATCATGTTCGCATTTAAGGGGATCACTGTTGCCATGACAACTCTGGCAATACTCTGGCATTACTGTTATTGAACCAGTCTGCTGAGCTTGACAATTCAAAAACTGAAATAAAGGCCCTGAGGTGAATGTGGTCCTCTTGGTAGACCAGAAATGACTGTTTATCGCTAACATAATCGTTTGTATATTTATAGCGATAGTTATAAAGTCTACTTTTGTTTGAGACAACTCTGTCCAAAGAAAAACAGTTTAACCAAGATGCAAAACAAAGACAAGCAAAGCCACCGCATTCAATGAAAGTTATAAGTGGGCGACAGAATGACAGTGGCTCAACCCAAACACACACAATTTTCAGAAGCACTGTTTCAGCAGTATCCTTTCTGAATGTAAATACACATCCTGACCACACTGTCAGGAGAATCGCGTTAATTTGTCAACAAACCATGTTTATGTAAAGGATTACTATTGTTTTACTGATAAAAATGTCATGCGACTGTAGTATTTACTACCGTATGCACACTAACATTTATTTTGCAATCCCGTACCCCACAATTCAAAATGCTCAACTTTTGACCTTTCTAGTGTTACGAATGGACTACATTCTTTTTGAGAGATTATTTGACTGAACTTCCCACTTTTTTATGCATTTCTATACAATATTTAACGATTTTTATTTAAGGAATGATTGGGATTCACTGGTGATGAGGTTGTGTGATAACTTAGATAAACATAGCATTAGTTCTGGTACGTCACGTCAGTCAAGCTCACATCAGCTGATCTACCTACAGGAATACACATTCATCAGCAGCTTTATCGGTTTGCTTAGGAGCGAATTACCCTCCTCCATCCCCAGCTCCTCCTGTCGTCCAGTCAGGATTTGGCCTTCTGATTTTCCTCTTCGATTCAGACTCCTTTGGGTTTTTTTTTGCTCTCCCTGCACTTAAGTGTGTGGGAGTTCTTGCCCAACACAGCCATAACCACACCGGCATTCCTGACTGTACGCTAATTGTCAATCGTCCTGTATTATAGTGGTCTGTAGTTGTAGTAGAATAATGCAATTTCACTTACTATGTTTAGTAGGGAGTATACTTTATACATTTAGTATTTAAGTAGCAACCTAGTATTATTCCCTTCCAAACATAAACTACCATTAAAGTTTGGGGTCAGTAATTAAAAAATATATATATTTGAAAGGTGATGCAAAGCATAAATAAAATAATAAATATACAGTAATCCCTCGCCACTTCGCGGTTCAAGTTTCGCGGCCTCAGTGCATTGCGGATTTTTCAAAAATCGAAAAAAACATTCCTGCCATGTCAGCAGCCGTATTGCGGAAAGCAGCGCTGTTTATCGTAATGCACGAGAGAAACGGTTTCCCAGGATGCCAGACAAAGAGAAACTCTCTCAGAGGCTTTGTACACGCCCACAGCACTCAGACAAGACACGTGATTGGTTCCCGGCGTGAGATTGACGAATGAGAGCACGAGTGGATGTATCCCGTGAGCTGATGCCTCCGGGAGGATTTTCAGCTATCACGGGGGGTTCCGGTCCACATTAACCGCGATAAACGAGGGATCACTGTAATCAGTTTTCAGATACTGTTTTTCAAGTCAATTAAAACACCTTAGCAACTACATAGCAACAACCTAGCAATGCTGCATTGTTTTGAATATTCTTCAGAAACACATATTACACATGTAACACAAATTAGCAAATGGATAGCATTGACCTGGCAACCGCTCAAAACACCCTACCGTCTTGGCAGCAAGATTTACACAAGCAAGTACTTCTCAGAATTTTTATAAAAATGCAAAAGTCCAGGTATAATTATTATTATGATGAGGTAGGGCTGGGTATTGACACAAATGTCACGATTGAATTCTATTTCGATTTACAATCTTATGATGTGATTCAATGTCAATTAATTGGGGTATGTATCAGGTACAGTAGGCTACATTGCAATTTTCTTAAAAATATAATAATAATAATAATTCTCTAAAATAAAAACCCAGGTTGATTCTTATCTAGTTACTTATTAGAAGTTATCAAAATTATAATTGTGTAACTTACTTTGTAGAACAAAACATCAAAGTATCATCAAGTTGTGTTTACCACAGGATTTATTTTACTCATAAAAAAAAATAAAAAAAAACACTACAAAAACCCATAGGAAAATCTCGAAGAACCAGCAACAATTACTCTTCCGGGACGTCATTCCTGCACCACGATTTATTGGATGGGAGGCATGCTGACTACAAAGTTGTTCATTAATCAACTGAAAACAGCATAGAGCGAAAGATCGAGAAATCTATATTTTTCCCCAGGCCTAATATGAGGCTTTGTGAGGTCTTGAAGGTTAAGAGCACAAACAGCAGACGAGCTGAAGGACTGCGCTTCTCGAGAGTGTGCTATGTTGTCGCTTGTACTCAGCTAACTATCACTACGGCAGGAATGCATTGACGTCCACTGTAGAGTTCCCGTACTCAATAGTTAAAATGATCTGAAATGAACAGAAATACTCAACAACAAAAAAAGAAGTAAAATCCTTCCAAGAGATCACAACAATCGTTTTTTTTTTTTAAATGAGAAAAAAGGAACCAGATTCAAAAAATTGGGGAAAAGGACTCCGTCGGGGGACAGTGGGGGCTGTCATTCTGATTCTATAAATTGCTGCTGATATGTCACTTGGAGCCTTAGAACACAGTGTAACTTACCCCCTGCCCTCCCCCTCGTGTAGTGCTAATCACATGGAGGAGAAACCTGGGAGACCAGGTCCTGTTGCAATGCGGAACATTCAGGGTCTGAGGCTCCCGTGCCTCAACATGTTTTATATAACTCCGACATCTCCAGTAGTACGCAATTAAAAATTCACTGACTTGGTAGTTTGGACAAGTTCAAGTTCATTTAAGGAAAGGAAGAGGCAGGGAGTATTTGTGTATTCAACAGCATTTTCCAGTCAATTCAGGCTGCACTACCCACATCAGGTCAAGCCTTCGTCTCAGAAGTCAAGAACACCTCGACTGTGACTGACACATTTCATAATAGACAGTATTTTTAGTCTAATCAGAACCTACTTTCGAGGAGGTCGCAAAATGCTGCGGGTGATCAATTTCATAGTAATAGCTCTTCAATAATTTTCAACGAGAGAATTCTGTGGAGGGCAAATCATATTTTGAAAGTCTGCTTTCAATGTATGGATGGAAAAAGTATGTTGATTTTCAAAACCTCAATTGGTGTTCCACAGATTAAAGGAAGTCATTCAGGTTTAGAATGACATGAGGGTGAGCAAATTATAGATTTTGGGGTGGTTTAGAACAAAAACTGATTCTTTGTGACTATCCATTTGACATTTTAAGTCTAAAGGTTGCATAAATTGTCTGTATTGTGTCAAACGGTCGCAAATCAAATCACAAAAACCTTAGTATGCACTAAATACAGCATCTATAAAACAACAAAGGAGTTCAACTACGTCTGTCTTAATAAATACCTGAGACAGAGCTAGTTTGCTTGATTCGCTCTATGAAAAAATCTCTTTTAAAGAGATTAGGTAACAACTCTGCTGATTAAGACCAGCGTGTCCCCTTTATTCTCATATAGACTCTTATAGTTGTTACCTGTTGTGAACAGCTGTCATTACTCAGGAGTAAAGCTCACTGCTGGCTTTTAGTGTGCTGATCTCATTGACTACTTTTATAAAACCTCCCCATCAGTTCTCCATGCACAATCATATATTTCTAGACATGAGTCATGATCGTCGAATGAGTTAAATGAAAGCTTACCTTTATTTATAATATTATTTAGTAACCTTTAACTATTCATACTCCTGGTAATATTTAAATAGACACCAGCATTGATTTCTTTATCTTACTAGTTGAACAATTCAAGCCATTCTGATTAGTCATAACAAATTAAAATTAGGAGATAAAACATAAAATCAATGGAGTAAGCAAAGCAGCTAAGCAGGAAGTAGGAATATTAAATAGTTACTGGTAAAATTGTATTAGATAACCACTGCAACTAGCCGGAAGCTACTCAATGGCAAAGTTGCAGTGGGACAGTGATTAATTAGGTGGTCACACATTACAATTAACTTCCATTTGTTAACATTATTTAAAGGGGTAGTTCACCCAAAAATGAAAATGATATCATTTACTCTCCCTTAAGTTGTTCCAAACCTGTATGAATGTCTTTCTTCTGCTAAACACAAAAGAAGATATCTTAGATAATATGGGTAACCAAACACGTGATGGGTCCCACTGACTTCCATTGTCATTTTATTTTTCCTACTCTTGAAGACAATGGGGCATGTCAACTCTTTGGTTACCCGTATTCTTCAAAACATCTTTTGTGTTCAGCAGAAGAATGCAGGTTTGGGTGAACTATCCCTTTAACTACGTTACTTAATCAATGAACAATACTTTTAAAGCATTCGCCAATATTAATGAATGTTCATTTAAAACATTTACTAATAATAAATGATTACAAAAAAGTTCCATCTGTGAATATATTTTTTAACGCAACTGTTTTATTATTAACAACGTTGGTTAACAATAATAAATACTGAATTAAACGTATTGTTTGTTAGTTAGATAATGCATTACCTAAGGTTAAAGGGACCTTATGGTGAAGTGTTATCGAAGTAATATGTAATCATGATTCTAGTCACTAACGTTTGGCTTACATTGCTTTATGAAATAAGATATATACACTAGTTAGTAACAAGGAAAGGCACTTTTATTTCTATTTGTGACCTCTCTATAGGCGACAGTAGTAGAACATGTAAAGCACTTGGCACTTTTCTCAGCCTTACCTCGTCCTCTCGATCGTTCTTGAAACATACACACGCTGCTCGCTTTTTGAAACCCTCTCCATCGTACGTCCTTGTCTGATTTGGCTTGAATTTCATCATGTGGGGTTTTCTCCGAACAAAACAAGAATACAAGTGTTCTCGGTTGCCTAGTTGTCGGATCCTACGCGCAACGCAACTGCCTTTCAGGCCAAGAGCTGAAAGTCGTCCCAGATTTCCCAGGCTGATCATACAGTTTGCATTTATAAGACGTGCCTCATGTTGAAGACGTAATTCCTCTGTTGACAGGGGAGATTGTGAGTTGGGATGTTCTGGTCGTGAGCATGGTGGCCGGTCGGTGCTGTGTGAACACTCCTCCGCTGCGGCTCTCCGGCTCTGCGCAGTCGCCTTAAATCAGCTGCAATAGGATCTGCGTTACAAACCCAAGATGCCATCAACAGATAGGCGTTTCCCTTTTTGAAAATATGAATGAGACATCTTCCTAGCCGTCAGAGGAAGGGGGAAATTAATTCACCGACGCTCGAAGTGCCCAAAAGTGAATTATGCCGAATCGCTATGAATTTAATACAATTGTCAGTTATTGATTCAAAGTAGCAGAGACAAAAGCCAGACCGCAGCGTTACAACTGTTACACTGTCGCCATCTGCCGGTTCCCGCGTATTAATGGAATCGTTTTAAGAGTTAACCAGATAGCAAATTTTATATGTGGAAATTTTCAGTAAACATGACAAAACAAAGAGTAGCTTATATAACCCCATGAACGGTTGAGTGAAAGAACCGATTCACTGAAAGGAATCTGAATCATTTAAAAACAAGAGAATTCCTGTGAACCTGTATGGGAAACACACTTAACAGTTTAATCCTTTAATATTAAGAGTTAATACAACTTAATGATAATGATGATGAACAGCCACCTTTAGAACTTGAGAAGATCAAGATATATGGTTGGTAGAATTTTTTAAAAGTAAAACAAATCAGGTTATTTTGTAGTAATGATAAACTTTAACACGTGACTAACATTTTCTTACGAAAACCTACTGAAAGTTAGGAGAACGGCACAAAAACATGAGCGGTTCACCTGCTTGTCATTCTCAGAAAAGTAATAAAATCACCACATAAATATTATTAATCAACAGATTTTATTTACAGAAAAAACAGAAATATGTGTGTGGACTGTTGTCATCACATTTTATAAAGCAGGATCTTTTCCACCTTTCTATAGAAAGCAGGAATTTACAAACAGACTTGAAGTTGACGTTTTAACCAAAGACCAATCGAGGAAATTGAGACAAAGCCTTTATTGTTCTTTAGCAATGTTTCTGCAAACATTCCCACCCCTCACCCTTTTTTACTAAAATCTCAGTATTCATCATTCGTCTCCAGCCCCCTGCAACCGTGGCGTTTCAAAATAAATGCTGAAGGGAAGAAACAGACAGATGAATCTCAATGCACTGGACTGTGATGTACACCAGAAAAGAAGAAGAAGAAAAAAAAAAAAAAAATACGCACGCAATGGAGTTTCCAGAGTGCAATTAGTACAGCGATGGCAAGATAGATAAAACAAAACACTAAAAACCAGATACGATAGCAGAATTATTATACTAAAGATATATTACGCAAAATCTCCCTTCTCTCTATCTCTACCTTACCCATTGTCCAAAACAAAGTCTACATTAGGATTTACATTTTTAACAGTTTCTGTGACGGCGGAAAGACTTTCCAGTTGAATCATTTCCTAGGAGAAATTACCGTTTCTGTGTGGTTTGAATCTTGCGTCTCTTTTCCATTTTGAAAAAACCTATACTTTTCACTATGTTTTCTAAGAGGATAGATCTGACAAGAAATGATGTTCTAAACCGGGCTAATCTGCTGCTCCCCAGTGAAAAAAAAGGTTAAAAGAAATATAACAAGTCCCCCCCCAAAAAAACAAAATTGCAATAGGACAGACAAAACAACGTTCAGTTTTAATGCACGCTTCATAGCAGAAGTCTGTGGCTACCTCCCCAACCACTGTAAAAGAAAGCCGTACGAGTAGATCATCTGCCCATGCATCAGAACAGCAGTGAATCAGGACAAAGACGTGTTTTTTAGTTTTTTTACTAATGTGCATTTAAATCACAAATTGTCTGAAGTTTCCTTTTTACTTTAGTTAATATATTCTTTTCAGTTGATCATAATTTTTTTGTTTCCTAAGACTGTGTCCTTTACATGAAAATGAATAGGTCTTGGCAGAACATGGAGTTGTTCACTCTTGACTTCCTTTTTTTTTTTGTGTGTGCGCCCCATACATTTCTAGACTTCAATATTGTTTCCGGCATAAAGCCTGGTCCATGTTCGGGCTGAAAAAGACAAACAAATGCAGAGTTAATACACCCCCAAATGCTTTCTCACACTATGTAAAGATAAATTACTTGGCTTCTTCAACACAAAGCTCCCGTTGTGAATAAAAAGGGTGTGGATTTTCTCAAATCATTATATTGAACTGTAAAAAGCAATTAGCAACAGCCAAACAACGTACAAGAAAAGACAGCAACATGAGATAAGAACTATTCTGCATCAAGTCCTTGGTGACACAGATAATCAATAGCTGCTTTTCCACTATCAGGCCAGTGAGAGCAAGTTTGAACCGCGAGGTTAAAATAGAGCCATGTTTCCACTGTCAGGTCAGCTGCCCACAGGGCTCCCCTAAAATCTGCCTTTAACATGCCTCCATAGATCAACATCACACCTAGCTGACTGAAAACTACCTAAAAAGAGAACACATACTCGTTCTGTCACGCCTAATTCAGTTTATTTGTTTACATCACATTTCCTTAGAATGAGCATTTCTATTCATTTCCCACGAAATGATCTGAGGAGGTTTGAGTGACCTCTCCGGTCTTTCCTGTAATCCCTTCAGCCAGAGGAACAGAGGGAGCTCACAGACAGAAAACAGGAGTTATACGCGGTAACCGGAGCGTCATTTATGACAAGTCTAAGTTAAAGTGCGCTGTCAACAAAGGCACAGGGAATTATACATGAAATCATAAAAACTTCATGTAGTCTTTGGTATTTTTCACAATCACATGTAGGACACACACACACACACACACACACACACACACACACACACACACACAAAGTATATTTGTGCCTCACATGGTTATCAGAATACGCATCAGATCGCAATTCGACGTCATTTCAAACACATGCTGGAATGCCGTTTGAGCTGAAAATGTTTGAAATGATAAGGTTAGCTGGTAGCCTGATTGAAAATATGGGAAATGGGCAGCACTGTTGACCCTCTCCTGAATCTAACTGTGTTTATGATTTTTCCTCAAGGCAGGCTAAAGACCCCTGGCCCTCATGAGGCCCGATCAAGCCCCGAACGGGACAGTGGAAACGAGACTTGTTCTGGCACGTTTGTTTTTGGCCCGGCAGTGAAAAAGTAGTAGTAGCTCTGGCCTCTTAAAGCTTATTGAGCACCCAGAAAAACCTCTAATTTAAATGAATTTAGATAAATAAATATGAGCAATATCTATCCTCCATCCCTTTAAATGCATTTAACCAGCACCCACCTGTCTCTATGGCTTGAGCTTCATTACTCTTCCACTGCTCTGCGACGTCGTTTGCTAGAGGATCATCAGGGTTGGGAGCACTTAGTAATGCCTGGATTGATAGCAGAACTGTGCGGATCTGCAAGGCTGGAGACCACTTATCTGTGCGACATCATGCCATGGAGAAAGATCAACAAGACAGAGCATTAGGAGAAGTAGCTGCTAGCTTTCATATGCAGGGATCGTTCTTTATGGGGTCAAAAGTGTAATCTGAGATGTTCAATATTCCTACAGAGATTAAATGGGAAAATCTTTCACAGTATGTACATTGTCAGGTAAGGGAGCTATAAAATTTAATAGGCTCAAACTGCCATTGCTCTTAGGGAAAGATAAAATGAGTATTTTCCAGAAATTGTAACCAATTCATTTTTCTCCCATACACTACTCTAGAGACAAGATCCTAATTTCCCTCATTTTAATAGTACATTTTATCGCCTACATTACCAAGAAGTGGGTGTTAAAAAGATAAGACATCATTTAACATTTTTACTGTCCGACATTTCACCAGTTTTTGGACAGACTTCAGAAAAACAATTAAAATAAATACTTTTAAAATAACATTTTTACATGTGCTCTTATATGGGTTTATTTGGATAATCTTCTGCTTTTCCCATTTTCTCTCTCTCTCTCTCTCTCTCTATGGCCAACCAATATAAACAAACAATCATGACAATTACTGTAAATATTCACACTGATCCATGAATGAAGAGTAAGCTGAATTTTAAGCATAATTAATCTTCAGTGTCACATGACCCTTTAGAAATCATTCTAATATGATAATTTGCTGCTAAAGAAACATTTATTATTATTAAACAAAGTTGAAAACAGTTAATATTAAAAATGAAGAGTATGCATGACATGGACAAAAGCTTCAAAATGAATAAATGATAAGAGAAATAGAAATACTAGCAGTCATCTGAGATTAATCTCATTAAATCATTAAGACATTCATGTTGAGGAGTAAAATCAGTGTGATCTGAAAGTTTTAGAAGACAGAATAAAATGGTCTCTCACCTTTCAAAATATCTAGACATATTCTCCCCAGCTTGTCTACATTAGGGTGATATATTTTGGTCATGAAGCGTACTTTCGGAGCTGCCATGGGATATTCTTCAGGAAGAAAGAGTTCAAGTTTAAAAGTTCCCCCCTCAAAGGGGGAGTCTTGAGGTCCGGCGATGACCACGTGGAAGTAGCGAGCGTTCCCCTCATCTGGCTCCGCCTTTATACCCGGCACCGGCTCTGCCAACAAACGCTGTGTTTCCTAAACACACGCATGGAAACAAGATTAATTAGACTGGAACGCAAGGCATCTCTACACACTTAACTAATTAGCAATTAGCTAAAGCACTGGTAGTGTGACGGTCAAGTACACAGGAGTAAACAAAACTTCTCATTGCATTGCAGTCTAAATCTTATTTTGTTTGTGTATGTCTTTTTTTAGCAAGGTTTTTAAACAGTAATGTGCTAATATTGTTGATTTTTCATTACGCTTTATATACAATTTTTTACTTGAGTAGAAAAATGCGCACAGTGACAATAAATTTGGTCTTTGAAAAATAACTTCACCTTGTAACCTTGCTATGTATCCAACACTAATTGTCCTGCATCAACAACACATTCCAATGGCAAACAAACCTGTACAGGTGATACATGGTCTGACAGGTCATGAATAATTATAGTTCTGTTTTTTTTTAAATATTAGATATTGGTACAGCCAAGCCCAGATAGACTTTAAGCACAGATTCTAGAGTGAAAATGGCACAATTAATTTACACATGATAAAATGAAAGTCGTGGAATCTTATTGGCAGATAAACCTATTTAACTCATTAATGGTGGGAGGTTTTTTTTTCTTTATAGACACTTGTTCCATTTCTGTGGAAAGCTTCTTTTTTTTTTTCATAAAGCAAACTTGTTGAAACTACCATTGAAATGTTCAGGGTCAGTAAGATTTTTTTTATCAGTACAAATATATACAGTAATACCTCAGTTTACAAGTGACTTTGTATACGAGTAAATCAGTGTACGAGCATTGTATCGGAGTGCGAGAGAATTTTTCCCTCGCCCATGCGCATTTTTGTGTGGAAAAGTCCTAACGTTCAGCATCTTCGCACACATTTTTACTGGAAATATCCTAACGACAGCCTCTCACAAAGTCTATCACTCCCTCACTCGTTCATTCTCTCAGTGTCGCTCGGTTTGGTTCATTATTCACCACAGTGATACTTTTATAAGTGATTTACAGCAGTTTTACCTCATGTTGTTAACATTAATTGTGATCGCTATTGTTCACGTAGTGAAATATATACGTACAGTACAGCATATAGACAATGACCTCAAGATGAGTAAGAAAGACGCTCCCTATAAGCAGTAAAACACCCCTTTTGTCTCCCCCCCATTTTTATGGGGATAATTGTTTTAGTGTACGAGAATTTTGAGTTACGAGCTCGCTCTTGGAATGAATTAAACTCGTAAACCGAGGTATTACTGTGTGTATATATATATATATATATATATATATATATATATACACACATATACATACATATATATACATACACACACACAAAAAAAAAGACTATTCTTGGGAACTTTTTCTACTTAATCCTAAATAAAAGATCATGATTGTTCACACTATTTTCAACATGCATACATTTTTTTATTGAGCAGCAAATAGTCATATCAAAATGATTTCTGAAGGATCCTGTGACACTGAAGACTGGAGTAACAATGCTGACAATTCAGCTTTCCCATCCCAGGAGTAAAATATATTAAAATCAAAACTTAATTTAATTAATTAAAAATTTCACAATGTTTTACTGTATTTTATATATATATATATATATATATATATATATATATATATATATAAAAATGCAACATTAGTGGGCATAAGAGACTTCTTTCAAAAACATTTTAAGAAAAACTTTAACGACCCAAAAACTTAAAATGCACATTGGATCGTATATAGGAAAAGTACATTTCAAAAGTTCAAACTTTGTGTGTGCTTGAACAGTTACCAATGTCAAAACTACATTATTTAGAGATAATTCAGTACCATTAACCGTCAGTGGGGACAGAAGATGATCTTACATCACCACAAATGTAACTGGTTAGGCAGTATAAATGTTTCCAGTAAACACTCTCTTTGCACCACATTAGAAAAGACAGTATCTTGTAATTTCAGTATCAAACACGGTTTGATATCCTTTTATTCCAAGATTAGTATTTATGCTGTCCTGTAGCTGTATCTTGCACTGGTCAACGACATTTTGCAATGGAGTTATATCTCAAAGTTGTGCATTACTCATTAAAGTTACAACCTATATTCCAGAAATATTTTCATCTAAAACTACAAGGGTTAAAAAAGACAGCAATTACAAGCCAAATCAAGACAGACACGTTGCGCTTAATAAAAGAGAGCAACAGGGCTGACCCTTACAGTCCTGAGGAAACACACACCCATATGACTAATGAGAATCTGATATCACCTGTGGAATGCTTCAGTCTGGAGACGTTGTTCATCTGAGAACTGCTGTACTATTCTGCACTCTACACCTAATAGATTGCCAAGTTGGCATCAGAGAACTCATGCCAATCTCAGTGTTATAAACCTATTTCCAAAAGCTACCACACCTGTTCTGCAGCCTGGTTCAAAGGGTAAATTCCCTTTCAAATGTTTGGGTTGGACATGTAATTTACTCCTGGGATGGTAAAGCTGAATTGTCAGCATCATTACTCCAGTATTCAGTGTCACCCGATCCTTCAGAAATCATTCTAATATGCGGATTTGCTGCTCAAGAAACATTTATGATTATTAGAAACATACAAGTTGTTTTCAGGAATCTTTGATGAATAGATACATTTTAATTGAAATCTTTTGTAAGATAAATCTTCACATTCACTGTTGAGTACTGTATCATTGATGAAAAAAACATTCTTAAAAAAAAAGACCCTAAACTTTTACACAGGACTGAAATAACAACACTACAGCAACCATGTGAGAATAATGTATGTGCATTTTAACCACTTAATCCCTGAACAAGGTATTAATGTTATGATCTATAGGGGTTTATCTCAAAGTATATGATAACTTTAACCTAATACATACATTGTACTCAGAAAGAAATTCCTCACGTGTTTCAGATATCCCACAGACAAAACCATGCAGGATAAACACAGACAAGAGAGGGGCTCCCTGTCAAGCTCAGGGGACAGACCATCAAGGATGCGTTCCCATCCCTTCCACTAACATCAGTCAGTTCACACGCAAACCTACGGCAACCGTTTCAATCTTTTATTCAGAGAAAGGTGCAAATTAACTAACAGTACCATGCAAAGGGATTAACCTTTTTGATAATATACAAAAAAGAGCCAGCAGCAATGATGTATCAGAGCATAATTTATTTAATCTAAATGGAAACCTGTGCATGACTCAGAGTTGTTATTATATCAGGAGGAAGCGGATATAGTCATACATCTCAGTCATTTCACTAGCCATAAATCTGTTTGTTCACTGGCAACAGTTATTTTTCATTAAGAAAAGTCTGTAATTCTTCTGTTGTTCAAAGAAAAAAAAAGTATGACGTTTATCTCTGGAGCACAAAAGGACACAAGAATACTTCAGTAGTTATTAAATATTAGAAAAATTAAGTCTAACACTTCCTTGTGTGTTGTAGACTGACAAATGTTTAGTTTTTGCGTAGTGACAACTTAAGTTAATAAACGATGACGATTCTAATATGAATTTTGGATGAACTGTCGTTTCAACGCGACTAAGGTTTCATTTGTGAGAAATTTCTAATTTAGGATGGGCTGTACTTTAACGTTTCTCCTAATGACTCCATATTGTGTTTTATTTGACATTTCTGCTGTGTGGGGCCTGCAGTCATTAGCTCGTTTAGCAGAAGCAGCATCGCAACGGCTTCCCTAGCCAACAGGAAACGAGCGAGACGAATTATTTTGCTCATGAACGTGCTTTAAATGACCAAATAGTCATCCTGCACGCAGTAAAACAGATATACATATTTATTCTCCAAGTAGAATCGTTAAGAAAATAACAATGAGTGCTTAAACTGGACTGTATTTCCAAGCCCTTACGCCTAGCTAGCCGTGTCTGAGGGGGTTAGCTCGCGAGCTCACACACACAACAGCTCGAGCTTTAGCAATGAATGACCGCGGGCGAGCCACTCTCGCCATTTAAACTTCTGATAGTATGGGGACGTTTGTCATTTTTTAATGTTTTGATTTTGGGCCCCAAACAGTAATGAATAAGACACGAGCCCTCCGCCATCTTTCACAGCGGTGGATGTATTTTTAACCCACCCATATTCGGGATAAGAGTGAATGTCCCGAAACGGAAGTGGCTAACAAATACAGCGCCAAACGCTAAGCCAGCTGTCGCTTCTCTTTGGCTGATCATTTCCATAATATTTGAGGATTGCGTGGTGTTGTGGTTAAAAATGAAAGAGTAAAAGTGCGCAGTGTGTCTCAGTTCACGATTACCTTAATGATCCTGCGGGGCAACCCTGCCATCTTGTCTTGAATGCGGATTTTAGCTTTGACTCTCGGTGCTTCTTACTTCGTTTGCATTGACGGCGGAGACGCAGTGCACACACGCCTTCCGGCGCGTTGCGTCCAGACGCACGCGGAAACGCGCGCGTTTGATGGTGGTGTTGATGACGATGTGAAATCAAAGTTTTGTATTGAGGGAAAATATGTTTCGTTCACCGAAAAAACACACAAGAGTGATATTTTAATGTAGAAAACATGTTTCCATCTAATAAAAAAAAGTAGCCTAAAACAATAATTCTGGCACAATTCTCCCAATTCGTAATTTATAACTCACGAGAAATAAAAAATAAATAGAAAAATCTGAAAAACATTATGAGATATAATCTCGCAATTTCGAGGTGGAAAAATTACGAGATATAAACTCGCAATTCTGAGGCTGAAAAATATGTCGGATTTGTGTGATATAATTTGGAATTGCGTGGAAAAAACGCCCGAATTGCAAGATATACAGGCTAACATTTAGAAATGAGCACTTTATTAGAAATATTATTATATATATAGAAAGCATACCTCCCTCTCTCTCTCTCTCTCTCTCCTCTCTCTCTCTCTCTCTCTCTCTCTCTCTCTCTCTCTCTCTCTCTCTCTCTCTCTCTCTCTCTCTCTCTCTCTCTCTCTCTCTCTCTCTCTCTCTCTCTCTCTCTCTCACACACACACATGGGAGGCACTGTGGTTTTCTTTGAGTAGACACACAGAATTAACTTTTGGACCTCTTCACAGCGGTGGAAAAACTGAGGCTTACAGGACATCACAGAAATGAAGTTTCTGCAGATACTTAGACCAGGTATCTTGCTTTAATCAGTATCATTTATGCTCAAATATTGTTACAATAGGCTAATTGTAGATAACATAGCTTGTCTTCCTTTTTTAAATATATGCATTCTACAATGTTATGTTTCATTTATATTAAATAAGAGAACCTGTTTGAATAACACCTGTTTAAACTGAGTAATTCTGAGTCATAAAACTTAAGATTAAGATTCCTATTTTTATGTTATAGAATAGCACAGTATAGTATAGTAGCATTCATATTTATCTATATTATTTTTTATAAGAATGTACTCTTCAAAGTACAGTATATTCAAATCTAAGGATGGATATCTGAAATTGAAGTCCACAAATTTAGTCAGACTCCAAGAGTCTTTAGGACTTTTAATATATATAAAACAACAACAACAACAACATTCAAGTTTTAATTTAATTTTACTTCATGACCTGTTCTAATCTTATGATAAATGATTAATAAAAAACAAAAAACATCTGCTTTAATTGTGCTTAGGGTGCACACTAAAGTGTTAAAGGAACATATTTAAATAATTTTGTAATTACTATTATTACTTTACAGTTACAAGCAGGTATAAATAATAAAAGTAGTAATATAAAAACACAGGTACAGAGGAACATCACATAATGATAATAATGTAGTTGTAGGAATTTTTGGCTTCCAACCTGAGTCTTTTTGACAGTAAGTCAAAATGGGAGGAGATATTACGGTCACACTTTAGATTTGGGTCCAATATTCACTATTAACCAACTATTAAGTACAATTCTGCCTTGATAAACTCCTAATTATTGCTTAATAGTTAGTAAGGTAGTAATTAAGTTTTGGTATTGGTTAGGGCTAAAGGGTGTAGAATAGGGTCATGCAGAATATGACATTAATATGTGCTTTATAAGTACTAATAAACAGCCCATATCCTAGTAATATGCACGCTAATAAGCAACTAGTTAATAGTGAGAATTTGACCCTAAACTAAAGTGTTACCGATATTACCAGTGACCCCTTGTACAACTGGCCCTTAATGTGTCTTATGGTCTTCGGTGTGTTCCTTGTCTGTTACTAACTGACTGGGTCTTCACTTGACCATGAAGTCTCCCATGGATCTGCACCCATGACATGTTTCAATTCTCCCTCCCAAAAATGCCTTTGTTCCAGCACATAGGAGCAGATGAACCAAAGTCTAATCTATTGCCTTTACCCGGTGCACACTGTGAACAGACAATGCCAGCTGAATTAGGGGGACTACTGCTTCCACTGAGCACTTGATATGAACGGCAAAATCCATTCTGACAGCGCTAAACCTAACTTCCTAGCACCGTTATATGGCATTTGAACCAGTTCATTACACATTTCCATATGCCAGAAAAGCAGGACTTTGAAGTTATTTTTTTAAGTGATTAAAAGTGAAAAGGACTTTAGATTAGATTAAAAAAATCTTTACTAACCCTTTGGTATTCCTCACTTAGGTGTTATACGTGTGAACCAAACCATAATGTTTTTAAATCAAAGGAATGTACTGTACTTTGTTTTGATCAATTTTTAAAAATATTTCTCATTGTACTAGACAATATTCAACTCTAAATTATGCAATATTTATTTCTACATCATACAAATATCCTAAAATAGTTTTTAATATTTTCAATTTATTATATTAAAAAAAAAATCACTGAATACAGTGTTTAAGTTAAAAAAAGAGAGCGACAGGGAAGGCAGATTGGTGCCATTTAAAAGAGGATGAAAGAAAATCCTTATGGTGCAACTACTAGAAGTCTGTATATCCCTATGAGTATGTATATACAGCTCTGGAAAAAATTAAGAGACCACTGCAAAATTATCAATTTCTCTGGTTTTATTATTTATAGGTATGAGTTTGGGTAAAATTAACATTTTTGTTTTATTCTATAAACTACTGACAACATTTTTCACAAATTCCAAACAAAAATATTTTACTTTAGAGCATTTATTTGCCAAAATCAACAACTGGTCAAAATAACACAAAAGATGCAGTGTAGTCAGACCTCAAATAATGGAAAGAAAATAAGTTCATATTTATTTTTAAACAACACAATACTAATATTTTAACTTTGGAAGAGTTCAGAAATCAATATTTGGTGGAATAACCCTGATTTTGAATCACAGGTTTCATGCGTCTTTGCATGCTCTCTGCCAGTCTTTCACATTGGTGTTGGATGACTTTATGCCACTCCTGGTGCAAACATTTATGCAGCTCGGATTTGTTTGATGGCTTGTGACCTTCCATCTTCCTCTTGATCACATTCCAGAGGTTTTCAATGGGGTTCAGGTCTGGAGATTGGGCTGGCCATGGCAGGGTCTTGATCTGGTGGTCCTCCATCCACATCTTGATTGAGCTGGCTGTGTGGCATGGAGCATTGTCCTACTGGAAACACCAGTTCCCAGAGTTGGGGAACATTGTCAGAGCAGAAGGAAGGAAGTTTTCTTCCAGCACAACCTTGTATGCGCTTTGATTCATGCGTCCTTCACAAAGTCAAATCTGCCCGATTCCAGCCTTGCTGCAGCACCCCCAGATCATCACCGATCCTCCACCAAATTTCACAGTGGATGCGAGACACTGTGGCTTGTAGGCCTCTCCAGGCCTCCGTCTAACCATTAGATGACCAGGTGTTGGACAACGCAGAAAATCGGACTCATCAGAGAAGATGACCTTACTCCAGTCCTCCACAGTCCAATCCTTATGGTCTCTTGCAAAACCTCAGCCTGCCTCTTCTCTGCTTCTCATTGATGAAGGGCTTTTTTCTAGCTTTGCACGACTTCAGCCCTGCCCCTAGGAGCCGTTTCGAACAGTCTTCACCATGCACTTCTCCCCGGCTGCCTTTTGCCATTCTTTTTGTAGGTCACTTGATGTCATCCTACGGTTTTTGAGTGACATTCGAATGAGTTAGCGGTCATTCCGGTTGGTGGAGAGTCGTTTTCGCCCTCTGCCGGTCTGTAGCTTTGTTGTCCCCAATGTCTGCTGCTTGACCTTGTTCTTGTGAACCACCATCTTTGAAATTTTAAGGATGGAAACAACCCGACGCTCACTGTATCCCTCTCCCAGTAAAGCCAGAATCGAATCCTTCTTTTCCTCACTCAAAACTTTCCTTTTCAATTTTTTTGCCATGGTCAAGAGTTATTTTTTTATTCCAATTACTTTTGAGGCACTACTATCACTGTTTTTGCCAGCCAGCTGGTCCTACTGCAAGAGGATAGTGATGACCACAGAAGTGCTTTTTTATATACTTTTCCTTATTAAATAAGATTTGGTTCAGTTAATCACCTAATCAGCACCTCATTCATTCAGTTGATTGAGGTGTGCCTGTGTTGGAATTCAACAGACATTGGAATGGAATGGCTTCCATACTTGTAGAGATGCTGATTTAAGAAAAAATGTCAGTGGTCTCTTAATTTTTTTCCAGAGCTGTATATATATATATATATATATATATATATATATATATATATACATACATACACACACACACACATACACACATACACACATACACACATTTTCTCTAGTTGCTATTTTGGCTATTCAGACATCACATGCTTTTATGAGGGGTTTTCCTTTGTATATACTTAGACAATATCAAAGACCACTTTATCAAGGTTGAGTTGTAGACAATACCTCATAAAATTCCTTTGTATTTAATTTTTTTTAATATTTCCCATTAATTTCTAATCATTTAACTGAAACCACACACACACAATTTCTTTAGCCTTTTCTAATCAGGACCACATTTTCTGTTTTTATGTCCATATAAGAGTGCCCCAAAATTAATTATTTTTGTAGTTTCGTACCATTCCAATGAAGTGAAAAATTCACAATGTAAAATTTTTCTTACTGACTGAAGACCACCTGAGGGTTAAAACATCCCATTAACAGCCATTAATCACATAATAAAAATAACTGAAGGAAAATGTTTGGTTTTAAAGTGTTATACAGCATTGTTACAACCGTCCAGGGCCAGACATAACATAAATTAATGTGTGCTCACTTAATGCTTACATGAAACAAAAGTAAATTTATTCAACAAAAATATATAATGAAACTCAAAACTTTCAGGAGTGGACAAGGCCAAAATAATTTAATTTGAATACCCTCTAAATTCCCTGATGAAAAGTAGATATACCTAAATAAAATACAATGTAACTTCCCTAGCTCCCTTACTTCAAAACATAGCAAAACAAAAGAAAACGGCGTCCACTCCCTACTTCTTTAAACTGAGTGTTTTACAAATTACATTTACACAACATAAATGAAGTCAAAAGCAATAATGACTAATGAAATAGATGTCAAAGGAAGCAAAAAGCAAGTTTACAAAAAAAACCCCATCAAATCCAGAACCAACAAAACACAGCACAACCTGGATCCTCTCTGGGGCAGTCTTTTTCACCAAACCTAGGGTTGGACCAATCAGGATCTCTGGTGGCTTGATTGCCAGACACACCTCTTGTATCAGACAACCTGGAAAGAAAACACTAAAACAACATAGGACGTAATAGCATTAATGTGATTTTGTACCTTTTGATGCAAAATACATTTTTAACAGTGCCAAGAAGTGAAATTGAAGATCTTTGATAACAAAAAAATCTCTCACTGTTTTTTTCTTTGTTTTTACTGCAGCTGGCGTGACATTATGGAGACCAATCAGTGGTGTTTTCTGTTTACTTGGGCTGGTCGCATGTCTGGGATGTGTAGTGTCCCTCAACATCACCCCAATGACTTCAGGCCCGCGTTCGGCCTTTTCCGCCACACGTAGCAGTAGCGTGTTGGGTGGCACTCAGCGAGCTGTGACCTTTGACCGCCTTCTAGTCAATATCGGTGATGACTTCAACCCAGATACGGGCAGTTTCCGATGCCGGGTCCCTGGTGCGTACTACTTCTCGTTCACAGTGGGAAAGTTTCCGAAGAAGATGCTGTCTGTCATGCTGGTGAAGAACGGTATGGAGGTGCAGGCCATGGCGTATGACGGATACCGGAACCAGGGTCGCAAGGTGCATAGCCAGAGCGTGATGATCAGCCTGAAGCCCATGGATACGGTCTACTTGCTGCTTCAGGAGAATCCTGACTACGCTATCTACAGCAACGTTGGACCATACATCACATTTAGTGGTTATCTCGTCTACCCAGACTCCACGTCGTCTGTTGGATATCTCAATAACCACCTGTCTCCTCCAGGCCTCAATCTTCCAGGTTGTCCTCCCCATATAGATCGCCATTATGACTGGAGAAGAACAACAACCCGTGAGGAACCACGTTCTGCGTTTTCAATGGCAAGAACATCATCAGCACTGGGAGAAAGCCGAATGCGGCGCGAAAGAGAAGCTCTCACATTTGACGTGGAATATGTTAACATAGGTGGCCACTTTAACAAAACATCTGGACATTTCACCTGCCACTTCCCCGGTGCTTATTACTTTGCGTTTACTGTGGGGAAACACCCTCGTCGGGCGGTGTCGGTGAAGCTGATGACAGGTAGAGGGGAAGTGCGAGCCATGGTGTTTGATGAGGACTTGTCAAGGCGGAGAGAGATGCAGAGTCAGAGTCTGCTGTTGTCACTGAAGAGAGGAGACAGCGTCTGGCTGTACAGTCAGCAAGATGATGGATACGCCGTTTACAGCAACCAGGGACGTTACACAACCTTCTCTGGATTTCTGGTCTATCCTGATGCCGATTCCATGAACATAGACAGAACTTTCCCCTGAGAACAAGCACTGAATAATGCATAGCTCTGCTTTTGTACTAAATCTGACTAGACTTGTAGTCCGCTAACCTAGTATTGTTGTTATGTGCTTTTACAAATCACAAATTATCATGTAAATATTGTATAATTTTTGGGATAAAATTTGGTAACAACTTTCATTAATGACATTAACAAACATTACATTGCATATGGTTAGCAAATCATTAGTGAATTTACATTAAAATGGAATTCACTTATATTCATGTTTGAATGTAAGCAAACTAATGATCTAAGCTTATCATATTAACTTATTATTGAAAGATATTATAAAGGATTACCAGTTTTGTATATTTGTTAAGAAAGTCTTGCTAGTGTGACTCTCTCATTAGCAAAATGCCAGTAGACAGACATAGTTCATGCTGATTTTACTGTACCATTGTATTTACTGTTGTTACAAGTATTAGTTTAACAAATATTATACAGTGTCCAAGATCTTTCTCATGGGTATTTTGGATATAAACTAATTCAAATAAACTTTAACTTAAGATTGTGTGTGTGTGTGTGGTACAGTTTGGCCTACACTGTGAGGATCAATAACGGAAGTATAGGAAACCAAACCATTAACAGTGAGTAATAGTAATACTGTATTAGTAATAGTACTGAGAATTATCTTTGAGATGGCACAAAACTGTGATCTATATGTATTTTGTTTTTAAAGGATATATATATATATAACAGTTTGTGTCATTTATTGTAATCCACATAAAACTAAAATAATTATTCCTAGCAGTAAAACAAACACACACACACACACACACACACAGTAGCACTTATTTCCAACAGGTGGCACAAACCTCCTTGTCATAATTTTTTTTTTTTATGATTGTCGATTCGACATGTAACATAATTGTCTTCATAGTGTTCATAATATCCAAAACTTAAGTTGGGAAAAATAATGTATTAATCTTTGATTGGGGGTATTTTCTAGCAAATACTGTCACGGTTCTGTCAATTCGGTCTGGTCTTGCATCGGTCTGGCTCAAGTCACGCGCTCTCTGGTCTGTGATGTGTCTTGAGTGCGGGGTGTGGTGTTCGGTTCCTGATACTTCAGTCTAGCTCGGTTTTGTGTTGGGATTCACACATTCATGCTCCTTGTGTTTGTTTTCTGTTTGGTCTTGTTCTCTGAACGCGTGTGGTTTTGAGTTCTCTCGGGCTGCGCGTCCTTTTGTCTGCGTCATTTGTAGTGTAGCGCATAGTTCATGTTTACATCGGCCGTGTGCTTTCATGTTTTGTCTTGTGCTGGGTTTGCTGAACGTATTCCCACTGTGTTTGCTGTACTGTGCTGGATCGTTGCCTTATCTTACAACAACAGGACAATTCAATGCAAACATAAGATCCAGTCTAGTCTTCTGCCTTGGGGGTAGTTTTTTTTGTTTTATTTTATAATTAATAAAAACCATTTCTCCTGCATATTGAGTCCTTGCTCTTGCCTTCATCCCCCAACCTATGATAAATGCATAGAAAACACTCATAATTGCTGCAATTTTAATCTGCATGTCAGATGTCAGTTTGAAGCACAAGATGAGATAGACAGTAGGGGGCGCTATGGCCAAAGCAAGAGCTATATTTTCATCCATGTTCAAAATGAACAAAACTTCCTGCAAGATAAAGAAAATATTTTAATAAGCCATTTAGAGCAACTACTGGCATTTTTTAATCTAATGTGCATAAATTATTGACAACTTTCATATGCAAAACCTCACCTGCTATCATGAGACAGATAGTGGCAGGGCCCAAGATGGAAGCTGCCATGTTGAAAGTCTGGTACAAGATGTAAAGTTTTGAGATAGAGCTGTTCCTCTGAGAGGTCAGTTCTCCTGAGCCCAAGAGATCGATGGTGTTGGCCATGGTAGAAGGTCCCCAGCGTCTGCGCTGGTTGTAGAACTCTTTAAAATCCTGAGGCGCATTGGTGTAGGCATCAGATGCTGCGTTATACTCAACCCTCCAGCCCTGCTGCAGCAGCAGAGTGCACAACCAACGGTCCTCACCTGACGTTACACCAAAAGGAGGGTGCATTTGTTTAGTCTGGGCTGAATTGATCTTGTCATGCGGTTGGCTTCATGTAGACATTACCTTGATCATACTGGACGTAGTGGCTGGCTTCACTTGCTTTAGTTGTATACCTCTTTATTTTTTCTTTAGAATAGATCTGAGTGGATCTCAGATTTGTTTTACTTTGTTATCATATTTAATGCAGATGTTTCTAGTTTTCAAAGACCAGTACATAGGTCCATATTGACATTTAGATGTTTTGATTAATTTCCACCATATGACAGAAGAATTTGCTGAAAAATACCACAATGTATTTGAATGTATAGATTTTGATTTCAGTGACAAAAAATAAATAAATATGCAAAGCTCTTTCTTTTTTTACTATTTATTTTAGCTATATAATGAAGAAACACATTTCTGTTATAGTTTATTTTCTTGTGCGGTTTCTTTTATCTCCATAGGAGCAAATACGCTGATTTGCTGCCCAAAAAACATTTCTAATTATTATCAATGTTCTTGCTGAAAGTATTAATTTAGTTATAATCTTACTTACATCGGTAGAGCACATCTGCACTCTAGATATTTTTAAGAAGATGAATAATTTTTTTTATAAAGAAATTAATCAAAAACAATAAAATGACCCGATAACAATGGTTTATACTTAATATATATCCAACCTGTGCCTGTTGGATGAATCCTGCCACTGACGGCACCAACCTCTGGGTAGAGTTTCAGTCTGTCAATTAACAGCATGACTGCAGACGGCTGGAAATCAGTATCCCCATCCAGGGCCAAGATATATGTGTTCTCCCTTTCTCTCTAAGGAGTATTAAAAACATTCAGAGTTCATTGTATTATTCTCTGGAAATACTAGAAGAAATTTAAAGTCTAAATAATTAATAATAATAATTGACATCGCCTTGTTTGTCGGTCTTGGGCCTGTATTTATCGAGCCTGGTAGAAAAGAAATAGTATTCCAATTACAATTGAAACTGAAATTGATTAAATGTAGTCTATGCTTACCTGAACATAGAGATGATTATCTTCATTTCATCGTAGGTCTCATGCCACATCGTTGCACACAGAAACACTCTGATAGTTTATTTTGCACTGAGGAATGTATGTTAAGGAAATTCTTTATTTCTCTGAGCTTGCTGTCAGATATATGCGATTTAATTTCTAACTTTGTCGCATATGCTACATTAGAAACAAGAGAATCAATGACTGAAAAAAAAGCATGAGTATAAAACTATAAAATGACTGTGTATTTGGAAGAATTTGATAAGATACGTCTGGGTTCATATTCTATATATTAGAATATACATACAAAGTTTTATTGCAAACTTTGGTATTTTGGTTGATGTGAGCTTGACTTTGAGACGCTTAGCAAAACTTCCATTTGCTTTCCTTTTAAATCTCACAGATTTCTTTACATTAAAATAAGATCATGTGTAATTATTACTGGGAACACGTTTACAGTTGAAAATACTTTGATTAAGATAATTTTGTCTAATTTGTAAATATAAAAAAAAAATAAACCACTAAAAATAAAAACAAATACTTTTAAATCACAACATTCTAATGTAAAGGATGAAAATAAATATTTAACCATACTTATACAATATTAAAGTATTATATTTATAGATTTACATGGAGCAAGAGTAAATCTAGTCTTAAAGGTAAAAATCAGATAATATAAAAGTAAAAAACAATGAGAATGCAGTTACATATTCAATATAGACACAGATCATTTAAAATGTTAATATATCAGCCAATATTCAATAATACATATGCAACCACAGTTAGAAAGTTTAAACACTTACCATTGTTTGGTAAGTGTTTCTGATTTCGAAACAAGTATTCAGCAACATGGTGTTACGGGCAGTAGGTGAAGAAAGGAACAGAAGATCCGAATGCAAGTTTATTTGTCAATCAGGAGAGGAAACAGGCAGACAGGACCACGGGGAAGTGACGCAGAGATGCAATGGGGAAAGATGCAGAGATGCAATGGGGAAAGACGCAGCAGCAATGCTCCAACAGAAGGCCCAACCGAACAGGAGGAAAAGAGAACTCTTCCTGCACACAGTGAGTCCCAAAACAATGTGGCAAACAGGTGAGTGAGAGAGATGGTTAAATAGGAGAAGGTAATCAGATGCAGATGGTGGGGATAATGAAGTGGCAATCAGTGACCACGCTTCCAACACAACCACACAAACATAGAGGTCAGTGAACCCATGAACCGTGACACATGGACTGTTCCAGAAAAGCTCCTTTTCAAGGATAAAAAAAGAGGATCAAACACACCAGTCCTGCTGTGCTCTTGTTTACCAGAATGTCTCTGGCTAGTAGAGTTTGTGTAACATCAGTCAACATCATCTGCACCAATGTGTCACTGGATATCGTCTGAATGTTCTCAAAACAGGTGGAAGGATTAGACTTTGTGAGTTCGACTCCGAGTGGAAACAAAAACACTGCCAAAACTGCCAATGAGGACATGTATATGGGGAAGGCGAAGCTACGGCGCACGGCGTGCATCTTGCAAGCCACAACTACAAACCAGTGGCACAGCGCTGAGGATAAAATCTGGATCACCACCAATAAAATAACAACTGTTTCGAAGACGAGTTAGACTGATTTCCAGTCCTGACCTGACAGAGGAACATAAGCTGCAACCACAGCTGCAGTAATCAGGATTCTCATCAAACTGGAGATGATGCAAACCACATTACGGCACTTAGCAATGTCTTTGAGAGACACAGATGGTCCCCGCGATGGCAAGGCCAATCGATATTTTCGGAGAGGAACTTTCGAATGTCAGATAACTGACTGCGAAAAGTTGTTGTTTTGGCTGGTGTGTCCGCCTTCTGTGGAAAGTTTTATGTTGGGTTGGGCGCATGATTCTCCCTTGGAGTCACTCCCCGTGAGGAAAGAAATGTAAAATATATACGTATAAAAAAAAACTACATGTGCCTTGATCTCGTACTCCTTTAAGAGGGATCACTGCCTGTCACATCGGCTTAGGTGGTGTGGTGTGGTTGGAACGAGACGCTGCGTAGCTTCAGCTCCTGCGCATGCTGGGCTTGTTCAGACACTGGGCAAGCTTCCGTTTCCGGATTTCGGCATGCCTTTATACTCCTGGCTCATCACGTCCTACATGTGCATTCACTCAGTTTGTTCAATTTGTGCTTCAGTGACAATTATGCTAAGGCGTTCCCATAGTGCTTTGCAACAAAGCGTCTCGTTCCCTCTCAGGGAACTATGATTACATACGTAACCTGAGACGATTACCATGTATGCCCATGAGTTTTTTAGTTCTTAGGTTTTTAGTTTTTAACCCATTGGTAAAAATTCAAATATTTTATAGAGCAGAATCTTTGGATGATATTAAGAGTCTGGAGATAGAGCCCACTCATTCAATGGTGATGTCAAGGGATTAATAAGTCTGTAATAAAGGCTGATAAAGGGCAATGGATCTCTGGCACCACCACACCATCGTTGGGTCATTATCAGCAGTGTCCTCTTGAAAAAGTTGCTCCACTATCTTGTTTTTAAAAAAAAATGCTAACTGTTTTGAACTTACAAAACATAAGGCTGACCTAAACTATTTAGTTTGATAAATTGGTAAATGATCTTATATCATCCCAAAGTAGAAGTTACTTGCCTTCATGTTATTCATATACAGATCAACTCATGTAACTGAGGTCCTATTTCTACCTGACATTACCACTTTTACTTTGCTGTTCTTCTCAAACCTAATCCTCGAGGTCCACTTTCATGCAGAATTTTACTCCAGCCCTAATCAAATACAAATTTGAATGTATTATTATATATGGTCGGGCATACGGCTTGATGACTGTTGCAGTGTCCACAGAAACCCAAAATGTAAAATCATTCAATCTACCGTACTCCCCTTTCCTGTGAAACTGCAGACCTGCAGCTTTAAAGTTGGTTTTTCTTTAATTTAATGTACAGATCACACCATGATGTATCGATCTTCTATAGGTCATACAACTTCATGTGATATGAACACAAGGACATAATTAATCAAACTTTTTGTGAGTTGACCAGTCACTTGTACCTTTGATTGTGCACACTTAATTAACCTGCCTCGGCCCGTTCCTCGTACGGAAAACATGTAACTCCCTGGTCACGTCGTACTCTACAAACGATTTAGGCAATAAGCCTGCATGGTGTTGAGATACAAACTCTTTTACAAGTTTCTGTAATGGAATGTTTCATGTCAAGCACACACTTGATTTTAGCACTGATTTTATCACTTACAGTTTTGTGGATACAGCCTGAACTCTGAAGCAAATCAGTGCTCATTCCTGTGAAAGATGATCACTTAGTGTGAATGATCAAAGAGATGATCTGACAGAAGATTTGAAGAGGTCATCAAGAGGTCTTGCATATCTGTAACGAACTCGATTGGTGTGCAATGCGGAAGTACGGGGAGACCAGGATCCAGAATCAAAACTCATTTTTAATAAATGAAAACAAAAGACTTTAAATATAAACCAAACCCTTTAAATAACGAAACAAAACAAGCACGCATGTGCAAAACCTCAAACCAAGAACCACAGTAGGGCAGACCATCAACAACATAAACTTCATGAACAACTGACAAACACAAGGGGAATGCAAGAGTGATATATACACAAGGGGAAATCACAAACACCTGGGGGACTAACGAGTAAGTGATTACAAGACAGGTGCAGGGAGTGAAACAATAACCCGAGAGACAGGAAGTGAAACAAAGACAAGACTGACAGGAAGTGACAAAGAAGACCCAGACAGACAGGAACAGTGTTACAATATCAGGGTGACTACATTACTCCATGCTGATCTTATTAACTTTATCAGGGTAGACATTTAATATCTCATAAAATCCCTTGATAATAAAAAACATCTAAAAAGTGACCCCTTAAAACGCTTATTCTGTATACAAACTAGCATGAATGTGTTCAGTACCTAACTTGAGAAATTACAGTTTTTGGGGCCCTTATAAGTAATGTCAAAAGAAAAGATGATTAGACGAAAATCTTACATTTAATTCTGTATGGACAATCACAATAATATTCTTAACTTAGAAAACAACAACTGTGTCGTTACATACATATGCCGAAGGATCTTATTAACTTTATAAGGGTAGACATTTAATATCTCATAAATTCCCTTGATGAAAAAAAAAACATCTAAAAAGGTTCTAAAGGAATAAATGTATACATATGCTTTGCATGGATTCGCATAATTCTTCACCTGCCCTTGAGTCCTCCTTTCATGTTTCAGTGACACTAGTCTTCTGCCTTGGGATAGTTTTTTTTTTGTTTTTTTTTACTATTAATTAAGCCCTTTCTCCTGCATATTGAGTTCTTGCTCTTCCCTTCATACCCAAACCTGACAAATACTGTTTGATAGGTGACTGATTGTAATTAATTGGATTATTTACTGGTTATTATCTGATTATTTTTAAAAATCATTAATTGACAGACATTTTTTATGTTGAGGTTTATAGCTTAAATACATAATTAAGAACATTTTATTAGTGCTGTAGGGGAATTACAGTTAAGACTTTAGGACCAGATATGATGAATGACAACTAGGAGTCAGAAGTGCAGTCAATAGAAGAAATTTTAGTGAAGAATAGCTTCAAGTCAGCTTCAAGTCTCACAAGGATTTTGTAAGCCGCACCTCTTACAAAAACATTGTTACAGCAATTATATTCTAACAGTGGGTACTAACTACGTCATTACTGAAGGTTAAATTATTCTAATTGGTTAAGAAAGAAAGTTAGGTAAAAAAAAAACTAGTAATTTTCCACACAAGAGCAGACAGTCAGAAGCATATCTTCATCGATCTCATGGTTGACGTTGTCGTCAGATAACATCAAGTCATTCTGTCTCCTGACGGTGCCAGTAATCACCACACACACACACACACACACACACACGCTCCAACTATCAACAGAGAGACTTCTCAAAACATTCTAATAACATGTTCTATCTGATGAGAAGTGAAGACAATATTCATCCTTCCTCTCTGGAAAAATACAGAAAAGTAAAGAAAGGCTTTAAGTAATAATTGGTTACATAGGTGATAGATTGTAGTGTACGTAAATCAAAAATCCCCAACTTGATAATAAATCACATATTACAAATCATTCAAATAAAAAATATTTTATATATATATATATACATATATATATAGAAAAAGAAAAAGAAAAGAATATGTATACAACCGAGAATGGATTTCTGAATAGTCTCCACACAGTGCTATATTAGTTTCTATTGGACAAAATCCTTATACTGATGTCACAAAACAGGGGTTCTGAAAGAATAAGGCTGTGTCTGGTTCAGATGTCTCATACTGCTGTTTTTTTCCATCCTGGATCTGTGCAACGTATTGAAACATGGGCAATATTAATTCAGTTATAATTTGAAATGGCAATTTTGTGTGTGATCCATTGACTCACCTGATGTGTCTGTTTTCTACAGTCTTTCATTTCTGTTCCAGCATATGCTACAAAATGGATTAATGTGTAGATTCTGAAACAAAAGTAGAAACAAAAGAACACATTTTTATTACACCATTAATAAAAAAAGGAATAAAACTGAATGATTTATCTTCAGACTTTAGACTGGTTTTACTTTTGAAATGTATTTTATTATCTCCACTTTGTGATTTAAAGCATTTAACACATTTAAGCATTTAAAACAGAATCATCATCATCCATAGCGGTTTGATTCTTTTCGTTTAGTTACTGAAGGAAAATATAGTTTAAAATGTTAGAAATTGTGTTGAAGTGTTTATTTCTAATGATAGTTTAAAATGTTCCAAATTGTATTGACATGTTCTTTTCTGTTCTAACATAAAGTTTTTATTTTAATTCTGTAACAAATCTTTCCTGTCTAAAACAAAGAACAATGCACTCGGTGAAAAGTCCAAGGCTGTAACTGTTAACGTTGTCTATTTGTCAGAGAAGATACAGAAAGAAAGGGATGGGGCAAGGGGTTCTTGCATTCCTGTATTCCAGTAATCCTGAGCTCAGAGCTCTTTTGATTCTCTATTAAATTGATTTAATTTATTTACGAGTAGCGTCTTTTTTTGACATGGAAAATCAACGGACTGGGGGGAAAGATATTTCCAACATTACCTGTGGTATAGCATTGCAACAAATTGCACTAATAGCAATAACGCAAAGCTCAGTAGAAACATCAGTGCAATTGGATCAAGAGAAAACTCTTCTGTTGGGGATCGAGTCCCATTAGGAAATATTTTTGGGATCTTTATGGTGACTGATTCACCAATTGCCTGAAGGAAGAAAGTTGCCACTAGCCAAAGTGCATTGCAGAAGAAATAGACAAATGTAACCTGTAATAAAGAGAAAAGCAAAAGAGCATGGATATAAAACTTTACTGTTCAAGAGCATATAGAAAAACACACATTCAAAACCATATTTGTATATTGACAAGATTCCGAGTCTTACCTTATTGCGAAGTTCTTTCAGATCTTTAGCAATTTTCTCCTGTTGTTCTTTATTCTCTTTAAGAGGTTCTAGATATTTTTTTTGTAATTCTCTCCAGAAATCGTTTTCCTCCTGCATGTAGTGAAATAGTACATTTAAATGTTGTATATGTAACTGATATATTTGCAGCAACCAAATACACAAATTTGGGCCAGTTAGCGCAGCAAAAAAACAAACAAAAAAAGCTGCAAAAAAAAAGCCATTAAAATGTAGCTTTATATTTTGGCAGAATAATACTTTTTTGCATTAAAAAAATATAAACATACAATATAATATATTTTAATAAAATATAATATATTTCTTCCAATTTATCTTACCATTGGAAGTGCAGATTCATGCAAAGGGAAATCGTCAGATTTCATCTGCAGATGTTCAATCCAAGCTGTTTAAATTAAATATATCACCGTTTAAATGGTAGTCTAATTCAATAAGTCAACAGCTAGAATATTGGCTAATAAAATATATGAGTCACACTTACTTTGATAGGGACTGAGTGGGAACTCGTGTGGCCTACATAGTAGGAATACAGATTTATTATTATTAGTAGTAATATTAAAAACATCCACTGTAATATCAGGATAAATTTGTTAATTTTTATTTTAATAAAAATATTTCTAACAGTCTACGCTGGTAGATAGGAATTACATGAAACAATGTGAAATTATGCTTTAGTGTGGATTTTTTTTTTTTACCTTTGTGTTTCTAAAGGAGTTTCTGGCTTTTCAGTTTTTGTTTCTGTTTCTGCTGGTAGTATCGCCTTAGTATCTTCTTCAGATTCCAAACATGGACATTTGCAACGTGTGGCATTCATGAACTTCTTCTTGATGCTGTCGACTGCCGTAGTCTTAGCCTGGCTGCCGGTTTCACGAGTGCCCCACGAGACATTGTTCATGTTGACCATAGAGTAAATGGCTAAGAGTAAATACCCACTGGGAATGCAGATGAAGTATAACAATCCATAGATGACAAGTGAGAACTCCTGAGGGTGTAAAGCTGCTGTGATGATGTACAACACCACCATTCCGATGAGGAACAGACCACTGGGGGTCAGAAAGGTTTTTTGCCTTACTAAATCACCTATGAGATGAGATGAGAAGAGAAAGTATTATAGATAGAGATGCATTTGTCACCCATCAAGACATTCGGCTACTTTACGTGTTTGGTCTCTTGACATGTATATTTAGAAAACTCATGAATAAAAAAAATAACATAACAAGACATAACAAGCTAACATAAATTAGCTTTCAGTCACTCTTTGATTCACTCTGTCTTTTAGCAGATATGTGTTTAAAATGTACAGTCTAAAAATATTGATGAACTAAAACACGCTACCATTCAAAGGTATGGCATCTAATGTTTTGAAAGAACTCTTTTATGCTATGAAGGCTACATTTATTTGATGAAAAATAATTAAAACTGTAATTATTTTAAGGATTTATTTTAAGTTTTCTATTTTATTATGTTTTGAAGTAGAATATATATGAATTTTTAGCAGCAATATTACTTTTCAGCAATTAATTCAAGCTTAATTTGCTAATGTACTAATTTGGTGCTTTAAGTAACATTTGATTTATTTGAAATAATTATTTTGTGACAATGTAATTAATGCATCTTTGCTGAATGAAAATACGCATTTATTTAACAAAAATTTACTGCTGACCTTTTGAATGGTAGTGTACACCAACACCGAAAATAATGGGGTCTTTAAAGAACAACAACAAAACAAACGTTACCTATGATGCTGAGAACTGTTCCCGCCATGAGAAATGCATAGAAAACACTCATAATCTCTGCAATTTTAATCTGCATGTCAGACGTCAGTTTGAAGCACAAGATGAGATAGACAGTAGGGGGCACTATGGCCAAAGCAAGAGCTATATTTTCACTCATGTTAAAAATGAACACAAAGCTTCCTGCAAGATAAAGAAAGCATTTCAATAGCCCTTTAAAAGCAACTTTTAACATTTTTTTCATCTAATGTGCATAAATTATTGACAACTTTCATATGCAAACCTCACCTGATATCATGAGACAGATAGTGGCAGGGCCCAAGATGGAAGCTGCCATGCTGAAAATTTGGTACAAGATGTAAAGGTTTGAGATAGAGCTGTTCCTCTGAGAGGTCAGTCCTCCTGAGCCCAAGAGATCGATGGTGTTGGCCATGGTAGAAGGTCCCCAGCGTCTGCGCTGGTTGTAGAACTCTTTAAAATCCTGAGGCGCATTGGTGTAGGCATCAGATGCTGCGTTATACTCAACCCTCCAGCCCTGCTGCAGCAGCAGAGTGCACAACCAACGGTCCTCACCTGACGTTACACCAAAAGGAGGGTGCATTTGTTTAGTCTGGGCTGAATTGATCTTGTCATGCGGTTGGCTTCATGTAGACATTACCTTGATCATACTGGACGTAGTGGCTGGCTTCACTTGCTTTAGTTGTATACCTCTTCATGACGTTGTCGTCCATGAGTGCGGCTCCTCTGAAAAGACTGAAACATCCAGGGCTGCACAGTACACAGCCGAACACATGCTCCGCAGTCTTTTGCAGCCAGTGGCCTACCGCATATTCAAACTTCTGATACCACACCATTGGCCCTTCAAGAATAGAATCTTATTAGTAAGTTTATCATTTTTATCATTATTGGAGACTTTTGGAGACTCTCTGAAGTGAAAGCACATATCGTTCTTACTCTTCTCAACGAGCAGCGAGTGCACATAAAAACCGCCTCCTCTGATTTGATTGGTTTTCTCAAATATTTTGACATTGACAAGTGGCTACCGACCAATGAGTATGAGGCTTAGATAAACACACACCAGCTTCTGTTCTGACGTGAGCTCTGCTCAGCAACGCTGCAGATTGAAGAACCCGGTTATTAAAAGACGGGACAAAGCCGAATTTGTTGAGAAAGCACATTAGGCAGGCAGAACGCAAGAAAGTATGCAATCTAGTACAGCGTGATGACCTCAAGAGTATGCTAATTTACGCATGATGTCACCTAGCCACATTTAGCAACTTTTTGGCTTTAGCTAGTTTCCTTTGAAAGTAGTTGGCAACACTGGACCCTTCCATCACTTAACAGTCTCAGAATCAGAATCAGAAAGAGCTTGATTGCCAAGTGTGCTTGCACACACAAGGAATTTGTCTTGGTGTTGAAGCTTCCAGTGCACATATACAACACAACATGAGTTTACATAGCAAATAACAATACATAAACATACACAGTACATGTGGTCACATGCTGGGATTTTTTGTATGGGGTGGGAAAGGGGATAGATAAGGACAGAATGTCAGCCATGACATCCGTCTGCATTGTTTTTCTTTCCCTGCGCTCTGCCCAGCATTTATCTCTTATTAATTCAACTGTTCAAGAGGGAAATGGCCTGTGGAAAGAAACTTTTCCTATGCCTAGATGTTCTAGTGGCCAGTGATCGTAGTCGCCGTCCTGACGGTAACAGTTCAAACAGGGTGTTTCCAGGGTGAGCAGAGTCTGTGATGATTTTACCTGCTCTCTTTTTCACTCTGGAAGAGTACAGGTCCTGGAGTGCTGGCAGGGAAGCACCAATAGTCCTCTCTGCAGTCCGGATTGTGCGATGTAGTCTCCCGATGTCAGATTTGGTAGCTGAACCAAACCAGACAGTGATGGAGGTGCACAAAACAGACTCAATGACGGCCGAGTAGAACTGTATCAGCAGCTCCTGTGGGAGGTTGAGCTTCCTCAGCTGACGAAGGAAGTACAGTCTCTGCTGGGCCTTTTTTACAATGGAGTCAATGTGATTGTTCCACTTCAGGTCCTGAGAGATGGTGGTGCCCAGGAACCTGAATGACTGTGCTGGAAGTGGTGTTAGGAGGCCAGCAGGGGGTGCTAACCCTGCGGTCTGTGTGGGTCCTAACGCCCCAGTATAGTGACGGGGACACTGTACTGCAACAAGCACCGTCCTTCAGATGAGACGTTAAACCGAGGTCCTGACTCTCTGTGGTCATTAAAAATCCCAGGATGTCTTTCGCAAGAGTAGGGGTGTAACCCCGGCATCCTGGCCAAATTTGCCCATTGGCCTTGGTCCATCATGGCCTCCTAATCCCCCCCATACTAATTGGCTTCATCACTCTGTCTCTTCTCCACCATTAAGCTGGTGTGTGGTGAGCGTTCTGGCGCAATATGGCTGCCGTCGCATCATCCAGGTGGATGCTGCACATTGGTGGTGGTTGAGGAGATTCCCCCGTACTATGTAAAGCGCTTTGAGCTCTGGAAAAGCGCTATATAAATGTAACATTTCTTCTTCTTCTTCTTCTTCTTCTTCTTCTGTTCATGATGGTGAGTGGAAGTAGAGCAGGGCTGTTCCTCCTGAAGTCCACTATCATCTCCACCGTTTTGAGCGTGTTGAGCTCAAGGTTGTTAGAACTGCACCAGACAGCCAGTTGTTCAACCTCCAGTCTGTAAGCAGACTCGTCACCGTTTCGGATGAGGCCGATGGCGGTGGTGTCGTCTGCAAATTTCAGGAGCTTCACAGAAGAGTGCAGTCATTGGTGTACAGGGAGAAGAGCAGTGGGTAGAGAACACACCCCTGGGGGGCGCCAATGCTGGTAGTGAGAGACCTGGATGTGAGTTTCCCCAGTCTCACTCGCTGTTGCCGGTCTGTCAGGAAGCTGGTGATCCACTGACAGATTGAGGATGGCAAGGAGAGCTGGGTCAGTTTAGCTGTAAGAAGATCAGGCATGATGGTGTTGAAGGCCGAACTGAAGTCCACAAATAAGATCCTTGCATAAGTCCCAGGTCTGTCGATATGTTGCAGGATATAATGCTGTCCCATGTTGACTGCATCATCCACAGACCTGTTTGCTCTGTAGGCAAATTGAAGAGGATCCAGCAAGGGTCCAGTGATGTCCTTCAGGTGGGCCAGAACCAGTCTTTCAAATGACTTCATGACCACAAATGTGAGAGCGACAGGTCTGTAGTCATTAAGTCCAGTGATTTGGGGTTTTTTGGGGACAGGAATGATGGTGGAGCGTTTGAAGCAACGGGGAACTTCACACTGCTCCAATGATCTATTGAAGATCCGCGTGAAGACTGGGGCCAGTTGGTCAGCGCAGGCAGATCAGAGTGGGTGTGAAGTGTGAGATTGGGTTTCTCAACCCTGCAGTAAAAAGTATTCAGCTCATCCGCCAGATGTTGATTCTCAGCAGGTCGGTGGGATGGTGGCTTGTAATTGGTGATATTCTTCAGGTCTGACCAGACAGCAGCAGGGTTGTTGGAAGAAAACTGGTTTCTCAGCTTTTCAGAATAACTTCTTTTAGCAGCTCTGATCTCCTTTGTCAGTCTGTTCCTGGTCTGTTTGCACAAAACCCCATCCCCCCTTCTGTAAGCGTCCTCTTTGTTATGACGAAGCTGTTTGAATTTCCCAGTAAACCATGGTTTATCATTAGGAAATGATAAGAATGTCCTGGTAGGAATGTGTGTATCCTCACAGAAACTGATGTATGATGTTACAGTATCTGTGAGCTCGTCCAGATCAGTGGTAGCAGCTTCAAAAACATTCCAATCCATGCAGTCAAAGCATGCTTTTAGATCATGTTCTGCTTCATTAGTCCATCTTTTTACAGTCTTTTTTTCAGGTTTAGCTGATTTCAGTTTCTGCTTGTGGGATGGTATAAGATGAACCACACAGTGATCAGAAAGCCCCAAAGCTGCCCGTGGGTCGGAGTGATATGCATTCTTTATTGTGGTGTAGCAGTGGTCAAGAATATTACTGTCTCTGGTAGGACAAGTAATGTGCTGTCTGTATTTTGGCAGTTCACGGGAGAGATTTGCTTTGTTAAAATCCCCAAGAATGATTAAAAGAGAGTCTGGATACTTTTGTTCAGTATCAGCTATTTGTTCAGCTATTTGTAATGCCGCGCTGACACACGCGTCTGGAGGAATGTAAACAATCACGAGAATAAACAAGGAAAACTCACGCGGTGAATAGAAAGGTTTACAGTATATGAAGTGAGTCTCTAGGTTAGGAGAGGACATCTTCTTCAGCTTTGTTATATCTGAACACCAACTTTCGTTGATGTAGAAACACAAACCTCCACCTCTCGTTTTCCCGGTTAGTTCCGTGATGCAATCTGCTCAGAACAGCTGGAAGCCCGGCAGAGATAGTGCATTGTCCGGTGTGTTTACACTTAGCCAGGTCTCAGTGAAGCACAGTGCAGCAGAGTTGAAAAAATCCTTGTTAATCCGGGTGAGGAGAAGCAGTTCGTCCATTTTATTAGGAAGAGAGCGGAGATTAGCAAGATGAATACTGGGAAGAGGAGTGCGGAAGCCCCGCGAGCAGAGTTTGACCAGTGCCCCAGATCGCCTCCCCCGCATGCGTCTGGCTGCTCGGTTTAAAGAGACAGTCGTGACTCCAACGAGGATATTGAGTAAAACGTCTGAATATTCAAAAAACGCAGAAATATTGTCTGGTGTGTGTTCCCTAATGTCCAGTAGTTAGTTTTTGGTGAAAACGATCGGAAAAGAATGACTAAAAGCAGAACAAACAAACAAAGACAAAGCAATCACTGCAGAGCCAAAAATTGAGGCTGCCATCCACGGTGCCATCTTGTTGTTTTTTTATCTTTTGTTTATTTTTTATCTATTTATATGGACACAAATCATCACAGCTGTTCGTAATTTGTTAACTACTGCTAGTATATTTTTTTCTCCCTGTTTCTCCCTTGTTGTTGTTGTCTGTGTTTGATCACATGTTTCTGTTTCAGACTGCTGTTATTTTAACTCTGCCTTCATTAAAAGTCACGTTGGATCCATCATCTTCGTCCTTGCACACGTGACAGCTGTATTTTCAGCATCATTACTCTATTCTTCAGTGTCACGTTATCCTTCAGAAATCATTCAAATACTGTATGCTGATTTGTTGCTCAAGAATCATTCCTAATTATTATCAATGCTGAAAGCAGTTGTGCTGCTTAAAAATGAAATATAACTGATACATTTTTTCAGGATTCTTTGATAAACAGTTCAAAATAACAGCTTTTATTTCAAATAGAAAATTATAACGTTATAAATGTCACGTTTGATCAAATGAATGTGCTCCTGCTGAAAGTATTAATTTCTTTATAATCTTACTGACCCTGGTGGAGAAACAATGAATAATTTTTAAATAAATTAATCAAAAACAATAAAATGACCCGATAACAATGGTTTATACTTAATATATATCCAACCTGTGCCTGTTGGATGAATCCTGCCACAAGCAGCTCCAACATCTGGGTAGAGTTTCAGTCTGTCAATTAACAGCATGACTGCAGACGGCTGGAAATCAGTATCCCCATCCAGGGCCAAGATATACGTGTTCTCCCTTTCTCTCTAAGGAGTATTAAAAACATTCAGAGTTCAGCTGATATTGCATTATTATCTAGAAATACAAGTCGTGAAATTTAAAGTTAGGCTTAACCTTCAGTGTGTCCTCATTGAAATCCAGATGTTCTTCTGTCTCAAACTTTGTGTTAAGTCTCCAGCCAAGAATGTAATACAAGTACATTATCTGCAAACACAGATGATTAGTAAAGTTCTGGGTGCAACAAAAACTTTTGCACCTGTGTTTAACTGGATCTTTAAATACTCTTACCTGAGACCATCTTTTTTTGTGACGGATAAGTTTCTTGTCTTTGAGGTGAACCATCAGCACATTGCCTTTAGGGAGGGTGTATTCCAGCCGACCTCCATAGGGGGTGTTTATGATCTTTTGCCATTTTAGTGGTGGTGTCTGCTTGAATATACGTGAGTCATCCTCACTGAAAATGCTAATGCATGTGAAACATTAGTAGATTAGTTTTTGCACATTGCAAATTATCATTACACATAAACAGATCAAATTAAGGAGGCTTCTTACATGTAAACTTCTTTAATTACATCCACAAGAATTTCAGCGTATTCATTTGCATGCCGATGCCTTCCATTATCAACATCCATGAAAGCGTCATCAAAATAAATATGGAATTCAAACTCGACATCGCCTTGTTTGTCGGTCTTGGGCTTGTATTTATCGAGCCTGGTAGAAAAAGAAATAGTATTGCAAATTACAATTCATTTGAAACTGAAATTGATTAAGTGTAGTCTATGCTTACCTGAACATTGAGATGATTATCTTCATCATTTCATCGTAGTTCTCATGCCACATCGTTGCACACAGAAACACTCTGATGGTTTCTTTTGCGCTGAGGAATGCATATTAAGGACATTTTTAATTTCTTGGACATATATGATTTAATTACTAACTTTGTCTCAGATGTAAGATTAGAAACAAGTGAATCAATGGCTGACACAGCATGAGTGTAAAACTATAAAATTACTTTGCATTTGGAAAGATGTGATGAGACATGTTAGAGTTAGTCGAACCTGCATTTGCTCTCCTTTTCACATTAAAAAGATCTAATTTGTAATAATTAATGGAAACACATTTAAAGTGTAAAATGCTTTGATTAAGATCATTTTGTCTAATTTGTGTGATTATTTTAAAATTGAACCACAAAAAATAAAATTAATCATTTTAAATGACAAGTGAATTTAGGCACCACAACATTTTAATGTACATGATGAAAATAGATATTTAACAGTGTTGTTATATAAGTTATAGTTATAAATTTACACGGAGTGAGAGTAAATCTAATCTCACAAGTAGGAGTCAGATAATACAAATGTAAAAATCAATGAGAATGAACTATTCATTGAACATATTCAATATCGATACAGATCATTTAAAATCTTTAATATCGTCTGATATATTAACTATAAATTTGCAACCATAGTTAGAAATTTGAAACACTTACCACTGTTTCTCTTTGATTCTCTTTCTGATTTCAAAACGAGTATTCAGCAACATGGACTGTTCCAGAAAAGCTCCTTCATACATACGTCGCACAAACAGATCTTGGGTTCTTTCAATTCGATGGATCTTCATGAACCAGATGTAAAATGTACTGAGCATGAGTCCCAAACCCCAGCTAATAGCGGAGAGGATCAAACACACCAGTCCTGCTGTGCTCTTGTTTACCATAATGTCTCTGGCTAGTAGAGTTTGTGTAACATCAGTCAACATCATCTGCACCAATGTGTCACTGGATATCGTCTGAATGTTCTCAAAACAGGTGGAAGGATTAGACTTTGTGAGTTCGACTCCAAGTGGAAACAAAAACACTGCCAAAACTGCCAATGAGGACATGTATATGGGGAAGGCGAAGCTCCGGCGCACGGCGTGCATCTTGCAAGCCACAACTACAAACCAGTGGCACAGCGCTGAGGATAAAATCTGGATCACCACCAATGAAATAACAACTGTTTCGAAGACGAGTTTGACCGATTTCCAGTCCCGACCTGACAGAGGAACATAAGCTCCAACCACAGCTGCAGTAATCAGGATTCTCATCAAACTGGAGATGATGCAAACCACATTACGGCACTTAGCAATGTCTTTGGAAATGTCTTCTAGAGATGAGACAGAGAAGAGCGTGCTGTAGTTCTCCCACCAGTTCACAGAGACACAGATGGTCCCCGCGATGGCAAGACCAATCGATATTTTTGGAGGGGAACTTTCAAATGTCAGATAACTGACTGCGAAAAGTACATAACCCAGGATGATTAAGAAAATGGAGCAAACGGGGAGCATTATAAGCCGCTTCCTCTCTTTGGCGAGGCACTGGGCGACTACCTGGAACACTGCTGACAGGATGCTCACACTGTTTAGGATCATCACATTAGTGACAATGTCAAAGTGTGGCATGGCTACTATTGTTAGAACTGCAGCTCCCAGTGCTACCAGGAACTCAACACCCAGAACCTAGAGCAAAGGTCAAATCAAAGTCAGAAAGGTTACAGTCATAACAGTCAGGTTCTCTGCTACAATGTATGTGTTCATAAAAACTTACCCAAAAAACAGTTTTTTTAGAGGGCATTGCTGAACTCTTGAAAAAGAACTTCCATGTGCTTTTTATCAGAAGGAGAACACTCGGCCCAACCAGAACGAAGCCAATGCCAAGTAGGGCAGTTGGCTTTTTTCCTGAACATATAATCTGAGTTTCATTGTTCCCAAATGTTATCAAAAGCAGAAATGATGTCTGTAAAGACAGAAAAAGGTTTTTTTCAGTCTAGCCAAGCCTTTTGTGTAATTTTCAATAGATAATTTAAATGTTATCCTATCATCCAAAAATTATTGGCCAATGATTAATAAAGCAGCTCACTTTACTGAGCAGTGCAAGGAGAAAAACCAGCATGCCAACAATGGCACAGGAGAACCATTTCAAACACTGCACTCGTTTCTTTGGTATCTGCTCATTTTGAATGATTGGCACTTCTTTGCACAAATCCCAAGATCGCCTGTTTTGGAAGAAAAAAGAGAAATAGCTAAATGGAAAATTGAAAGTTCACAAATTATGTCAATTATTTCACTGGCACGATTTGTACTGTGCATGTGCGCAGTTTATAGTGATGTCATGTGGATAGTATCAGATATTATGGATGAGATAAGAAGAAATCGTTGTTCTATAATCAGTTAATTTAATAAGTTAATAAGTTTATAATCAGCACACCTTTCTTCTGTCTTCCCGCATCATCCCTTGTGTATATCATCTCAGGTTACGTATGTAACCATAGTTCCCTTAGAGGGAACGAGATGCTGCCTCACAAAGCTCTAGGGGAATGCCTTAACCTGATTGTAAGTGAAGCACAATAGAACAAACTGTGTGAATGCACGTGGTTGACGTCATGAGCCAGGAGTACAAAAGGCATGTCGAAACCCAGAAACGGAAGCTTGTCCAGTGTCTGAACAAGCTCGGCATTCGCCAGAGCTTAGGCTAAGCGACTCAGGGAACTATAGTTACATGGGTAATCTGAGACGTTCCCTTTCTAGGGAACTCGAGCTGCATCACAAAGCGCTAGGGGAACAACATACCAATGCCGCCTCAACGAACGAAGCCGCCCGAAACATGCCCCAGAAGGGATGTTCTGGCCCAGGGAAAGCCAACCCATCCCAACGAGAAAGTCACAACTAACTCAGCAGGGCACAAAAAGATCTGCATGAGCCACCGGGCCGCAGCCGCTGGTGGCCCAAGGGCCCAGTGCTCACACTGGGGCAGACCCTCCTGGCACCACGACAGGGGGAGGAACCCGAGCAGTACAAGAAAGGCCACAAAAAGGCCAAAGAGCTCCTTAGACTAGAGGAGAGAGAAGAGGGAAAAATAGCCCAGGCAGGCCAAACAAACTCCCCCCCCCAGGAATAAGGGAGGAGGCCCTGCGAAGGGGGGCCGACCATGCCAGATAAACAAAGAAAAGAAAGAACGATGTCGAGGCACACAACATGAGCGTGCTAACCAAAGAGACCGACAAATTCACAACGCTAGTTTACCTCCTGGACAAGTAGGAAAAAGCGGTGAGGAGGCGCATGGGAGACCCGTGCTAACCAACCAACAAACCACCATAACTGCGTTACGGTGGAATAATTGACAGCACCGGAGGGCCTAACACACCCTAAACACTGCATCACAATATACTGTCTGTCTCTTGGAACCGACAGAGAGGGGAGGCAGCAAAGCGCGTTTCCCAGCGATGCAACCGAACCTCCAAAATTAAGGGAGGAGGCCCTCCGAGGAGGGACCGACCCCGCCTGGCAGGGTACTAATGAACAGCTTCTTAGGGAGGAGCGGTGTCGAGGCGCACGAAAATTTGCGCTAACCAGCGAGACCAAAAACCTTTTCCCGACAGGGAGGGGAGGCAGCGATGCGCAAGTAGCCAAGCCTGCTAACACCCAAATTACCCCACTGTCCATGCCACAGGAAAACCTGGCATCAGCTGTGGCTGAAGAACAGCTTTCTTAGGAAAGAACGGTGTCGAGGCGCACAACGTGAGCGTGCTAACCAATGAGATCAAAAAACATTCACTAAGCTCAGGGAGGTGGCACCAGCCAGACCCACACCTAGAGCCTCTATAAGATAGTGGAAAGAACCACCAGACCTATCACGGCGCACAGGACCCTGCGCTATTCTCTAAAAGACATGCTTCACAATAGCTTGCCTTCCCTACACAAAATATCTAGCTGCCGACACCGCAGGAACAGAGGCTTAACCTGCGGCCGAAGAACAGCTGTTAGGAAAGAGAGGTGACGAGGCGCATGGAGAAAAACCACGCCCACCTGCGAGAAAAAATAATAATTTTAGAATGACTACAGAGAGGTAAGCTTTAATGCCAAACGTTGGCCGAATAGAGCGTGCCGCGCAAATTGGCCGAAAACACTCACTTTTTCTTCCCTTTTTTTACTCAAACTCACCTTTTACATTTCGTCTTATCCCCCTCCCTCAGGTCCGGCTTCTCAGCCTCGGGTTTTCTGTTCCAGAAACTGAACTTGGCTGCCGGGACGCAAGGGAACGTTTACGAATCACCCGACAGGAGGAGGAGGAGGTGCTCGGCCGAAGACTGCGGCTTCTCTTACGAGGCAGCACCTTTTTAAAGGCTGCCTGCTGTTTCACTGCCTCCTGTAAACTTTTGACGGTCGTCTCGACCGCACCGCCAAAGAGTCCAGGAGGCACGAGAGGCCCATCGGTTAGGGCAGCTTTATAAGACTCATTCAAAGATGTCAAACTGAGCCATAGGTGCCTTTCTATGGCGACCTTGGACGCCATAGCCCACCCCGTGGCCCCCGCAGCTTCCTTGGAAACGCAAAGGGACAGATCTGTGGTCTTGCCGAGCTCAGAAAGTGAGTCCGCATCCAAGACACCAGCATGATCAGAATCACCAAGCAGCTCCGATTGACATGCCTGCAAAAGGAACACAGTTTGCAGGCAAACAGCAGCCTGGCTTGCCGCTGAGAAACCATGCCCCACGAGTGACGATGTAATTCTCAGCAGCTTGGACGACAGAGTTGGACCCTGCAGTGAGGCAGTGTGAGGGGCAAGGCGCATTGCCCCATAACCAGCGGCGGATGCCCCAGAGATGGACACGTAATGCGCTGTGGTCACGTAATGAACGCGATGAGAAGCTGGTTTCGCCCAAGAACTGGTTTCGCCCTGGTTTGCCACTTAAGACCCAGCCTTGTTGCGGCACGAGACGTCGCAGCACATCCTTCAGTTCAAGGAATACTGGCGATGCCGGAACTTCCGCACCGCCAGTCTCCACACTGATGACGTCCAGCTCCTCAGAGGAAGAGGGGATGAACCCGAGAGGAGACCAGACAGAATCCGAATCTGACCCCTCAGCCAGATCCATCTGCGATCCCTACGACAAGGACCTCCGCAATGCCTCAGCGGTGGCAGGACCCAAACCACGAGGACCGCGAGCTCTGGCAGCCTCCTTGAAGACTGCCAAGCAGGAACGTCGTGTTCATGGCGGAAGTTCTCACTTCTTTCCTGTTGCGCCATGCTCAAAACATTCCCTAACTTTTTACACTAGATATCCCTAGTACAGCCAAACACAAGTTACGCTCCAGTGCTTGTGAGGACACTAAAGCTTCTGTTTCCGGGTTTCAGCGCACCTTTTGTACTCTTTTACTCTCACCTTTTGTTTGTTCTATTTTGCTTCAGTGACAATCACGCTAAGGCATTCCCTTACCGCTTTGTGATACAGCTCGAGATTTTCCTAGAAAAGGAACTACCTTTTCATTCAGTCTTTTTCCTTCGCCGTTCATAGAATGATGTGTCTCAGTCCTGGTCTCCTCCTTTTTAAATTGAGATACGATTTTGTGTGATGTGTGCCCTTTTGTTTGTATTCAAAGTGTTTGTTTTGAGTTTTCATTATGAAAGTCATTTTGAGTTTGATCCTGTTCTCCTCGCCTTCCTCCTTTCCACACAACCGTGACAGATTCAAGTTATGCGAGGCATTTTTTTAATGTTGACAACACGTTTATCTGTGAAATATGAACTAAAACCTGAATATGTTCCTCCGTCACAATAAGAATTATATCTATTAAAATGTGAAATTCATTAAACTACTTTACAAATTATTGAAACTATGTAATCCATATGAAACCAGCGACAGGTACATCTGTTTAAACCTAGATAATATGTATGAGCGCTTACCAATGAGAATAAATGAATATGATGAAAATGAATATTAATACAAAATGAATATTAATAAAAGAATATTATACATAATGAATAAAAATGTACAAATTTATTAAAATATTTATTTATAAAAAACTTTCTGATATTGTTTTTATTAAACTTCATTTATATTCTATAAATGTTTCTTTAACAACAGCACAAAATACTTAATGAAAAAAGTTAAAAAAACCCCTCTGTTTTTTTCACAAACTCTGTATATATAAATACATATACCCTTTATATATACACACACACACATTACACATACACCTACATTTCATATATAGACGTATAATTTGCAACCAGGAATAGGTAAATAATTGTTCTTTAAAAATTTAAGAAACTGATTTTTTTATGTAAACAAGTACAATGTGCAAAAAAAGCATTTAGCTGCAAAAATTACTTGTTTTTGGAGATATAGAAAAAACGATTACCTGAATTCACGTTCCTGTTGCTTTTCCATAGTAATTAACTATCTGTAAAACCGATCAGAGCCTTATAACTGATGGGAGGGAGCACTACACTATTACTCAACATAGTCCATGCAAAGTTTTTTTTCTTTATATTTACAAGGAAATCATCTACCAATCCAAGTTCAGGTGAATTTCCCACTCCCTTTGATGATTAATAGAGTTTTTCAAATATTTTGTGACATACATGTGATGCACTACTACAAGGTTTAACAAATGTGGAAAATCCCTTCCAATTATTGGATTCTAGACACAATTGCAGAAAATGTATATTGCAATGCTACAGAGACAATCTAGAGAATTATGTGCTTTCACCAAATGTCAAATGTTTTGAATTCAATACTCTCTATAGGCTCAAAAAGGGGCTGAGATTTCAGGACCACAGACAGATCCCACGGCAGAATCAATGGTTTTTAAACTCTGTGTAAATGCCTTGCACCTCTCATAAACCTGTATACAAGTGGTTGTTGACCTATAGTGCTTTGTCACATGACATGCAGAAATTGCGGCAAAATAAAGCTAAAAAGTTGAAAAGACCCTGTCCTTATCCAGAAGTTCCTGCAGAAAACATAACACACCCAAAACAGAACAGAGAAAAGGGACGATGTGTCTGTGTGCGACCATTTTCTTTGACCATTGCTCAAAGAAACTCATTTCCGATCATATGCAGATCGTGTTTGAAGCCACTCTTACATTCTGAACAGTCTCAGTCACCCTCGGAGGTAAACCCGTAACACGCAAGTTTAACCTCTCACGGGCCAAGCCCAAAGAGCCACTGTGTCTGGGGCTGGGTGAAAAATTTCACTGCACGCTTGTGAGAGAAGGATCCTGCGCAATGGAAGCAGACAGGGCTGGTCGCACAAGAGATTAATTATCTGCCAGCCAGCCACTATTTCCCTGGCTGGTTTGGGGAGATCAGTATGACTGTGACTCTGTTTAGTGTTGATATGATCAGACTCAGTGGAGGAAATGCATAGAGTAGTGTGTTTTGCCACGGGTGCGCCAGAGCATCAACATCCCATAGGCGCACCGCCTCTCGCCAGAAAGAAGAATAGAAGGAATGAATAGATCTATGACAGCTTGGCCGAACCTTCGCCACAACTGACTCATTATCTTTGACAGGTTTTCATCTGGACAGGAGATCCAGCTCCACATTCATTATGGACACGCGTTGCCCGTATACAGAGAGATAAAGACTTAATGTCCTGTGTACCTCCCTGGCAATTTATGTATGCCACTGCCATTGGAGGCAAATGTACTTGAATTAGCAAATTCAAAAGGAAACACTTTAAAAATAAACAAAAAGGGCACTTAATGCAAATTGTCATTAAGGAGAGAACGGGAAGAGACCAGCGGGGAAACATAACATTATACAGAGAGATAAAGACTTTCAGCTCCCCAAATCTCTGTTGTTGTGAGTAATGGCCAGGACTATTGATCTATGTAAATTATATTTGTGTAGATCGGTGGCCAAAACCCAGTTTTTTTGTTTTAGTTGAATTGGGTTTCGTGTAAATGGTTTCGCCTTCAAGTGTTAGCTGATAACAACTCACTGATCAGGAAATAACTGTGTACATATAACTTGACACATAACTCTTTTATTCTGAACACCACCAAACATGATCAAACAGATGACGCAATGCATTTTAAAGGAGTTTGAGATATGACTTTAAAAGAAATGCTTAAGTTCCTTGTAAGTTGCAAGGGATAGATGTATTTGCCAAATAAGCACAATATCTTACTTGGGAAAATAATGTTTATTAGAAACTTTTGCCATTCTTTATACATTATTTAATAATATAAAAAGGTGTATGGAGAGCAGGGGCTTTATGGTGTATTTATGTGAAACTATTTTTCCTTCTGTGTGTCACGGGTTTGTAGAAGAATATAGGACTCAAAAGTGCGGTGAATAAACAAGGTGTTTATTATCAAATAAACTTAACAAAAATGGGAAAAACAGTCTGTAAGTGAACAAATGAAAGACCCAAGTAGTGGCTCCTGTGTGTCCATACACACACCAGCGGACACATCAAACGAGGAGTCCACCCAGGGGAAAAGCTGAACAGAAAACAAGATTAGAGCATGAGTCCGAGGGCAGCAAGGGAACCCGTCTTGCTGTTAACCTCTCATCTCTGGTTCCTGAGCATAGAAGAATAAAACAACATGAGGGACCAGACAGCACAGCAAACGCGCCACAACCACACTGACAAACACTGATCAACTGACAACATGGGGAAGACACAGCTGGAAACATATAGGGTAGAGGGTACGAGCAACAGGTGTGGGAGATCAGCCTGTGATTGTGCACACAGGGCTGCCAAGCAGCACTGATTGCGCAACTCGCATTCTGATGAAATTGACAGGACAATACAGACAACAGAGAAGAACCAGTGACACACCCTGACCCGTGACACTGTGTGTATTCATGAGAGTGTATGTGTCAGGATTCTGCCACATTCTGTCTCGTAAATTCTTCTTGTGGTGGCAGAGCTATGACACAAGTGTTTTGTGTGTGTGTTCGCGGATTCGAGAGTTCGAGTCACACGCACTCTTGTCTGTGTAACGTCTTGTGTGCGGGCTATGATGTCCGATCCCGTGACGGTCTTCTTCGGTCTAGGTTTTGTGTCGGGGTTTAGGCAGTCATGACCCATGTGTTCGTCCTTGTTGTGAGCGTGCGAGACGAGTGGTTGCTCGTTCTCGCGCTCTCTGCGTTATGTGAGTAGGCGCGGTTTTGTGTTTGTAACACAGTTCAATGTTCAGGGAGGAAGGAGGCGGGAACCGGCAGACGTTTCACAGACTTTAATGATAAATAAAACATAAATACAAAACGAAAGTAATGGCGGCAGTTCCTCACGGACAACTGCCGCCTACACAAAACATAACATAAATCCAGGCCTGGTCCTCTCTCGTCTTCATTGTTGTCGCTCCTCCTTTTATGTCTCCGCTCCTCCGTGAGACGAGAGACACCGGTGGCTTCGCAGGTGACGCTCATTCTCAATCACGCCACCGGCTCTCGTGACGCTCTCACGGTCCCTCGACCCCGCCCTGCTCGCCACATACCCCCAACGCCCATTCCAGGCCAGGGGGTACCCACGAGTCTGCGCTCTACTCCCCCCCCCTCCTCCGGGGGGGGGGGGGGGGGGGGGCCCGATCACGCCGGCCGCGGTACCTGGGGGTAAGGACAGATGAGGCGAGGGAAAAGGAAACGGAGACAAGAGGAGCGACAACGACGAGAGAGGGGAGAGAGGAAAAAAGAAAGAGAAAAAAAGTCTTGGTCCGGTTCCCCGACACGCTGCCTCTCGGTCCTCGACCACCCGAGAGGCTCTTCCTCGCGGTGCCATGCGATGGCACTGGACGCTGATCGCTGGACGGCTTGGCACTCCTCCGCCTCCTGGCGGCCGGCGACGACTCCTCTCGAGGCCAGCCGGCAGCTCCTCCCCCGTTTCCTGCTCCTCCCCAGCATGGCGGACGGCAGCAGGCTTTCGGCGCGCTGGCAAACGGGGCGACTCCTCCGCTTCCTCGCAGACGGCAGCCTCCCACCTCATCCCAGGAGCGCGGTCTCTAGCTCGCCATCCTAGTCGATCCTCTCTCGCTCCAGCACCACCGACCTCCATAGCACCGCTAGCCCTCCCGGCAGCGAGGGCTCTTTGACAGCGTGTCCCTCCAACCTCCCGGGTTTCGGCACCAGTGTAACACAGTTCAATGTTCAGGGAGGAAGGAGGCGGGAACCGGCAGACATTTCACAGTGATAAATAAAACATAAATGCAAAACGAACGTAATGGCACAAAACACAACATAAAATCCAGGCCTGGTCCTCTCTCGTCTTCACTGTCGTCGCTCCTCCTTTTATGTCTCCGCTCCTCCGTGAGACGAGAGACACCGGTGGCTTCGCAGGTGACGCTCATTCTCAATCACGCCACCGGCTCTCGTTACGCTCTCACGGTCCCTCGACCCCGCCCTGCTCGCCACAGTGTCTTTGTGCAGTGTTTGTAGGACGTGGTTCGTGTTTTCAAAGGCTGTGTGCTTTCATGTTGTGTTTGGTGTTGCGCGCACAGTTTGGTTGTCAACAGCTGCGCGCCGTCTTTGTTTAATGTGAACACGTGGTGATGTGCATCCAAATTGGCTGCGTGTTCGTGTCTTGTCACTGTTACCCCCTCCCTCCTCGTTTCCTTGTCATTAGTTTGATTTGTCCCAGCCATTTTCTATTCTATTACCCTTCCTCCTGTGTGTATTTATTCCTTCTGTGTTTGCTGTCTTGTGCTGGTTCGTCATCGTATTTTGGTGGTGTTGCTGTCGCTGTCTTGTTCGTGTCATGTATTTTTTCCAGTTCTAAGTCTAGTCAGTTAAGTCAGTTTTTTACCCACCGGGTGGTGTTTGTTGTGTTTTTGTTTTATTTCCTTGTATAATAAACATCCCAATTCTCTGCACTTCTGAATCCTCACTCATCCTTCTACACACCTGACAGTATGAGAATAGCAACATGACTCATCAAACTGGACAGATAGATAGATTAGAAGTAGCCGGTAGACAGATGAATTAGAAATAAATAGATAAAACACAATTAATGTTTTTATTACCTTTTTAAAAAAAAGAACCATTTACAGAAAGATGTCAAAGGTAACTACCCCAGACAGCCATACAGAACACATAAGAGCACGCTGTGCGGTTATTTTTTTAAAGAAAAAATTAAAAAGCTGTTTGGGAATTGTCTTCCAGGATCTATTGCCCACCAATTGGGTAATTACGGTCTGTATGTTTGATAATTAACATTAATTAGTGTATCTTATTGTAATTAGGGTGTCTTTCACAGTATTGAAATACTGCACACACACAGTATTATATCTAAACAGTAAGTATGTTTTATTATTTAGTGTAAGAATGTTACCCCACAAGTGTGAACATCATAAATTAGTGTAGAATTAAGAATATTTGTTTATAAACAATGCATTACTTAAACAGGTAATGCATCTTTTATAAACGATGTTGAGGAACTTCAATTCCTGAATCAAGCGAGTTATACATTTTCTAATTATGAACATTTCATGTGTACATGTTATGTTTTGTGATTCTGCATCATAATTAGGGTCCAAGTCCCTATTGTTTTCTATCAGGCACTTTTGGGGGCTTAACATGCTCCAAAACTTTTCTTGAAAATTTGCACATGCGTCAGAAGCTGGTACCTGGTTGTGGCTGGTTGGGGGGAACGTACACATATACTCATGCTTAAAGTTGTACATCGGTTCAACAGGAAGTCGGTTAATTAGGGTCATTTGAAAATCGCATGGTCTGGAATGTGATATACTCCTCTTAGGCAATTTGTCCGAACATTGAGGATGAAAAATAAAGAGAAAAATGTAACGCTATAGTAACGAAACACAGTACATATATTGTTCTCATCAAGATTTTTTAAAATTTCAATATTCTGGATCTCTTTCTGTTTGTTGTACCCCTCCCCCCTCTCTCCCTCAGTCTCACTCTTTCTGTCTCTGGGTGTGCGTGCGTGCGTGCGTGCGTGCGTGTGTGTGTGTGTGTGTGTGTGTGTGTGTGAGTGTCTGTAAGTTTTAGAATCTACTCCAAACCTATTCAAAAACATCTGAAGTTGCTAATCAAGCTAGTTCATTATTTTGGTCACTGACAAGATGGTATTATACAATTAATTTGGTAATCAATTGAAAAACAATGAAAAACGTGATAAATACTGATGAAACTATATCTGTAACGAGGAGTCAGCCGATTGAGGATCCATCTACAGTTTATTACAGGAAACAGTCAGCATACAGGAAGGGACAGGCAGAATCATAAACAGGGATATGCTTAGGTCGAGGCAGGCAGCAAACAAACACAATCCAGATAGACAGGCAATGGTTGGGGAAACGGGCAAGGTTCAATTAACAGGGTACAGTCCAAGGTCAGAATCAGGATACCAGACAAAGGAATAAACGCTCAGAAATGATCACAACTGTAAATCAAGACCTCGCAAGGTGGTGTGAGTGTGCTGTGTTTATATAGGGTGTGTATAGAGCTGCAGTGTGCTCGCAATCAGTCTCAGGCAGACACCATTATGGAACCAAAATCCTGCCAAAAGTACTGTGGTCAAGGATGAAAAATAATAAAAGGTAAATCAAAAAATTAAGTGTGTTTAAAAAAAATTATGAATCAAAAACTGAATCATGAATCAAAACTTTAAACGCATTAAAAACAATGCTGTGCGCATAACTTAAACTTGTTTGTGTGTCCTTAAATATTATGTTTTCCTTGCTTTTATTCCTGCGTTTTGTGTTCTCTTCCATTTTCTTCTCATATGTTATTTTATGGCATGCTTGTGCTCTTTTCCCCATCACCCTCATTTCCACGTTCTGCGTGGAACGGTCTTACATTTCAAAAAGTTGCACTTTGAGTTTCATGTAAATTAAGGTGGGCTCAAGCGTCACTTGGTTTCACTGGTTCTAGAATGACAGCTCCTCCTCTAGCTAATCAGTGGAAGAGGGAAGTTGACGTCACTCCAGTGCGACTCACGGCTGCTGTGATTAACTCATACAGGTGTAAAGATGGATAACCAACGTCAGCCTGCAAATGCCGGTGTTGTACAGAAATCTTATCTTAATCTGCATTTATACATGCTGCATCATGTTGAAACGCACTTCCTTAAGCATATTCACAACGATACAGATCTATTTACTGCACTAGATGGAGATGCTCAGGATGAGGTGGCGTTCTATCCCACAGGTGATGCAGTGGCTGTGTGGTCAAGTGCTCAAGCACACAAGCACCTGCTCCTGTCAGAGAGGCTTTTAAAATTACTGTTCAGTTTTACCAAACACGTATACTATGCAACAAATGCCAAGCCACACACTGTGCTATCCAACACTATAATACCGTCAGTGCATGCATCCAAACCATTACATTTCCCAGTGCACTTTTCCACAATTTTAATGAATGTAAAGAAATGATGAAAACATCACTGCTTTTACAGGGTGTAGATTTTACATGAAATGTCTACAGAATGTTCCTTTAAAACAAGCTCGGTTCTTTAACGTTCAAAGAGACATTGTGCAATGTGTTAATTATTATACTTTGCTTTACGTTGATTTTAACATTTTGTGAATTGTTAAATAGTTATTTTCTTTTTTAATTAAAATTCCGACAGATTAGCGTGCAGATTAGCATGTGTACTCATGCGTTTTTAAGTTAAAAATTCAAATATTGAATAGAGCACAATCTTTGGATGATATTAAGTGTCTGAGATAGAGCCCACTCATTCAATGGGGATGCCAGAATAATGAACAAAAATTTGCAAAATGAAAACTAAAACTCTGGCAATGTTTATTGAAAAGGCAGCTTAGAAAACTATTGAAAAAGAATGTGGTTTATTTGAAGATGATACACATTTTTGGGTGTTTGGTTTAATAGTTTTCAGTGTTTTTCTCCATTCTCAGTTTATAATGTTAGTTTTCGCAAAGACTTTGTTAATTTTCAAACTCCACAGTATGACAGAATACATTATTTGTGTAATTTATTGTAACCCACATACAACAATAAAATAATTATTCCTTGCAGTTAAAGCACAAACACACACACTCACACATGAAAGCACTTATCATTTCAAACAGCTGGCACAAAATTCTTCTCATAAAGTTAAGCCAATAATACAACAACATTACAAATTTAGATACGAATTGAGAATATATAATTTTACACTCTACAGTAAATATGTATAAAGAAATTATTTAAATACTTTTTTTTATGATTGTCGATTCAACATGCAACATAATTGCTGTCACTGAATGACGGCGAGGACGAAGACGAAGGTTTCCAATTAAACTTTAATAATAACTGCAGAGTGACGTAACAGTAGCGCATCCATACAAGTGTAAACCACAAACATGTGAATTACAACAACCGACAACTGAAAGGTGGAGAAGGAGAACTAAATATACTAGTGATAATGAACAAAAGACAAACACCTGTGATGATTAGTGACTATGACAACTGATGGGTGACAGAAAGATCTAGAACAAAATGAACATGTGACTGAAAAAAGGCAAAATAAGAGTCCTGGTTTAGTGAAGACGTGAATATTGCCTATAATGTTCATAATATCCAAAGCAAAAATGATGTAATCATTTTTGATTTGGGAATTTTTTAGTAACTTCTCCCTGATCGGTGATTGATTGTAATTAGCCTGATTAGCATGTCTTATAATTAATTAATTTAAAAAAACATTAATTGACTCATTATTTACTCTTCAATACGCCATTGAGAGCATTTTATTAGTGCTATATTAGTTTCTATAGGACAAAATCCTTATACTGCAGTCCCAGCCCTTCTCAAAATAGAGGGGTTCTGAAAGATTAAGGCTGTGTCTGGTTCAGAAATCTCAAGCTGGTGGTTTGAGTCCGGGATCTGTGCAACCTATTGAAACATGGGCAATGTTAATTAAAAAAAAAATCAATTTAAAATGATAATTATTTGTGTAATCCATTGACTCACCTGATGTGTCTGCTTTCTGCAAACTTTACTTTCTGTACCAGCATATGCCACAAAATGGATTAATGTGTAGATTCTGCAATGAAAGAACATAATGCACATTAATAAATATAGGAATAAAACAACTGAATAATTTATGTATTTTATGATCTCCACTTTGTGATTTAGTGAATCTAAAACAGAATCATCATCATTTACAGCAGTTCTTTTGTGCATGTTTAGTTACCTGTGGTATAGCATTGCAACAAATTGCACTAATAGCAATAACGCGAAGCTCAGTAGAAACATCAGTGAAATTGGATCAAGGGAAAACTCCTCTGTTGGGGATCGAGTCCCATTAGGAAAAAATTTTGGGATCTTTATGGTGACTGATTCACCAATTGCCTGAAGGAAGAAAGTTGCCACTAGCCAAAGTGCATTGCAGAAGAAATAGACAAATGTAACCTGTAATGAAGAGAAAAGTAAAAGAGCATGGATATAAAACTTTACTGTTCAAGAGCATATAGAAAAACAGACATTCAAAACCATATTTGTATATTGACAAGATTCCGAGTCTTACCTTATTGCGAAGTTCTTTCAGATCTTTAGCAATTTTCTCCTGTTGTTCTTTATTCTCTTTAAGAGGTTCTAGATATTTTTTTTGCAATTCTCTCCAGAATTTTTTTTCCTCCTGCATATAGTGAAATAGTACATTTAAATGTTGTATATGTAACTGATATATTTGCAGCCAGTTAGCGCAGCAAAAAAAAAAAAAAAAAAGCTGCAAAAAAAAGCCATTAAAATATAACCATATATTATGCCAGAATAATACTTTTTTGCATTAAAAAAATTATAAACATATAATATATTTTAATATAATATATTTCTTCCAATTTGTCTTACCTTTGGAATTACAGATTCATGCAAAGGGAAATCGTCAGATTTCATCTGAAGATGTTCAATCCAAGCTGTTTAAATAAAATATATCACCGTTTAAATGGTAGTCTAATTCAAGAACTCAACAGCTAGAATATTAGCTAATAAAATATATGAGTCACACTTACACACTTGATAGGGACTGAGTGGGAACTCGTGTGCCCTACATAGTAAGAATACAGATTTATATAGAGTAATATATTTGTAAATTTTTATTTTTATAAAAATACTTTTAAAAGTCTACACTGGTACATAGGAATTATATGAAACAATGTGAAATGATGCTATAGTGTGGATTTGTTTTTTGTTTTGTTTTTTACCTTTGTGTTTCTAAAGGAGTTTCTGGCTTTTCAGTTTTTGTTTCTGTTTCTGCTGGTAGTATCGCCTTAGTATCTTCTTCAGAATCCAAACATGGACATTTGCAACATGTAGCATTCATGAACTTCTTCTTGATGGTATCGACTGCCGTAGTCTTAGCCTGGCTGCCGGTTTCACGAGTGCCCCACGAGACATTGTTCATGTTGACCATAGAGTAAATGGCTAAGAGTAAATACCCACTGGGAATACAGATGAAGTATAACAATCCATAGATGACAAGTGAGAACTCCTGAGGGTGTAAAGCTGCTGTGATGATGTACAACACCACCATTCCGATGAGGAACAGACCACTGGGGGTCAGAAAGGTTTTTTGCCTTACTAAATCACCTATGAGTTGAGATGAGAAGAGAAAGTATTATAGATAGAGCTGCATTTGTCACCCATCAAGACATTCGGCTACTTTACGTGTTTGGTCTCTTGACATGAATATTTAGAAAACTCATTAATTAAAAATTAGCATTAATTAGCTGTCAGTCACTCTTTGATTCACGCTGTCTATTAGCAGATATGTGTTTAAAATGTACAATCTAAAAATATTGATGAACTAAAACACGCTACCATTCAAAGGTATGGCATCTAATGTTTTGAAAGAACTCTTTTATGCTATCAAGGCTACATTTATTTGATCAAAAATAGTTAAAACTGTAATATTCTGAAATATTTTAAGGACTGTATTCTATTCTATTATGTTTTGAAATAGAATATTTAAGAATTTTCAGCAGCAATATTACTTTCAGCAATTAATTTAAGTTTAATTGGCTAATGTACCAATTTGGTGCTTTAAGAAACATTTGATTTATTTGAAACAATTATTTTTTGACAATGTAAAACTGTCACGTTTTATTAGTTTAATTAATGCATCTTTGCTGAATAAAAATACGCCTTTATTTAACAAAAATGTATTGCTGACCTTTTGAATGGTAGTGTACACCAACACCGAAAATAATGGGGTCTTTAAAGAACAACAACAACAACAAAACAAACGTTACCTATGATGCTGAGAACTGTTCCCGCCATGATAAATGCATAGAAAACACTCATAATCTCTGCAATTTTAATCTGCATGTCAGACGTCAGTTTGAAGCACAAGATGAGATAGACAGTAGGGGGCACTATGGCCAAAGCAAGAGCTATATTTTCACTCATGTTAAAAATGAACACAAAGCTTCCTGCAAGGTAAAGAAAGCATTTCAATAGCCCTTTAAAAGCAACTTTTTATATATATATTTTTTAATCTAATATGAATAAATTATTGACAACTTTCATATGCAAAACCTCACCTGCTATCATGAGACAGATAGTGGCAGGGCCCAAGATGGAAGCTGCCATGCTGATAATTTGGTACAAGATGTAAAGTTTTGAGATAGAGCTGTTCCTCTGAGAGGTCAGTCCTCCTGAGCCCAAGAGATCGATGGTGTTGGCCATGGTAGAAGGTCCCCAGCGTCTGCGCTGGTTGTAGAACTCTTTAAAATCCTGAGGCGCATTGGTGTAGGCATCAGATGCTGCGTTATACTCAACCCTCCAGCCCTGCTGCAGCAGCAGAGTGCACAACCAACGGTCCTCACCTGACGTTACACCAAAAGGAGGGTGCATTTGTTTAGTCTGGGCTGAATTGATCTTGTCATGCGGTTGGCTTCATGTAGACATTACCTTGATCATACTGGACGTAGTGGCTGGCTTCACTTGCTTTAGTTGTATACCTCTTCATGACGTTGTCGTCCATGAGTGCGGCTCCTCTGAAAAGACTGAAACATCCAGGGCTGCACAGTACACAGCCGAACACATGCTCCGCAGTCTTTTGCAGCCAGTGGCCTACCGCATATTCAAACTTCTGATACCACACCATTGGCCCTTCAAGAATAGAATCTTATTAGTAAGTTTATCATTTTTATAATCTATACCAGGGGTGCCCAATACGTCGATCATGATCTAACGGTCGATCACAAAGGTGGTGTGGGTAGATCCCATGGAATTAAGTAGACATCAGCCCATCATCCATCATCACTATGAAATTGTTCACTTGATTGACGTATAGGGAAGCCAGCCTGACATCTGATCTTTTCTGATACATGGGTCACTGCGCATGCATAAAACAGCGCCAAGTGCTCCAAAACTCTAGCAAGCTAGTGAGAAAGCCTCCAGTTTACTTTATTTTAAACTTACGAAACTTACGTTATTTTGCTCACTGCTAACTTCAAAAGTCTAGGCAGCCACCGAAGTATAGAGTTGTACTGTGCAATATGAGTTTGTGTAGTTTTGTAAGCTACACAAACATATATTGTGCATATAAAGAATTCTCAATCTATTCTTAAATAAATATGTTTAGTATTTTCATAGTAGTTAGATAATTTTATAAGTAGCTCACAAGCCAAAAAAGTGTAGGCAGCCCTGATCTATACTATACATAAATGCACTTGCTACTACTAATCTTTTGAATAGATGGGAGGATCTCAGATTTTACAACACTCACCAAGCGGTGATATTGTTTAACATGGTATCATATTTAATGTAGATGTTTAGATGTAGTGTGCGTGTCTATATTGGCTTTTAGCTGTCTTGACTAATTTCTATCAAGACAGTTTATAGATTAAAAAATTAGTCAGTTTTCAACTGATTAAAAAACAATGTTGTTTTAGATATTCAACAACAAAAACTATGCAAAGCCTTTTTCTTTGTTTGCTGTTTATTTTAAATGTAATAATATCTGTAAAATAAAATTAATTATTGATTAAGAAACTTATTTTTGTTATTATTTGTTTCTTTTCTTTGTTTCCCATAGGAGCAACTAGAATTTTGTTTTATTGTAAAAAAATAAAAAAATAAAATAAATTTTGTTCTCTTTGAATCAAAATAAAATTTAATTTATGATTATTAGTTGTATCTGGTTAATAATTCTTAACACTTCCTCTGCCTCATAGTTTGAAAAACATTCTAGAATGCAATACTAAAGTTTTGGGATCAAGAAAGATATTAAAACGTTTTTGAAAGAAGTCTCTTCTACTCACCAAGGTTGAATTTATTTGATTAAAAAAAATACAATACAAAAAGTAATATTAGAGTTTTGTGTCTATTAGGTAATGCCTATTACTAGATGTCAAATAATATTAAAATGCATATTTCCCTTTCAAGGGAACTCGCGCTGCGTCGAACGCTCTGGGGAATACTTGGACGCTGCCTTACGAAGCACAATATGTGTGACAGTCGCAGGTCGGTGACGTCACGAACCAGGTCATAAAGGAGCGGCAGAACCCGGAAGCAGCAGCTTAGGTGTCTTCGCAAGCACAGTGTGAAAGTGTGTTGTGTTGTCGCGCTGGTTGTTTGAGTTTCCTTCGACTGATCTAATCACTAGACTAGTTTAAAAGAAAAGGGCTCTCCAATTTTCAAAATGGCCATTGCAAAATGGCCAAAAAACATTTGTGCAGTGCACGTCTCCCTGCCCTCACTACTTTTCCGGTGTCGACGCGTAATGCTATCGACGGATGTATCCCTTACGGGCTTGGGAGCAGTTTTAAGAGACCGCTCTGTCTAAGGTCATGAGTACCAGTTATCCTGGCTCATAAACCTACTAGAGATGATGGCTGCTTGGAGGGCGCTTTAGGCGTTCCTCCCAGACCTCAGGGGGCACCATGTGGTTGCTCAGACCGATGGCACCACTGTGGTCTCCTATATAAATTATCAGGGGGGTTTATGCTCGCAACCATTATACAAACTGGCGCGGCGGATCCTCCTTTGGTCCTAAGGGAGACTGCTCCATCTACAGGTAGTTCATATCCCTAGGACCTAGAATGTGGGAGCAGACTTCCTGTCGAGGCAGGGGCCGATGCCCGGGGATTGGAGGCTCCACCCCGAGGTGGTGGAGAAGATTTGGTTGACATTCGGCCGAGCACATGTAGACTTGTTCGCGTCTGAGGAATCGACTCATTGCCCTTTGTGGTTCTCACTCTTGCACCCAGCCCCGCTCAGACTGGAGACCATGGTTCAGACATGGCCGAGGCTATGTTTGTACGCCTTTCCCCCCGATTGCTCTGCTCCTGGGAGTTCTGGAGAGAGTTCGCCGAGACAAGATCCGTCTCACACTAATTGCTTCATGTGGTCAGGGCAGAGTGTGTTTTGCTGACTTTCTGTCCCAGGCAGCGGGCTTGATGCGTCACCCCTGCCCAGAACTGTGGAAACTGTGGGCTTGGCCTCTGAGGAGGCCCAGCTCATAGATTCTGGTCTCTCAACTGAGGTTGTTGAGACCATCCTCCACGAGGAAGCTGTACGCCCTGAAGTGGAGACTCTTCACTTCTTGCTGTAGCGAAAAGCAGGTGAACCCAGTTACCTGTCACATGGGCAAAGTGCTGGAGTTCCTGCCGGATAAATTCACTGCAGGGCTGTCCCCGTCCACCCTGAAGGTCTATGTGGCTGCTTACCACGTACCTCTGGGTGGCATGTCCATTGGCAGGGACCCCCTCGTCACATGCTTTCTCTGTGGTACTATTAGGCTCAGGACTGCAGTACAGACCAAGGTTCCTACCTGGGACTTGTCCCTGGTACTCCAGGGGTGGTCCCAGGCACCTTTTGAACCTTTGGATGAGATTCCCCTAAAGTTCCTCACTTTAAAGACATTATTCTTGTTAGCTATAACATCGCTAAAAAGAGCTCAGCTCTTTGCGCCTTCCGGGCTTGCTCAGACACCTCTGAGCTGCCGCTTCCTGGTTCTGGCACTCCTCTATGACCTGGTTTGTGATGTCACCGACCTGTGACCGTCACTCACACTCAGTCGACGTAAGTTTACATATTGTGCTTCGCGAGACAGCGTCCAAGTACTCCCCAAATTGTTCGACGCAGCGTCTCATTCCCTCTCAGGGAACTATGGTTACATACGTAACCTGAGACGATATTTTACATTTATTATTCTAATACATTTTGTAATTGTAATTACAGTAATACCTCGGTTTACGAGTTTAATTCGTTCCAAGAGCGAGCTCGTAAACCAAAATGCTCGTACACCAAAACAAATTTCCCCATAGGAAGGCACTAAAAATCAATTGATTCATTTCACACGACCATAAATGCCCATTTTAAATATTTTTTTGGTTTTACCCTATTAATTACAGTTAAAATTATAACCATTAAGATCTCATATAAATACTAATTAATAATTGACAATTAAACTCCAAAAATACTTAATGCAATTTACTTTAATGCACTTCAGCTTTGAGCAGCGTGCATGGAGGAGACGAGAGGAGGGAGGAGGGGGGAGCGGGGAAAGCAAGGGAAAACACAAAACCCATGACTCGACAACACAAGAGTGGAGAGAAGTTAACTAAATAGGCAGATGATATGAGAATCAGGTGTGTCAGTGCTCAGTGACCACGACCCCTTTCAAACACACACGCACACACACACACAGAGGCAGAACTAGGAGACAATGAATTCTTGAACCGTGACAGTTACTGCTTAGAGGTACTGTACGTATATATATTTCACTACGTGAACAATAGCAATCACAATTAATTAATGTTAACAACACGAGGTAAAACCGCTGTAAATCACTTATAAAAGTATCACTGTGGTGAATGATGCAACTAAACCAAGCGACACTGAGAGAATGAACCAGTTAAGGGGTGACAAAGGGGTTGTAACCGCATGACTGTGTTATGAGAGGCTGTCATTAGGATATTTCCAGTAAAAATGCGCACGACGATGCTGAGCGTTAAGACTTTTCCACACATAAATGCGCGTGGGTGAGGGAAACATTTTCTTGCACACCGATACAATGCTCAAACACCGATTTGACCCTCCATGCTAGTACACTGATTTGCTCGTATACTAAGTCGCTCGTAAACCGAGGTATTACTGTATTGTGATGGCCACCTAACTGGGACTCTTATTTTGCATTTTGTGTTGCATGTTCCTTTGTTCCAGATCCCCAGTGTTGCCAACTTAGCGCCTTTGTCACTATATTTATTGAGTATTCAGACCACTCTAGCGACAGATTTTCTAAAAAGCTACTAGCAACAAATCTAACAACTGTATCTGGAGTTATTGGAGACTTTTGGAGACTCTCTGAAGTGAAAGCACATATCGTTCTTACTCTTCTCAACGAGCAGCGAGTGCACATAAAGCCCGCCTTCTCTGATTTGATTGGTTTTCTCAAATATTTTGACATTGACGAGCGGTTACCGACCAATGAGTAAGAGGCTTAGAAAAACACACTCACACACACCAGCTTCTGTTCTGACATGCACTCTGCTCAGTGCTGCTGCGGATTGAAGAACCCGGTTATTAAAAGACGTGACGAAGCCGAATTTGTTTATAAAGCACATTAGGCAGGCAGAACGCAAGAAAGTATCAATCTAGTACATGCGTGATGACCTCACGAGTATGCTAATTTACGCATGATGTCACCTAGCAACATTTAGCGACTTTTTGGCCAGGCTTTAGCTATTTTCCTTTGAAAGTAGTTGGCAACACTGGACCCTTCCATCACTTATCTATTTCTATGGACACAAATCATCACAGCTGTTCATAATTTGTTAACTACTGCTAGTATATTTTGTTTACTTGTTGTTGTTGTCTTTGACCACATGTTTCTGTTTCAGACTGCTGTTATTTTTACTCTGCCTTCGTTAAAAGTCCCGTTGGATCCTTCGTCTTCGTCCTTGCACACGTGACAGCTGGATTTTCAGCATCATTACTCTATTCTTCAGTGTCACGTGATCCTTCAGAAATCATTCAAATGATTTGTTGCTCAAGAATCATTCCTAATTATTATCAATGCTGAAAGCAGTTGTGCTGCTTAAAAATGAAATATAACTGTGATCTTTTTTTTCAGGATTCTTTGATAAACAGTTCAAAATAACAGCTTTTATTTCAAACAGAAAATTATAACGTTAGAAATGTCATGTTTGATCAAATGAATGTGCTCCTGCTGAAAGTATTAATTTCTTTATAATCTTACTGACCCTGGTGGAGAAACAATGAATAATTTTTAAAGAAATTAATCAAAAACAATAAAATGACCCAATAACAATGGTTTATACTTAATATATATCCAACCTGTGCCTGTTGGATGAATCCTGCCACAAGCAGCTCCAACATCTGGGTAGAGTTTCAGTCTGTCAATTAACAGCATGACTGCAGACGGCTGGAAATCAGTATCCCCATCCAGGGCCAAGATATACGTGTTCTCCCTTTCTCTCTAAGGAGTATTAAAAACATTCAGAGTTCAGCTGATATTGCATTATTATCTAGAAATACAAGTGGTGAAATTTAAAGTTGGGCTTAACCTTCACTGTGTCCTCATTGAAATCCAGTTGTTCTGTCTCAAACTTTGTGTTAAGTCTCCAGCCAAGAATGTAATACAAGTACATTATCTGCAAACACAGATGATTGGTAAAGTTCTGGGTGCAACAAAAACTTCTGCATCTGTGTTTAACTGGATCTTTAAATACTCTTACCTGAGACCATCTTTTTTTGTGACGGATAAGTTTCTTGTCTTTGAGGTGAACCATCAGCACATTGCCTTTAGGGAGGGTGTATTCCAGCCGACCTCCATAGGGGGTGTTTATGATCTTTTGCCATGGTAGTGGTGGCGTCTGCTTGAATATACGTGAGTCCTCATCACTGAAAATGCTAATGCATGTGAAATATTAGTAGATTAGTTTTTGCACATTGCAAATTATCATTACACATAAACAGATCATGTAAGTCTTCTTACATGTAAACTTCTTTCATTACATCCACAAGAATTTCAGCGTATTCATTTGCATGCCGATGCCTTCCATTATCAACATCCATGAAAGCGTCATCAAAATAAATATGGAATTCAAACTCGACATCGCCTTGTTTGTTGGTCTTGGGCCTGTATTTATCGAGCCTGGTAGAAAAGAAATAGTATTGCAATTACAACTCACCTGAAACTGAAATTGATTAAGTGTAGTCTATGCTTACCTGAACATAGAGATGATTATCTTCATCATTTCATCGTAGTTCTCATGCCACATCGTTGCACACAGAAACACTCTGATGGTTTCTTTTGCGCTGAGGAATGTATATTAAGGACATTTTTAATTTTTTAGAGTTTGCCGTTGGACATATATGATTTAATTACTAACTTTGTCTCAGATGTAAGATTCGGAAAAAAAGTGCATCAATGGCTGACACAGCATGAGTGTAAAACTATAAAATTACTTTGCATTTGAAAAGATGTGATGAGACATGTTTGAGTTCATATTCTATTGAAATAAGGTTGTTGTTTTTTGTGCAAACTTTGTTATTTTGGTAGTTGCGAATACAGTTTCAGATGCTCCAAACTCTTTTAAAAGGGTTAGTGTTAGCAGAAAGATATTTAACAGTGTTACTATATATATATATATATATATATATATATATATATATAGTTATAAATAGTTATAAATTTCCATGGAGAGAGAGCAAATCTCACAAGTAAGAGTCACATAATATAAATATAAAATTAATGACAATTAACTATTACATATCAATATTGATACAGATCATTAAAATCTTTAAAATTGTCTGATATATTAACAATATATATGCAAACATAGTTATAAAGTTAAAACGCTTACCACTGTTTCTCTTTGATTCTCTTTCTGATTTCGAAACGAGTATTCAGCAACATGGACTGTTCCAGAAAAGCTCCTTCATACATGCGTCGCACAAACAGATCTTGTGTTCTTTCAATTCGATGGATCTTCATGAACCAGATGTAAAATGTACTGAGCATGAGTCCCAAACCCCAGCTAATAGCGGAGAGGATCAAACACACCAGTCCTGCTGTGCTCTTGTTTACCAGAATGTCTCTGGCTAGTAGAGTTTGTGTAACATCAGTCAACATCATCTGCACCAATGTGTCACTGGATATCGTCTGAATGTTCTCAAAACAGGTGGAAGGATTAGACTTTGTGAGTTCGACTCCAAGTGGAAACAAAAACACTGCCAAAACTGCCAATGAGGACATGTATATGGGGAAGGCGAAGCTACGGCGCACGGCGTGCATCTTGCAAGCCACAACTACAAACCAGTGGCACAGTGCTGAGGATAAAATCTGGATCACCACCAATAAAATAACAACTGTTTCGAAGACGAGTTTGACTGATTTCCAGTCCTGACCTGACAGAGGAACATAAGCTCCAACCACAGCTGCAGTAATCAGGATTCTCATCAAACTGGAGATGATGCAAACCACATTACGGCACTTAGCAATGTCTTTGGAAATGTCTTCTAGAGATGAGACAGAGAAGAGCGTGCTGTAGTTCTCCCACCAGTTCACAGAGACACAGATGGTCCCCGCGATGGCAAGGCCAATCGATATTTTAGGAGGGGAACTTTCAAATGTCAGATAACTGACTGCGAAAAGCACATAACCCAGGATGATTAAGAAAATGGAGCACACAGGGAACATTATAAACCGTATCCTTTCTTTGGCGAGGCACTGGGCGACTACCTGAAACACTGCTGACAGGATGCTCACACTGTTTAGGATCATCACATTAGTGACAATGTCAAAGTGTGGCATGGCTACTATTGTTAGAATTGCAGCGCCCAGTGCTACCAGGAACTCAACACCCAGAACCTAGAGCAAAGGTCAAATCAATGTCAGAAAGGTTACAGCCATGACAGGTTCAGATTCTCTGTTAATATGTATCTGTTCATAAAAACTTACCCAAAAAACAGTTTTTTTGGAGGGCATTGCTGAACTCTTGAAAATTAACTTCCATGTGCTTTTTATCAGAAGGAGAACACTCGGCCCAACCAGAACGATGCCAATGCCAAGGAGGGCAGTTGGCTTTTTTTCTGAACATATAATCTCAGTTTCATTGTTCCCAAATGTTATCAAAAGCAGAAATGATGTCTGTAAGATCAAAAAAAGGTTTGTTTCAGTCTAACCAAGCCTTTTGTGTAATTTTCAATAGACATAAGTTAAATCTTATCCTATCATCCAAAAAGGATTAGCCAATGATTAATAAAGCAGCTCACTTTACTGAGCAGTGCAAGGACAAAAACCAGTATGCCAACAATGGCACAGGAGAACCATTTCAAACACTGCACTCGGGTCTTTGGTATCTGCTCATTTTGAATGATTGGCACTTCTCTGCACAAATCCCAAGATCGCCTGTTTTGGAAGAAAAAAGGGAAATAGCTAAATGAAAAATTGAAAGTTCACAAATTACGTCAATTATGTCACTGGCACGATTTGTACTGCGCATGTGCACAGTTTATAGTGACGTCATGTGGTGGATAGTTTCATATATTATGGATGAGATAAGAAGTTAATAATCAGTTAATTTACAAGTACAAGCCAAAGATGAAGCATCGTAATACAGTTCAGAGTATATAAAACAAATTCTAAAAGCAACAACTAAAATATAAAATTATCATGTATACAAAGAAAATTAAAACGATAATAAAATAAAATAATGATAAATAAAATAAATAAATAAAAAGACCTATGCGCTATTAGAGCAGTTTCATGAATTTAATAAGCTTTAACATTTGTATTTTATGAGCTTTTTGTTTTGTGATCTCATGTTTGAAAGTGTTACAAAATATATTGTGAGGTCAGTGTTATAAAGTTGTTTTGAGTTATTTTTCTCTTATGAATATAAAACTTTGCCAAAAGAATTAAAATATTAACAACATAACTTATTCAGAATAATATAGGTTTTGAAAACAAAGTAAAATGTCCAGGGGTTTTTTATATGAAGAGTTCTGTTAAGTTCCCTTTCAAGGGAACTCACGTTGCATCTAAATGCTATGGGAACACTTTAGCATGATTATGTCGTGAAGTACATTAGAATTGATTAAGTGAATGCCCGTCGAGGAATGAGGACATTATGAACCAGGAGGATAAAGGTGTGCCAGAAGAGGCAGCTTTAGTGTCTTCAGCAAGTGCTGTGAAATGGTCGACTGTGTTTGTTGCTGGCAGTATGTGTTTACAAGATCTCCTGCCAGTTTAAAAAGGGTTAAACAGGGAATCCCACACTATACTAGAAACAAAACACAAAAAAACTACTATGGCGAGCAAACAGCAGTTTAAATTGTGTGTTACTCCCTGCCCTCGCTACAATCGCAAACAGGGATACACACAGTCTTTGTGTTGTTTGTTTGGGAGTGGAACATGCACGGTCAGCATTTGAGGATACTGGCTGTGTTTACTTCTAGCAATTACACCACATCCGCTCCGCTCTTCAGCTGCCACTTCTGGTTTCCGGCGCACATTTCTTCTGTCTTCCCGCGTCATCCCTTGTGAATATCATCTCAGGTTACGTATGTAACCATAGTTCCCTGAGAGGGAACGAGACGCTGCCTCACAAAGCTCTAGGGGAACGCCTTAGCATGATTGTCACCGAAGCACAATAGAATAAACTGTGTGAATGCACGTGGATGACGGATGACGCCATGAGCCAAGAGTACAAAAGATGCGCCGAAACCTGGAAATGAAAACTTGCCCAGTGTCTGAACAAGCCCGGCATGCGCCAGAGCTGAGGCTAAGCAACGCAGGAAACTATGGTTACATATATAACCTGAGACGTTCCCTTTCTAGGGAACTCGCGCTGCATCACAAAGCGCTAGGGGAATTAAATACCATTGCCGCCTCAGAGAACAAAGTATGCCGCCCAAAACATGCCCCAGAAGGGATGTTCTGTCCCAGGGAAAGCCAACTCATCCCAACAAGAAAGTCACAACTAACTCAGCAGGGCACAAAAGATCTGCATGAGCCACCGGGCCGCAGCTGCTGGTGGCCCAAGGGCCCAGTGCTCACACTGGGGCAGACCCTCCTGGCACCACGACAGGGGGAGGAACCCGAGCAGTACAAGAAAGGCCACAAAAAGGCCAAAGAGCTCCTTAGACTAGAGGAGAGAGAAGAGGGAAAAACAGCCCAGACAGGCCAAACAAACTCCCCCCCCCCCAGGAATAAGGGAGGAGGCCCTGTGACGAGGGACCGACCATGCCAGATAAACAATCCCCAGCTGCCCATGCCACGGCGCTACTGGCATAGCGGTGGCTGAAGAAAAGCTTCTTAAGAAAGAATGGTGTCGAGGCACACGACATGAGCGTGTTAACCAACGAGAGCGACAAATTCACAATGCTCAGAGCTAGTTTGCCTCCTGGACAAGTAGGAAAAAGTGGTGAGGAGGTGCATGGGAGACCCGTGCTAACCAACCAACAAAACATAGCTGCGTTATGGTGGAATAACTGACAGCACCTAGGGCGGTGGCCCCCAACAGGAGGGCCTAACGCACCCTAAACATTGCGTCACAATATACTGTCTGTCCCTTGGAACCGACAGAGAGGGGAGGCAGCGAGGCACATTTCCCAGCGACGCAACCGAGCCCCCAAAATTAAGGGAGGAGACCCTCCAAGGAGGGACCGACCCCGCCTGGCAGGGTACCCAGCTGCCCATGCCACTGAGCCACTGGCATAAGCTGCAGCTAATGAACAGCTTCTTAAGGAGGAGCGGTGTCGAGGCAAATGATTTGTGCTAACCAGGGAGACCAAAAACCTTTTCCCGACAGGGAGGGGAGGCAGCGAAGCACAAGGAGCCAAGCCTGCTAACGACGCCCAAATTACCCCACTGTCCATGCCACAGGACCACCTGGCATCAGCCGTGGCTGAAGAACAGCTTTCTTAGGAAAGAACGGTGTCGAGGCGCATGACGTGAGCGCACTAACCAACGAGATCAAAAAACATTCACTAAGCTCAGGGAGGTGGCACCAGCCAGACCCACACCTAGAGCCTCTATAAGATCCACCGGACCTATCACGGCGCACGGGACTCCCACGTTATTCTCTAAAACAGTGGTCCCCAACCCCCGGTCCGCGGACGAAATGGTACCGGGCCGCGGATCGAATTTGCGGACCGGTCCGTGAGCGGCTACAAGCGGCTGTGACGCTGCTGCTTTTGCTGATGAGGTGTGTTTAATCTTGCCGGTCTGCGGCACAAAAAAGGTTGGGGACCACTGCTCTAAAAGATGTGCATCACAATAGCTTGCCTTCCCTACACAAAATATCTAGCTGCTGACGCCGCAGGAACAGAAGCTTAAGCTGCGGCCGAAGAACAGCTGTTAGGAAAGAGAGGTGACGAGGCACACAGAGAAATAACACGCCCACCTGCGAGAAAATATTTTTTATTCTAGAATGACTACAGAGAGGTAGGCTTTAATGCCAAACATATATTTCCCATGATGCCAACACTGCGAAGGCATCACCACGGATCGCCGTGGGGACGTTCATCACCACGGGACCTGTTCGCGATTGTTGACGGGGTTAATCAGCCCCGATACGATTTTGTGTGATGTGTGCCCTTTTGTTTTTATTCAAAGTGTTTGTTTTGAGTTTTCATTATGAAAGTCATTTTGAGTTTGATCCTGTTCTCCTCGCCTTCGTCCTCTCCACACAACCGTGACAGATTTGTGTTATGCAAGGCATTTTTTTTATGTTGACAACACATTGGGTCTATATGTGTGAAATATGAACCGAAATCTGAATACGTTCCTCAGTAACAATAAGCTTTATATCTATTAAAATGTGAAATTCATTAAACTACTTTACAAATTATTGAAATTATGTAATCCATATGAAACCAGTGACAGGTACAGAGATAATCTGTTTAAACCTAGATAATATGTATGAGCGCTTACCAATGAGGAAAATCTCTCTCTACATAATGAATACAAATTTACAAATTGTTTAAAATATTTGTTTATAAAAACGTTCTGATATTATTTTATTAAACTTTATTAAAATTTATATTCTATAAATGTTTCTTTAACAACAGCACAAAATACTCACTCTGGTGTGTGATTTATTTTTATGAATGAAAAAAAAGTTTCAAAACCCCCTTCTGTTTTTTTCACAAACTCTGTATAGATGCATACATATACCCTTTATATATACATACACACACATTACACATACACGTACATTTCATATATAGACGTATAATTTACAACCAGGAATAGGTAAATAATTGTTCTTTAAAAATAAATAAACAAATTTTTTTTAAATGTAAACAAGTACAATGTACAAAAAAGTATTTAGCTAATCAAAAATTTAATATTTTTTGAGATATAGAAAAAACAATTACCTGAATTCACGTTCCTGCTGCTTTTCCATTGTAATTAACTATCTGTAAAACCGATCAGAGCCTTATAACTGATGGGAGGGAGCACTACACTATTACTCAACATAGTCTATGCAATGTTTTTTTTTTCTTTATATCTACAAGGAAATCATCTACCAATGTAAATTCAGGTTAATTTCACACTCTTATTTAATAGAGTTTCTCAAATATTTTGTGACATACATGTGATGCACTACTACAAGGTTTAACAAATGTAGAAAATCCCTTCCAATTATTGGATTCTAACAAGTCATAATTACAGAAAAAGTATATTGCAAGGCTATAGAGACATTCTAGAGAATTCTGTGCTTTCAGCAAATGCCAAAATTTAGTGTGGCACGCAAACGGGAGTTATGAATTCAATACTCTCTGTAGGCTCACAAGGGGGCTGAGATTTCAGGACCAAAGACAGATCCCAAGACAGAATCAATGGCTTTGAAACTCTGTGTAAATGCCATGCACCTCTCATAAACCTGTATACAAGCAGTTGTTGACCTACAGTGTTTTGTCACATGACACGCAGAAATTGCGGCAAAATAAAGCTAAACAGTTGAAAAGGGACGATGTGTCTGTGTGCGCACCTTTGCACAAACAAAGTCCATTTCCGATCATATGCAGATCGCATTTGAAGCCACTCTTACATTCTGAACAGTCTGTCACCCTCGGTGGTAAACTCGTAACACGCAAGTTTAACCTCTCACGGGCCAAGCCCAAAAAGCCACTTTTTCCAGGGCTGGGTGAAAAATTTCACTGCACGCTTCTGGATCCTGCGCAATGGGAGCAGACAGGGCTGTTCGCACAAGAGCCACTAGCCAGCCACAGCCAGCCACTATTTCCCTGGCTAGTGTGGGGATATCAGTATGACTGTGACTATATTCCCTTAATCTGTTTAGTGTTGGTATGATCAGACTCAGTGGAGGAAATGCATAGAGTAGTGTGTTTTGCCACGGGTGCGCAAGAGCATCAACATCCCATAGGCGCACCGCCTCTCGCCAGAAAGAAAAATAGAAAGCAATGAGTGTTTTCGTGCGAGATGAAGAGATCTATGACAGCTTGGCTGAACCTTCGCCACAACTGACTCATTATCTTTGACAGGTTTTCATCTGGACAGGAGATCCAGCTTCACATTCATTTATGGACACGCGTTGCCCGTATACAGAGAGATAAAGACTTTCAGCTCCCCAAAACTCTCTTGTTGTGAGTAATGGCCAGGACTATTGATCTATGTAAATTATATTTGTGTAGATCGGTGGCCAAAACCCAGTTTTTCTGTTTCAGTTGAATAGGGTTTCGTGTAAATGGTTTCGCCTTCAAGTGTTAGCTGATAACAACTCACTGATCAGGAAATAACTGTGTACATATAACTTGACACATAACACCTTTATTCTGAACACCACCAAACATGATCAAACAGATGACGCAAAGCATTTTAAAGGAGTTTGAGATATGACTTTAAAATAAATGCTTAAGTTCCTTGTAAGTTGCAATGGATAGATGTATTTGCCAAATAAGCACAATATCTTACTTGGGAAAATAATGTTTATTAAAAACTTTTGCCATTCTTTATATATTATTTAATAATATAAAAAGATGTATGGAGAGCAGGGGCTTTATGGTGTATTTATGTGAAACTATTTTTCCTCCTGTGTGTGTTCATGAGAGTGTTTGTGTCAGGGTTCTGCCACATTCTGTCTCGTAAGTTCTTGTTGTGGTGTCAGAGCTATGACACTAGTGTTTTGTGTGTGTGCACGCGGATTCGAGAGTTCGAGTCACACGCACTCTTGTCTGTGTAACGTCTTGTTACGTCTTGTAACGTCTTGGGCTATGATGTCCGATCCCGTGATGGTCTTGTTCGGCCTTGGTTTTGTGTCGGGGTTCGGGCATTCATGACCCGTGTGTTCGTCCTTGTTGTGAGCGTGCGAGACAAGAGGTTGCTCATTTTCGCGCGCTCTGCGTTATGTGAGTATGGTTTTGTGCCCTTGTGTATAAATCCCCTTCATGTTCCCCCTGTCCTTGTTGGTGATTGTAGTGTTTACGTGGAAGTTGATGTTGTGTGGATGTTCTCTGAGTTTGCACCATCATGTGCTGTTTATGTTGTTATTTAAAGTGTCTTTTGTTTTCGTTATTAAACCTATCATCATTGATCCTGTCTCCTCCTGTGTCTCCGCATCAGACACCAGCAGTACAGCGTGATAACGGGGGTTTTTTTTGTTGCGTTTTTGTTTTATTTTTTTGTATAATAAACATCCCCATTCTCTGCACTTCTGAGTTCTCACTCATCCTTCTACACACCTGACAGTATAAGAATAGCAACATGACTCATCAAAACTGTATGCATTTTATCCCTCCGTAGAGGACAGATAGATTAGAAGTAGTCTGTAGACAGAAAGATGAATTAGAAATAAATAGATAAAACACAATTAATGTTTTTATTACCTTTTTTCATTACAGAAAGGCGTCAAAGGGAACTACCCCAGACAGCCGTACAGAACACATAAGAGTGTGCTGTGTGGTTATGTTTAAAAAGAAAAAATGAAAAAGCTTTTTGGGACTTGCCTTCCAGGATCTATTGCCCATCAATTTGGTAATTATGGTCTGTATGTTTGTTAATTAACATTAATTAGTTTATCTTATTGTAATAAGGGTGTCTTTCACAGTATCGAAAATAAAGCACTCATTTGATTTTGTCAGAGTCAAACCATTAAAACGCTTGTGTCATCTGTGTGGTGTAAGCTGAAAATCTTCATTCTCAAAGTACTTTTTTCCATGGCAAGTTTTTGGTATTGTAAATACAAGTGTGCATCAAGACTGTCCAAACAGTAAGTGTGTTTTATTATTTAGTGTTATTACAGTGGAGTTCACTTATCTTGACTCATGCTTAACTCGCCAATACTATTATGTCGACGTTTTTGAAGTGGAACCGCCAAACTTCCTATTTGTCTAAACATTTCCTTGTGGGTAATGTTGATTCTTTTACGTTGCCGAAATCTAATATCTCGAGCACAAAAGAGGGACAACACTTTACATGGTTATCTTGTGACTGAGAGTTCACTGCGCATGTTCCGAGTTTGTGTTGCATGTGGATCGCGGTCAGTATTGCCAACTTAGCACCTTTGTCGTTATATTTAGTGAATTTTCAGACCATTCTAGCACAAATTTTCAAAAAAGCGACTAGCGACAAATCTAACGACTCTATCTCAAGTTATTGGAGACTTTTGGAGACTCTCTGAAGTGAAAGCACATATCGTTCTTGCTCTTCTCAAGGAGCAGCGAGTACTGCCGCATCCCCATCCCAAAGCACTCACAGGTGGCCCGGTCCTCCCAGAGGCAGAGCAGGAGATGTTCACTCCTCCATGTGCAAATGAATCACGTATGTGCGGGAAGTCGCCACTGGCTGATACTTGGCTGATACTCGGGCATACTTGTCAAGAAAGCACATTAGGCAGGCAGAACGCAAGACAGTATGCAATCTAGTACAACGTGATGACCTCACGAATATGTTAATTTACGCATGATTTCACCTAGCGACATTTAGCGACTTTTTAGCCAATGAGGCTTAGATGAACAAACACATACACAAACACATCCCTACTTCTGTTTTGACACGCGGTCTGCTCAGCGCTGCTGCGGATTGAAGAGCTGCTGTTAAAAGACAGTACGAAGCCGAATTTGTTGAGAAATCACACTAGACAGGCAGAACACAAGAGAGTATGCAATCTAGTACAGCGTGTCCCTCTCCATGCTCCATGCTTGTCCCTTTCACTTCAGATCTCACTGTCAGCGGGGGAGTGGATTCACAGCAGCACTCACTGCTGATAGGGAAGAGTAGGAGAGCAATATGTGCATTTAGAAAGTCTCCAAAAGTTGCCAATAACTCCAGATAAAGTCGCTAGATTTGTCAGAATCAGAATCAGAATCAGAAAGAGCTTTATTGCCAAGTGTGCTTGCACACACAAGGCATTTGTCTTGGTATTGAAGCTTCCAGTGCACATATACAACACAACATGAGTTTACATAGCAAATAACAATAACAATACATAACATACACAGTACATGTGGTCACATGCTGGGATTTTTTGTATGGAGTGGGAGAGGGGATAGATTGTCAGCCATAACATCCGTCTGCATTGATTTTTCTTTCCCTGCACCCTGCCCAGCATTTTATCTCTTATTAATTCAACTGTTCAAGAGGGAAATGGCCTGTGGGAAGAAACTGTTCCTGTGCCTAGATGTTCTAGTGGCCAGTGATCGTAGTCGCCGTCCTGTTGGTAACAGTTCAAACAGGGTGTTTCCAGGGTGAGCAGAGTCTGTGATGATTTTACCTGCTCTCTTCTTCACTCTGGAAGAGTACAGGTCCTGGAGGGCTGGCAGTGAAGCACCAATAATCCTCTCTGGAGTCCGGATTGTGCGATTAAGTCTCCCGATGTCAGATTTGGTAGCTGAACCAAACCAGACAGTGATGGAGGAGCACAAAACAGACTCAATGATGGCCGAGTAGAACTGTATCAGCATTTCCTGTGGGAGGTTGAGCTTCCTCAGCTGACGAAGGAAGTACAGTCTCTGCTGGGCCTTTTTACAATGGAGTCAATGTGATTGTTCCACTTCAGGTCCTGAGAGATGGTGGTGCCCAGGAACCTGAATGACTCCACTGCTGCCACTGTGCTGTTCATGATGGTGAGTGGAGGTAGAGCAGAGCTGTTCCTCCTGAAGTCCACTATCATCTCCACCGTTTTGAGCGTGTTGAGCTCAAGGTTGTTCGAACTGCACAGCCAGTTGTTCAACCTCTAGTCTGTAAGCAGACTCGTCACCGTTTCGGATGAGGCCGATGGCGGTGGTGTCGTCTGCAAATTTCAGGAGCTTCACAGAAGGGTCTTTAGAAGTGCAGTCATTGGTGTACAGGGAGAAGAGCAGTGGGGAGAGAACACACCCCTGGGGGCGCCAATGCTGGTAGTGAGAGTCTTGGATGTGAGTTTCCCCAGTCTCACTTGCTGTTGCCGGTCTGTCAGGAAGCTGGTGATCCACTGACAGATTGAGGATGGCAAGGAGAGCTGAGTTAGTTTAGCTGTAAGAAGATCAGGCATGATGGTGTTGAAGGCCGAACTGAAGTCCACAAATAAGATCCTTGCATAAGTCCCAGGTCTGTCGAGATGTTGCAGGATATAATGCAGTCCAATGTTGACTGTATCATCCACAGACCTGTTTGCTCTGTAGGCAAATTGAAGAGGATCCAGCAAGGGTCCAGTGATGTCCTTCAGGTGGGCCAGAACCAGTCTTTCAAATGACTTCATGACCACAGATGTGAGAGCGACAGGTCTGTAGTCATTAACTCCAGTGATTTTGTTTTTTTTTGGGACAGGAATGATGGTGGAGCGTTTGAAGCAACGGTTAACTTCACACTGCTCCAATGATCTATTGAAGATCTGCGTGAAGACTGGGGACAGTTGGTCAGCGCAGGCTTTCAAACAAGCAGATGAGATGCCATCTGGGCCTGAAGCTCTCCTTATCTTCTGTCTTTTGAAGATTTTGGTTACCTGCTCCACACAGACCTTAAGCACTGGTTGGATGGCGGAGGGGGGAGAGGGGGTGCAGGAGGTGTTGGAGGACGTGTGAAGTGTAGTTCAGAGTGGTTTTGAGGTGTGAGATTGGGTTTCTCAAACCTGCAGTAAAAAGTGTTTAGCTCATCCGCCAGATGTTGATTCTCAGCAGGTCGGTGGGCTGGTGGCTTGTAATTGTTGATATTCTTCAGGCCTGACCAGACAGCAGCAGGGTTGTTGGAAGAAAACTGGTTTCTCAGCTTTTCAGCATAACTTCTTTTAGCAGCTCTTATCGCTTTTGTCAGTCTGTTCCTGGTCTGTTTGTACAAAACACCCCCCCACCCCCCTTCTGTAAGCGTCCTCTTTGTTATGACAAAGCTGTTTGAGTTTAACAGTAAACCTTGGTTTATCATTAGGAAATGATAAGAATGTCCTGGTAGGAATGTGTGTATCCTCACAGAAACTGATGTATGATGTTACAGTATCTGTTTGCTCGTCCAGATCAGTGGTAGCAGCTTCAAAAACATTCCAATCCGTGCAATCAAAGCATGGTTTTAAATTCTGTTGTGCTTCATTAGTCCATCTCTTAACAGTCTTTTTTCAGGTTTAGCTGATTTCAGTTTCTGCCTGTGGGATGGTATAAGATGAACCACACAGTGATCAGAAAGCCCCAAAGCTGCCCGTGGGACGGAGTGATATGCATTCTTTATCGTGGTGTAGCAGTGGTCAAGAATATTACTGTCTCTGGTGGGACAAGTAACGTGCTGTCTGTATTTTGGCAGTTCACAGGAGAGATTTGCTTTGTTAAAATCCCCAAGAATGATTAAAAGAGAATCTGGATACTTTTGCTCAGTCTCAGCTATTTGTTCAGCCAGCTGTTGTAATGCCGTGCTGACACACGCATCTGGAGGAATATAAACATTGACGAGAATAAACGAGACAAACTCACACGGTGAATAGAAAGGTTTACAGTTTATGAAGTGACTCTCTAGGTTAGGAGAGCATATCTTCTTCAGCGTTGTTATATCTGAACACCAACTTTCGTTGATGTAGAAACACAAACCTCCACCTCTTGTTTTCCCGGTTAGCTCCGTGATGCGATCTGCTCGGAACAGCTGGAAGCCGGCAGATATAGTGCATTATCCGGTGCGTTTATATTTAGCCAGGTCTCAGTGAAGCACAGTGCAGCAGAGTTGAAAAAATCCTTATTAATCCAGGTGAGGAGAAGCAGTTCATCCATTTTATTAGGAAGAGAACAGAGATTAGCAAGATGAATACTGGGAAGAGGAGTGCGGAAGCCCCGCGAGCAGAGTTTGACCAGTGCCCCAGATCGCCTCCCCCGCATGCGTCTGGCTGCTCGGTTTAAAGAGACAGTCGCGACTCCAACGAGGATATCGAATAAAATGTCTGAGTAATCAAAAAACACAGAAATATTGTCTGGTGTGTGTTCCCTAATGTCCAGTAGTTCGTTTTTGGTGAAAACAATCGGAAAAGATTGACTAAAAGCAGAACAAACAAACAAAGACAAGACAATCACTGAAGAGCTAAAAACCGAGGCTGCCATCATCAGCGCCATCTTGGAACAAAAAAAGTGGGCTAGCTATCGCTAGTCGCTTTTGGGAAAAATTGTTGCTGTAGTGGTCTGAAAACTCGCTAAATATAGCACCAAAAACGCTAAATTGGCAACACTGAACGCTGCCACGCAGAGGCTGGTGGGAGCGATGCTGACCAATAGGAGAGCAAGATGCTGCAGCAAAAGTTAGCATCCGAGCCGGGAGACAGCCAATGGGAGAGTGGGATGATTGGTGCGAGTTTGCGGGTCAATGGTGCACGAATTTCAAAACAAAACGCGGAAATCGTCGCCTCGGCCAAGATTTTTTTTCCGCATCTCAATCATTTTGTCGTTACTCGGACGAAAAAAAAACCAAAATCTTTTTCGTACATCGAACTTTTCGTATGAGCATTTTGTAAGTCTGGGTTCTACTGTAATTTGGTAATCAGGTCAAGTAAAATACAGATGAAAAATATATGATAAATACTGATGACACTATATCATTATTTGGCAGGACTTGGCAGGACTCATATCTTTCGGATTATCCTGTGCCCCAGCCATTTTCCAAGGGTTCATGAACGAGATTCTCCGGGAGTTTCTCAGCCACTTTGTGATAGGATACAGTGATGATATCTTCTGAACTCCCGGAATCTAGCCGACCACCGCCAACACATTACGCAGGTCCTTCAGCAGCTTCAAGATCACCACCTCTTCCTAAATTTAGAGAAACTCACTTTATAGACTTTCTACAGCATCGACCAGAGTGGCGTCAAGATGGACCAGGGGAAGGTGAGAGCAGTGCAGAGGTGGCCAAATCCCAACTCCATAAAAGAATTACAATGTTTCCTCGAATTTGCAAACTTCTATCGATGGATGATTCATTCAAAGTTTCAGTACCATCACCACACCTTTCTCTGCACTACTCAAAAAAGGCCCAAGTCTCTGTCCTGGACACCAGAGGCCACGGAGGCATTTTAACAGCTCAAGATGGCCTGCTGTGCAGCTCCTACCCTAGCCCATCTAGATCCAGAATCCCCTTCTTGGTTGAAGTTGATGCCTCCTGTACTGTCCTGTACTGTCCTCAACTGTACTGTACTGAAGGGTGAGCCTCCACGACTCCATCCATGCGCCTACTTCTCCAAGAAGCCTACCCCGGTGGAGCAAAACTACGACATCGGAAATCGTGAGTTGCTAGGCATCAAGTTGGCACTGGAAGAGTGGAGACATTGGCTGGAGGGAGCCCATCACCCCTTGCAAGTTATCACAGAAACCTAGAATACCTCCGAGACACCAAGAGGCTGAACCCCCGTCAAGCCCGGTGGGCCTTCCTTTTCACCCGAATCAATTTTAACATGACCTATCACCCCGGTGAGAAGAACCTCAAGGCTGATGCTCTATCCCGACAATTCATCTCTGAGAACAGTCCACAACTACCCGAAACCATCTTCCCTCCAGCCATCAGTGTGAGTTATTTTCAGTGGTCCCTCGACCAACTCCTTGCCGATGCAACTCATGATGAACCATCTCTACTGGGGGGGTCCTGAAGTGTGTATTTATGTGCCATCTAGTCTTAACCAGGATCCAACAGCTTATTTCCATCATTGGTATAAGCAGCAGTTGGTAGGATATAGACAAGAACCTTCCTTCTGGTGGAGATTGCCCCATCTGAACAGGGTCCTTGAGCACTGAGAGTTCCCCTAGTAGAGTTCCTGGCAGTATGTACCCATTTGCCAGGTGTCTCTCAGTGGGTCTAGGGAAACTGCTAGGGAAAGGGGCCACAGAATATGTACTCCTCTCAGCAAGAAAGGCCTGATATTACAGCCAGTACTTCATAGTTCACAAAAAGGATGGAGGTTTTATGTTATGAAGCTAAAATTCAAGACAAATTGAGACTGAAAGCAGAGAAAATTATGAAAACATCAATGCTTTAACAGGGTGTAGATTTTACATGAAATGTCCACAGAATGTTCCTTTAAAACAAGCTCTGTTCTTTAACGTTCAAAGAGACATTGTGCAATGTGTTAATAATTGTACTTTGCTTTACGTTGATTTTAACATTTTGTGAATTGTTAAATAGTGATTTTCATTTTTAATTAAAATTCTGACAGATTAGCATGCAGATTAGCATGTGTACCCATGCGTTTTTAAGTTAAGAATTCAAATATTGAATAGAGCACAAACTTTGGATGATATTAAGAGTCTGGAGATAGAGTCCACTCATTCAATGGGGATGTCAAGGTATTAATCGGTCTGCAATAAAGGCTGATAAAGGGCAATGGATCTCTGGCACAACCACACCATCCTCGGTCATTATCAGCAGTGTCCTCTTGAAAAAGTTGCTCCACTATCTGAAAACAGAAAAGAGAAACCATTAGGCTGCTTTACAATACTAACTGCTTTCAACTTACAAAACATAAGGATGACCTAAACTATTTAGTTTGATAAATTGTTAAATGATCTTATGTCATCCTAAAGTAAATAGATTCAACTTTGTGCCTTCATGTTATTCATTTACAGATCAACTCATGCAACTGAGGTTCTATTTATACCTGGCATTACCACTTTTACTTTGCTGTTCTTCTCAAACCTAATCCTCGAGGTCCACTTTCATGCAGAATTTTACTCCAACCCTAATCAAATACAAATTTGAATGTATTATTATATATGGTCGGGCATTCGGCTTGATGACTGTTGCAGTGTCCACAGAAACTCAAAATGTAAAATCATTCAATCTACCGTACTCCCCTTTCCTGTGAAACTGCAGACCTGCAGCTTTAAAGTTGGTTTTCCTTTAATTTAATGTACAGATCACACCATGATGTATCGATCCTCTATAGGTCATACAACTTCATGTGACATGAACACAAGGACAGAATTAATCAAACTTTTTTTGACTTGACCAGTCACTTGTACCTTTGATTGTGCACACTTAATTAACCTGCCTCAGCCCTTTCCTTGTACGGAAAACATGTAACTCCCTGGTCACGTCGTACTCTACAAACGATTTAGGCAATAAGCCTGCATGGTGTTGAGTTACAAACTCTTTTACAAGTTTCTGTAATGGAATGTTTCATGTCAAGCACACACTTGATTTTAGCACTGATTATCACTTTCAGTTTTGTGGATACAGCCTGAACTCTTTAGCAAATCAGTGCTCATTCCTGTGAAAGATGATCACTTAGTTTGAATGATCAAAGAGATGATCTGACAGAAGATTTGAAGACGCCATCAACAGGTCCTTCATATCAGGGTGACTACATTATTGTCACGGTTCAAGGCAAGGACGAGGATGAAGATGAAGAAGTTTAATAATAAGGAATGCAAGGTGATGTAACAGCAGTGACTAGTATGCAGCAAACACTAATAAAGGTTCAAGCTCACATATAGTTAACACCAACAACAACAACTGACAACTAAGGAGTGAACAAGGAAAACTAAATATACTGTCAGTGATTAACAAAAGACAAACACCTGTGAAGATTAGTGACCATGGCAACGGAAAGATCTAGAACAGAAGAACATATGATTAAAAGAAAGCAAAATAAGAGTCCCGGGTGAACTGTGCTGTGACATTACTCCCCCCCTGCGGAAGGCGCGACCCTGTGCCAACGAGAGTCCAGAACAGGGTGGGGGGCTAGGCACCGTGGAGACCGGGTGTCCAGAGTCAGGGTGGTCTCAAAGGTGGTGTCGGAGGATCAGGGACCCATGGCCCTGGGACCCAGAATCATGTTCCGGTTTTACTTAACATTTACATTAATCTTGAGTGCTGGACATTTTTGTGACATGATTTTTTGTTTTGTTTTCCTTTAATTTTTGTCTTGTAAAATATGTGTGAAATTTTTGTGTGCTTCCATTTTGGCCAGGACTCCCCGGTAGAAGAGATTTTTATCTCAATGGGATTATTCCTGGTAAAATATGGGTTAAATAAATAGCAGCGCCGAAGGATCAGGGGCCCAGGGTGGTGCAGCTTTCCATGGTGGCACCGGAGGATCAGGGGCCCAGGGTGGCATAGCCCTCCATGGCGGTGCCGGAGAATCAGGGGCCCAGGGCGGCGCAGCCCTCCATGGCGGCGGCGGAGGATCTGGGTCCCAGGGTGGCGCAGCCTTCCATGGTGGTGAATGAAAATCAGGGAACCAGGGTGGCACTGCCTTCCATGGTGGTGCCGGGACTAAGTCCTTCCCAGGAGGCTCCGCCTCCTTTGTCCCACCCGCCCTCGAGCTGGCACTGTAGAAAATAAATATTTAGGAACAGTCCCCAGATAGTGGTTGGGAGGAGGCCCGGGCGGTTTAAGGACGAGGAGCTCTGGAGGACCAGGAAGGGCGAGGCGCTCTTGAGGAGCAGGCAGGGCAAGGGTTACAGGTGGAGTAAGGAGTTCTGGGAGGTCTGGTGGCCCAGGCAGGTCCGGCCACGGGATCTCTGGCAGGTCCGGAGGCCTAGGCAAGTCCGGCGGGTCAGGCCACAGGAGCTCTGGTAGGGCCGGCGGTTCCGGCCAGGGGAGGTCTAGGTCGGTCGGCGGGTCGGGCCACAGAAGGTCTGGCTCTGGCTGGATCACAGGCTCTGGCTGGCGGATCACGGGCTCTGGCTCTGGCTGGCACATCTCAGGCTCTGGCTGGTGGATCACAGGCTCTGGCTCTGGCTCTGGCTGGCGGATCACGGACTGTGGCTCAGTCTTCTTCCTTCGTCTCCGTTTCTGTGCATGAGCGGACAGATCCATTGTGGAGCTCGGATGCATGGACTCACTGGCCATCGCGAGAACTGGTGCTGACTGATGTGGCCGATCTTTAGGGTGAACTGGTGTCTCCGTACTCACTTGCTTGGGAGCAGGTTGAGGATTGGGCATGTTAAACAAGAGATTACTAGACCGAATGTGGCAGAACCCTGACACCATGTTTTTAGTGCCACTGACACCACTGACAGGAAAACTAGCCGCATGAATACTGCATACTGGGGCCGATGTAGAAAATTCTGTTGTCTGTTTTAAAAGGGGGAAAGGAAACAGTCTGAAAAAGTTACAGTTCACAGTAAAAAAGGAAACGATCATATTACTCCCTGATATCTGAAAGATTAAACTCCTTTATAGAGACTTGTATAATTATACCTAGATATGGGAGCTGAACAAATAATTAACGTGGCTTGATATTTTAAACAAAATTGGCTGAGGTGGTACCAGACAGTCAATTCTCTTTTTTTCATTATAAAATCTCTCGGTGCTTAAAATAACCTATAATTAGTAGATGCGCGTTTCAACTTTCGACACTGTGAAAGGTTGTCAGGAATTTTTTATTTTGAAAGAAATTCTTGTATTCCAACATAAAATGCATAAGAATCCACATTTCCCCTCGCCACCAAATTACGTCACTATAAATTGCGCACATGCACAGTACAAATCGTGAGAGTGACATAGCTGTCGAAAATATTAGAGGAAGTGGTAATAGTTTTGCGCATATGCAGAATTAAATTTGCGTTTTCGCATATATGCGGTATCAATCGTGTTTCTGGTACGGAAATTGTCATGAGACAATTACGTGAAGCATTCCACTGGCATTTCGACGCAGTGCCTCGATCCCTCTTCAGCTTACATTCATAACCTGAGACATTTTCGAAAGCAGCAATTAGTTAAATTTTCAAAATAGTTCACTAAAAATGGTTGACGCATTTTACCATGATTATATTACAGCACAGAGACTCAGACAGACAGGATAGATCACACATAATGAAGTTTATTATGTCTTTGACGCAAGAGTTCGTAATAGTAATGGTTACTGAATAGAAGACAGGCGATGGGAGGAAACCTGGAGGTTTTGGACAGAAGGTCGTGGAGATGGTCGCTGGAGAAGGTGTTTTGGAATAGTTGAGTGACTGGGTACGCGCTTGATGATGTGCAGGTGCTAATACTCAGGTGACAGTGATCATTGGGGTTTGGCTGTGGGAAAACCTGGCTGAATCGTGACATATATGTAGTGATGTACTTTTTTATTTTATTACTATTTTATTTTACTGCACTAGATGGAGATGCTCAGGATGAGGTGGCGTTCTATCCCACAGGTGATGCAGTGGCTGTGTGGTCAAATGCTCAAGCACACAAGCACCTGCTCCTGTCAGAGAGGCTTTTAAAATTACTGTTCAGTTTTACCACACACGTATAATATGCAACAAATGCCAAGCCAGACACTGTGCTATCCAACACTATAATACCGTCAGTGCATGCATCCAAACCATTACATTTCCCAGTGCACTTTCCCACAATTTTAATGAATGTAAAGAAATGATGAAAACATCACTGCTTTTACAGGGTGTAGATTTTACATGAAATGTCCACAGAATGTTCCTTTAAAACAAGCTCTGTTCTTTAATGTTCAAAGAGACATTGTGCAATATGTTAATAATTTTACTTTGCTTTATGTTGATTTTAACATTTTGTGAATTGTTAAATAGTGATTTTCTTTTTTAATTAAAATTCTGACAGATTAGCATGCAGATTAGCATGTGTACCCATGCGTTTTTAAGTTAAGAATTCAAATATTGAATAGAGCACAATCTTTGGATGATATTAAGAGTCTGGAGATAGAGTCCACTCATTCAATGGGGATGTCAAGGTATTAATCGGTCTGCAATAAAGGCTGATAAAGGGCAATGGATCTCTGGCACCACCACACCATCCTCGGTCATTATCAGCAGTGTCCTCTTGAAAAAGTTGCTCCACTATCTGAAAACATAAAAGAGAAACCATTAGACTGCTTTACAATACTAACTGCTTTCAACTTACAAAACATAAGGCTGACCTAAACTATTTAGTTTGATAAATTGTTAAATGATCTTATGTCATCCTAAAGTAGATAGATTCAACTTTGTGCCTTCATGTTATTCATATACCGATCAACTCATGGAACTGAGGTTCTATTTCTACCTGACATTACCACTTTTACTTTGCTGTTCTTCTCAAACCTAATCCTCGAGGTCCACTTTCATGCAGAATTTTACTCCAGCCCTAATCAAATACAAATTTGAATTCATTATTATATATGGTCGGGCATACGGCTTGATGACTGTTGCAGTGTCCACAGAAACCCAAAATGTAAAATCATTCAATCTACCGTACTCCCCTTTCCTGTGAAACTGTAGACCTGCAGCTTTAAAGTTGGTGTTCCTTTAATTTAATGTACAGATCACACCATGATGTATCGATCTTCTATAGGTCATACAACTTCATGTGATATGAACACAAGGACAGAATTAATCAAACTTTTTGTGAGTTGACCAGTGTGGCAAGTACCCAGAGTAAAGCTTCAGCGTCGCCCGGTAATTGCTTCCCCTCAGGCAATCAGCAGCCAGGTGTAGGCACTAATGGGCCACACCTGGATCGCGTTAAGGGGAGAGGATTTAAGCAGAGAAGGAGGAAGGAAGGGTGAGCGAGTTCTGAGCCGCTGCATGCTAACTGTGCTTACTCTTTTCTCTGCTCCCCTAGAATCCAGCGAAGGCTGAGCTCCGAACGCCAGAGACCTACCACCACCTGCACGTCACGAATCCGGGAAGACAGTATTACTTTGTTGATTTATCACTCTTTTGTTTAATAAACACCCGTTGGGAACGTGTGCACTACAAAGCTGCCTATTTGTCCTCATTCGACCTGCCACAGTGGTGGAGAATGCGGGCAGATTTTTTTTGAATGAGGACATTCGTTTGGGGTGTACTGAAGCAGTATTTACCTTGTTTACCTTTCTGTGAGACAGATGGAGGAGGTAATCCAGCGACTTACCGAAGTCAGCATCCGCCAACAGCAGTTTGTGGAACAACTCGCGGGCCAACAAGAGCGTATGGAGCATGCGCTTGAACAGATGAGGTTAGGGGCTGCCAGACACGTACCCCTCCCTGATCCCTGTGTCCAAGCCCAGCAGCTGCTTAAAAAATTAACAGATCAAGATGATGTGGAAGCATACTTGCACACGTTTGAAGTCATCGCTGCTCGTGAAGGATGGGAGGAAAATGAGTGGGCCCGCATATTAGCCCCACTCCTTTCAGGAGAAGCGCAACGAGCCTACTATTCTCTCCCGACCCCGGCCAATGAGTCATATGCCAATTTAAAACAGGAAATTTTGGCACGAGTGGGCCTTTCTCCAGTGTGTGCTGCCCAACACTTCCATGAATGGATGTATGACCCACAGGTTCCCGCACGAGTTCAAGCGGCCCAGCTGTCACGTTTGGCCCAACTTTGGCTGCTGTCTGGGAATCCTACGGCTGGCCAGGTAGCCGAAAGGGTAGTAGTGGACCGCCTGCTACGTGCGTTACCCCGTGTACATCGGAAAGCGGTCGGTATGAGGAATCCTACCACCCTTGCAGCCCTCGTAGAAGCGATGGAGCTGGCAGAGGCAGCCCAAGCCCGAGATGCTGGAGAGAGAACAACCCGGTTCCCCCGGAGGTCAACCCCACCGAGACGAACAACGGAAGAAACCTGGAAACCGTTTAACAAGCCAGCAGCCTCCACGCCACGGGATGAGCCCATGCCCACTGATCCACACCCACCTGAAGCCAAAGTGTGGCTAGCAAGTTGCATTGTACATCGAGCTACACCACGGGGAGCACCCGAAAGGCAAGTGTGGGTAGAGGGGAAGCGTGTGAAAGCTATCCTGGACTCGGGCAGTGCGGTAAGCCTAGTCCAACCCCAGGTCGTCAAACCCCGTCCAGACGGCAAGTCGTCCATCCCCATCACCTGTGTCCATGGGGATACGCGTTACGTGCCCGCACAAATGGTTACAATTTCCACTGGCTCGAAGTCCTGGCCACTGGAGGTAGGAGTCGTGAATGATCTCCCGGTCCCGGTACTGCTGGGAAGAGACTGGCCGGGGTTCAACCAACTGCTGGCAACCACAGTACAACCGGCTAATCGGAGGAGGAACCGGCGAATGCAAGAGACTCGGCGTCAGTCTGCCAGCCATCCTGCCCTGCGGACTACTGAGAGCGAGAGAGATGGTGAGTCCCAAAATTCACACCCTAACATCTATACTGATGTTTTTCAACAGATCACTGAAGGGGGTTCCTTTGGGCGAGAACAGCGGGAGGATGAACGGCTGAGAAATTGCTGGTCACAAATTAGAAAAGTGGAAGGGGAATCCCGACACCCAGCACCCCATCCCTACCCGCACTTCATAGTGAAAAGAGGTCTACTTTACTGTGTTGCCCAACGACGGGGGGAGGAGAAACATCTGTTGGTAGTTCCGAAATCCAAGACTGAAGTCGTGCTGGAGCTGGCCCATTCCCATCCAATGGCTGGACACCTGGGAGTCAACAATACAATTCAGCGCATTCGAGATCGGTTCCACTGGCCAGGCCTGGAGGCTGAGGTAAGGCGGTTCTGCCAAAGCTGCCCAACTTGTCAAAGAACGGCACCTCGACGACCTCCACCCAGTCCCCTCATTCCCTTACCAATTATTGAGGTCCCTTTTGAGCGCATCGGGATGGACCTGGTTGGACCATTGCCAAAATCAGCCCGGGGCCATGAGCACATACTCGTCATTGTAGATTACGCCACCCGGTACCCTGAAGCAGTTCCCCTAAGGAAAGCTACGTCGAAGAACATTGCCAAGGAACTATTTCTGCTGTTCAGCCGGGTGGGAATCCCAAAAGAGATTCTGACTGACCAGGGCACCCCGTTCATGTCCAAACTAATGGCCGACCTATGCCAACTCCTGCGGGTCAAACAGCTCCATACCTCCGTGTACCACCCTCAAACAGACGGGTTAGTCGAACGCTTCAACCAAACCTTAAAGCAGATGTTGCGACGGGTAGTGGCGGAGGACGGACGAGACTGGGACCTCATGATCCCGTATGTGCTGTTTGGCATCCGTGAAGTTCCCCAAGCCTCCACAGGGTTTACCCCCTTCGAACTGTTGTTTGGACGGCAACCACGAGGACTTCTTGACGTGGCCCGGGACGCATGGGAGCGTCAACCCTCCCCACATCGTACCGTGATCGAACATGTACGAGAGATGAGACAGAGGATTGACCGTGTTATGCCGTTAGTGCGAGAACACCTAACCGCGGCCCAGAGTGCCCAGCAACGCCTATACAACCGGCCCGCCCAACCCCGAGAGTTCCAACCCGGAGACAGAGTCCTCGTTCTCGTCCCATGTGCCACTTCTAAGTTCCTGGCGTCCTGGCAAGGGCCATACACCATAATTGAACGGGTGGGTCCGGTAACATACAGAGTTCGCCAGCCCGGTCGGAGGAGAGCAGAACAGATTTATCACATCAACCTGCTGAAGAAGTGGGTAACCTCTCAAGAACAGCTGGCTGCATTCTCACAGACTGAGCCAGTAGTGGTGGATGTGGGACCACAACTCTCGGGCACCCAGAAGACCGAGCTGGAATCCCTGGTCAGGAGTTTTCAAGATGTGTTCTCTGAATTACCTGGACGGACCAATCTAATTCAACACGAAATTCGAACTCCCCCAGGAACGATTGTCCAACAGCGGCCCTACAGGGTTCCAGAGGCTCGTCGGCATGCTATTGAGGCAGAAGTCCAGGGGATGTTGAAATTAGGGGTCATCGAAGAGTCACGGAGCCCGTGGTCCAGTCCCATTGTAATGGTCCCAAAACCTGATGGGACCCTCCGTTTCTGTAATGACTTCCGAAAACTCAACGAAGTCTCCATCTTTGACAGTTATCCCATGCCCCGAGTGGATGAGCTCATAGAGCGCCTAGGTAGAGCCCGATTTATTTCAACCCTGGATCTGACAAAAGGGTACTGGCAGGTCCCTCTCACGGCTGCATCTCGAGAGAAAACAGCCTTCAGCACCCCCAGTGGCCATTGGCAGTACCGGGTGCTACCCTTCGGAGTACATGGGGCACCTGCAACCTTCCAGCGGATGATGGACATCTTGTTGAGGCCCCATCAGGAATACGCGGCCGCCTACTTGGACGATGTGGTCATCCACTCGGAACGGTGGGAGGACCACGTAGTTCGCCTCAGGAAGGTTCTGTTAGAGCTTCGTCAGGCTGGGCTCACCGCCAACCCCAAAAAGTGTCATCTCGGGCTATCAGAAGCTCGATACCTGGGTTTTCAAATTGGACGCGGTCTGATTAGGCCCCAGGAACCGAAGGTCGAGGCTGTCCGCTCATACGCCCGCCCCAAAACTAAGTCCCAGGTACGTGCCTTCCTGGGGTTGGCAGGGTACTATCGATGTTTTATTCCTAACTTTTCCTCAATAGCTTGCCCCCTGACCGAACTGACAAAGAAGCGACAGCCAGAGAGACTGAAGTGGACGGCAGAAGCTGAAGCAGCCTTTGAAAAGTTAAAGACAGCATTAACCTCCTCTCCAGTCCTCCATGCCCCTGACTTTAACTGTCCGTTCACCCTCCAGACAGATGCTTCCGACTCTGGATTAGGGGCTGTCCTGTCCCAGACACAGCAGGGGGAAGAACACCCGATCGTCTATATTAGCCGAAAGTTAACGCCAGCGGAGACCAGGTATGCCACAGTCGAAAAAGAGGCCCTTGCCATCAAGTGGGCAGTTACAGAGCTGCGGTATTACCTATTAGGACGGTCCTTTACGTTGATGACCGACCATGCTCCCTTACAATGGATGGCCCGGGCAAAGGACACAAATGCCAGGGTGACTCGCTGGTTCCTCACCCTCCAAGACTTCTCCTTTAAAGTGCAACATCGAGCAGGGGTGGCAAATGGGAATGCAGATGGACTCTCAAGGATGGGGGCAGGTTGGTCAGGTCTGGCTCTCGTACACCCCCACCCACCCCTATCTTCTCCCCTGTTTGGGCCAGGACATGGACGACGCTTAGGGGGGGGGAGTGTGGCAAGTACCCAGAGTAAAGCTTCAGCGTCGCCCGGTAATTGCTTCCCCTCAGGCAATCAGCAGCCAGGTGTAGGCACTAATGGGCCACACCTGGATCGCGTTAAGGGGAGAGGATTTAAGCAGAGAAGGAGGAAGGAAGGGTGAGCGAGTTCTGAGCCGCTGCATGCTAACTGTGCTTACTCTTTTCTCTGCTCCCCTAGAATCCAGCGAAGGCTGAGCTCCGAATGCCAGAGACCTACCACCACCTGCACGTCACGAATCCGGGAAGACAGTATTACTTTGTTGATTTATCACTCTTTTGTTTAATAAACACCCGTTGGGAACGTGTGCACTACAAAGCTGCCTATTTGTCCTCATTCGACCTGCCACACCAGTCACTTGTACCTTTGATTGTGCACACTTAATTAACCTGCCTCGGCCCGTTCCTCGTACGGAAAACATGTAACTCCCTGGTCACGTCGTACTCTACAAACGATTTAGGCAATAAGCCTGCATGGTGTTGAGATACAAACTCTTTTACAAGTTTCTGTAATGGAATGTTTCATGTCAAGCACACACTTGATTTTAGCACTGATTTTATCACTTACAGTTTTGTGGATAGAGCCTGAACTCTTTAGCAAATCAGTGCTCATTCCTGTGAAAGATGATCACTTAGTGTGAATGATCAAAGAGATGATCTGACAGAAGATTTGAAGACGCCATCAAGAGGGCCTTCATATGAGGGTGACTACATTATTGTCACGGTTCAAGGCAAGGACGAGGAAGAAAATGAAGAAGAAGATCCAAAGGAAGTTTAATAATAAGGAATGAAAGGTGACGTAACAGCAGTGAAACTAGTATGCAGCAAACACAAATAAAGGTTCAAACTCACATACAGTCAGCACCAACAACAATAACTGACAAGTAAGGCGTGAACAAGGAGAACTAAATATACTATCAGTGATTAACAAAAGACAAACACCTGTGAAGATTAGTGACCATGGCCATGGAAAGATCTAGAACAGAAGAACATGTGACTAAAAGAAAGCAAAATAAGAGTCCCGGGTGAACTGTGCTGTGACAAGTATTCCATGCTGATCTTATTAACTTTATCAGGGTAGACATTTAATATCTCATAAAATCCCTTGATTTTCCCTTAAAAAATATCTAAAAAGTGACCCCTGAAAATGCTTATTCTATATACAAAATGTTCAGTCCCTAACTTGAGAAATTATTTTTTTGGGGCCCTTATAAGTAATGTCAAAAGAAAAGACCAATAGACGAAAATCTTACATTTAATTCTGTATGGACAATCACAGTAATATTTTTAACTGAGAAAAAGGCACTGTGTTGTTACATATGCCGAAGTATACTTTAGATTTAACGATCAGTCCAATGACTGTTTCTGAGAAGCGGGTGAAGGATCACTGCTTGTTCGATCTTTTCAGAGTGGCAAATTCCCATTTGTTCTCTATCTATTTTAATAGATAGTCCATTTTAATAATGACCATGAATTTGGTTTAGAATGCCAGTTGGTTGTCGGTCATTTATATGATAATTTGGCAAGTAGAAATTTGATTATTATATCGAACTCTTATTGCACTCGTTCATTTGGGTCTCAATGCCGCTTAGAGTCTCACACCGGCTGTTCTTTTACTTGGATCTCATGATCAGTCTTGGTCACTGGACAGAGGTAATGGACTTATACTGCTTAGAGAGCGGCTCTTATGCTTGCACAGGAGTATTTTATTTAGTCCCCATTGATCTGTATACACTTCATTAAAGTAACACTTGGTTTAGTCATGTCATGGTTTCCCATGTACACTTTGCTAGAATAATATTACAATAAACATAGGTAAGGATTCACCCTATTTAGGTTTGTCGATTAACATTTTGTCTGTCGTGTGATCTGTACACTTCCTGTCAGTAAGCTTATTGGTACACTTCCTGTCTATCATGTCTGAACTTCCTGTTTACTTCTGGGCCCTTCTAGATCTTTCTACACATGTCTAGTAATCACTTAACTCGTCTGTGTTGTCAAGTGTTCCCCATCTCCTGTTGTTATTAATACCATTCCCTTGTCTTTGTCAGTTGTTGATTCTGTTAAGCTGGCAGTGTTGATGTTGTCAAGTTCCTGTCTCTGTGTGTGTGTGGATGCCGCTTCTTCGTGATTCCCAGTATCTCTAGGTTTTTGCACGACTAGTGCCGTTTTCTGTTTACATTTAAGGTGTTTTGTTTTCACTCTATACCAGTGCTTCTCAATTATTTTCTGTCATGCCCCCCTAGGAAGAGGTAAACATTTTGCGCGCCCCCTCCCCATTTTGGAACTTTCGCCTCATTGTTTCCATGGCAACGCGTCATGCTTGTCACATGACATACCGCAGTCACAAAAAGCACTGCATGATAGATCACATTTACTTAGTTTTTTCTTTTTTATTCAAAATAGTCACCATCTTGTTGGCTCAACTTGTTGAAACCTAAAAGAAACCTTATGTGGTTGAAAACACTGAATTGTTGTGATAAATGACAAGCTCTGAGCGCTTTGGATCAGTGCCAGATATCGCGTGAAAACACGTGTGAATTTAGTGTTTGATCACGTGACACCGGCGTGATCGTACACGTCAAAGGATGAGGGGACGATTATCTGAACTTTGTATATGCTGCTCTTGTTCAGTGCAAGAAAACCTACTTCCTGGCAAAAAAAAGCATGTACTCCAGGGTCACGCGCAACCCCTCTGGCATCGCCCCACTATTTGAGAACCACTGCTCTAGAGTAAAGTAAGGTTCATTTGGAAACCTGTTCTCCTTGTCTCCCTCTCTGCATCGCACACATTTCCAAGTTGTAACAGGTGTAAAGAATCTTGGGCAACCTTGTTCACCTAACAGATTGTGCATACAACCATTGGCTAAAAGGGTCTACATGATCTTAGCTCCGAATGATTTTGAGAAACGCAGCCCAATTCAATAAGTAATGAACAATCTAAATATAGACATAACTTGCACAGAGAACAGAAATAAAACTGAACTGATTGTTATATTAAACCTAACACAGACTGTCTCGCATGCCCTGCTGAGGAGGATATTGATGACGCTCCATGCTGCTCTTGATTGCTCATCTTGTGTCTATTAATATTAATGTCCTTTAATACACTGTTATTAGTAGTGTGTAGATTACCCATAGAACCAGACACACACAATTAGTGCCACTGGTCTCTACTTCAATTCAAATCTCACTAGCCAATGAAAAAAAAAATCTCAAAAAAATCTGCAGAAAAATCTCGAAGTTAGTGAGGGGAGTGAGATTTGTCCGGGGAGTCAGATTTCGGTACAACACCCCACTTCCCGGTTTACACACAAATTATTGGAGTTCGAATAAAAACATTACAGCCTTATTTTTGTTACTTTCACTGTTTACTGACTTTACTGACTGTTAATGAGAGTAAAGATAGTTCTTAATATGTTACACTGTTGGCATAAAATTGTTTTATGTTTTCTCAAAGATTTTGTTAATTTTTATGGGCACAAAAATAATTCCATAGCATGACAGAATACATTTTTGTGTAATTTATTGTAACCAACATAAAACAATAAAATAATTATTCCTAGCAGTTAAAGCACACACACACACACACACACACACACACACATGCAAGCACTTATCATTTCAAACAGCTGGCACAAAATTATATTCGGAAAGTTAAGCCAATAATACAACAACATTAAGATATGAGATACGACTTGAGATTATATATATTTTTTTATATTATTTATATACACTCCACAGTAAATATGTATAAAGAAATCATTTAAATACTTTTTATGATTGTTGATTCAACATGCAAGATAATTGCCTTTATAAAGTTCATAATCTCCAAAGCAAAAATGATGTAATAATCTTTGATTTGGGATTTTTTTTTTAGCAACTACTCCCTGATTGGTGATTGATTGTAATTAGCCTGATTAGCACGTATTGTAATTAATTCATGTTTAAAAATTGACACATTATGTACAAAATATACACAAAATCCTTATACTGAAGTCACAGCCCTTCTCAAAATAGAGGTGTTCTGAAAGAATAAGGCTGTGTCTGGTTCAGAAATCTCAAGCTGGTGGCTTGAGTCCGGGATCTGGGCAACCTATTGAAACGTGGGCAATGTTAATTTAGAAAAAAATTACAATTTAAAATGATAATTGTCTGTGTGATCCATTGACTCACCTGATGCATCTGCTTTCTGTAAGCTTTACTTTCTGTACCAGCATACGCCACAAAATGGATTAATGTGTAGATTCTGAAACAAAATAACATAATACACCATTGATACATATAGGAATAAAACTGAATGATTTATGTATTTTATTAATTCCACTTTGTGATTTAGTGCATTTAAAACAGAATCATCATCAGTTATAGTGGTTTGATTCTTTTGTGCATGTTTAGTTACCTGTGGTATAGCATTGCAACAAACTGCATCAATAGCAATACCATGAAGCTCAGTAGAAACATCAGTGCAATTGGATCAAGAGAAAACTCTTCTGTTGGGGATTGAGTCCCATTAGGAAACGTTTTTGGGATCTTTATGGTGACTGATTCACCAATTGCCTGAAGGAAGAAAGTTGCCACTAGCCAAAGTGCATTGCAGAAGAAATAGACAAATGTAACCTGTAATAAAGAGAAAAGAGCATGGAGACAAAATGTTACTGTTCAAGATCATATAGAAATAAATACATTCAAAGCCATATTTGCACATTGAAAAGCTTCCAAGTCTTACCTTATTGCGAAGTTCTCTAAGATCTTTAGCAATTTTATCCTGTTGTTCTTTATTCTCTTTAAGAGGTTCTAGATATTTTTTTTGCATTTCTCTCCAGAAATAGATTTCATCCTGCATGTAGTGAAACAATAAATTTAAATGTTAAATATGGAACTGATATACAGTATATGCAGAAACCAAAGACACAGATTTGGGACAGTTAATGCGGCCAAACAAAGTTAACAAAAAAAAAGCCATTCAAACGTAGCCATTTATTATGGCAGAATAATATTTTTTTCATAAATAAATACAAATTATAAACATTTAATACAATATATTAATAAAATATATTACTTCCAATTTGTCTTACCATTGGAAGTGCAGATTCATGCAAAGGAATATCATCAGATTTCATCTGCAGATGTTCAATCCAAGCTGTGTGAATTAAATATATCACAGTTTAAATGGTAGTCTAATTCAATGTCAACAGCTAGAATATTAGGAAATAAAATATATAAGTCATACTTACTTTGATGAGGACTGACTGGGAACTTGTGTGCCCTACATAGTAGGAATACAGATTTATTAGTAGCAATAGTAAGATTAAAAATATTCACAGTAATTAAATTATTATTATTATTTTTTAATAATTCAAAAAGTCTATGCTGGTAGATAGGAATTGCATGAAACAATGTGAAATTGTGCTACAGTGTGGATTTTTTTTACCTTTGTGTTTCTAAAGGATTATCTGGCTTTTCAGTTTTTGTTTCTGTTTCTGCTTGTAGTATCGCCTTAGTATCTTCTTTAGATTCCAAACATGGACATTTGCAACATCTGGCATTCATGAACTTCTTCTTGATGCTGTCGACTGCCGTAGTCTTAGCCTGGCTGCCGGTTTCACGAGTGCCCCACGAGACATTGTTCATGTTGACCATAGAGTAAATGGCTAAGAGTAAATACCCACTGGGAATACAGATGAAGTATAACAATCCATAGATGACAAGTGAGAACTCCTGAGGGTGTAAAGCTGCTGTGATGATGTACAACATCACCATTCCGATAAGGAACAGACCACTGGGGGTCAAAAAGGTGTTTTGCCTCACTAAATCACCTATGAGATGAGATGAGAAGAGAAAGTATTATAGATAGAGATGCATTCCTTGTCAAGACATTCGGCTACTTTACGTGTTTGGTCTCTTGACATGAATATTTACAAAACCCATGAATTAAAAATTACCATAAATTAGCTTTCAGTCACTCTTTGATTCACTCCATATTTTAGCAGATAAGTGTTTAAAATGTGCAGTCTAAAAATATTGATGGACTGAAAAAATACACTACCATTCGAAAGTATGGGGTCTAATGTTTTGAAAGGACTTTCTTATGCTGACCAAGGCTACATTTGTTTGATTATTCTAAAATATTTTTTACAATTTAAAAGGACTGTATTCTATTTTGATATCCTTTATTTGAATTTTCAGCAGCAATATTACTCTTCAACAATTAGTTAATGTTTAATTAGCTAATGTACTAATTTGGTGCTTAAAGGCAAGGCAAGGCAAGGCAAGTTTATTTGTATAGCACATTTCATACACAATGGTAATTCAAAGTGCTTTACATAAAGAAGAATGATAAAAGTAAAACATTAAAAATGATTAAAAGAATAAAAAGATAATACGTATAAAATAAAATGCAAACAGTTCGGACATAGCACAGTGCTCAATCTGCAAATGCATAGGTAAAAAGATGTGTTTTGAGTCTTGATTTGAATGTGGCTACTGTTGGAGCACACCTGATCTCTTCTGGAAGCTGGTTCCAGCTGCGGCTGGCGTAACAGCTAAAAGCAGACTCTCCTTGCTGGGAACCCTGGGTATTACTAAGTGACTTGATCCTGATGATCTTAGTGATCTGTTAGGTTTATATTCTATGAGCATATCTGCAATGTATTGAGGTCCTAGGCCATTGAGTGATTTATAAACAAGTAACAGTACTTTAAAATTAATTCTAAATTTAACTGGAAGCCAGTGCAAGGACCTAAGGACTGGTGTGATGTGTTCATATTTTCTGGTTCTGCTCAGAATCCTGGCAGCAGCGTTCTGTACGAGCTGCAGCTGTCTTATGGTCTTTTTGGGAAGGCCGGTGAGGAGCCCATTACAATAATCCACCCTGCTGGTGATGAAAGCATGAACAAGTTTCTCTAAGTCTTGATTGGAGACAAAGCATCTAATTCTTGCAATATTTTTGAGATGATAATATGCTGATTTAGTTATTGTTTTTACATGGCTACTGAAACTCAGGTCTGACTCCAAAATCACACCAAGATTCCTGACCTGATTTTTAGTTGTTTGACCCCTAGAGTGAAGGTATGCGTTCACTTTGAGAACTTCATCTTTGTTTCCAAATGCAATGACTTCAGTTTTGTCTTTGTTTAACTGAAGGAAGTTTAGGCACATCCAGTTTTTAATTTCATCAATGCATTGACACAGGGAGTCAATGGGGCTGTAATCATTAGGTGATAACGCGAGGTAAATCTGGGTGTCATCTGCATAGCTGTGATATGCAATTTGGTTCTTTCTCATTATTTGGCTCAGTGGCAGCATATATAAGTTGAACAGGAGGGGTGCAAGTATTGAACCTTGAGGGACTCCGCATGTCATGGATGTCCACTCAGACTTATGGTCACCGATACTCACATAATAACCTCTCCCTTCTAAGTATGACCTGAACCATTTAAGAACCATCTCAGAAAGCCCAACCCAGTTTTCCAGCCTGTCAAGGAGAATGTTGTGATCTATGGTGTCAAACGCAGCACTGAGGTCGAGTAAAACCAGCACTGATAATTTACCTGAATCTGTGTTAAGTCGAATATCATTTATTATCTTTATGAGTGCTGTCTCTGTGCTGTGATGTGGTCGGAAACCAGACTGAAAGTTGTCAAAGTATCCATTCAAGCTTAAGAACTTGTTCAGCTGATTGAAAACAACTTTTTCAATGATCTTGCCAATGAAAGGTAGATTTGAGATTGGTCTGTAATTGCTCAATATGATGTTGTCCAGATTGGTCTTTTTCAGAAGGGGCTTAACAACTGCAGTTTTTAGGGAATTTGGAAAAGTCCCAGAAAGAAGTGAGGCATTTACCACTTCTAGGATATCTGCTTCTAAACAGTTAAACACGCTTTTGAAAAAAGATGTGGGAAGTATGTCAAGGGCGCAAGTTGATGTTTTAAGGTGCTGTACTGTTTCTTCCAAAATTTTTACCATCAATTGCTTCGAAAACAGACATAATAGCTACTTTCTGAGATTGTGGTCTGATCTGTTTTACCCCAGTGCAGCTCAAGGTTGTGCTGATCGCCTTTCTGATATTATTTATTTTCTCAGAGAAGAAGGAAGCAAACTCACAGCATTTGCTGTCTGAGAGCATTTCACTGGGAATCTGACTTGGGGGATTTGTTAGTCTCTCTACAGTAGCAAAAAGAGTGCGGGTGTTGTTTAAGTTTCTGTTTATAATATTTGAGAAGAAGGTCTGTCTAGCTTTGCCTAGTTCCACATTGAAAGCATGAAGGTTATCTTTATAGATGTTATAGTGGATTTCAAGATTTGTCTTTCGCCACATGCGCTCAGCTTTTCTGCATTGTCTTTTCATATTTTGCAATGCTGTTGAATTCCTCCAGGGTGATTTTTGTCTGCCACTCTTCTTCCTGACTTTCACAGGAGCAATGTTATCAATAACATTCTGAACTTTTGAGTTAAAAGAATCAAGAAGAAAATCAACAGAGTCTGAAGATATGCTTGGTGTTAAAGATATAGCCTTCATAAACAGAGCACTAGTATTCTCATTTAAGCATCGCTTTTTGACCGAGATAGATCTAGCTTCAACAGTCGGAGAGATCAATATATCAAAGAAAATACAGAAATGATCTGATAGAGCTACATCCTTAATGACAATGGATGAGATGTTTAGACCCTTACTGATAATTAAATCTAGTGTATGTCCTCGATTGTGTGTGGGTCTATGTACATGCTGAGTCAGATCAAAAGTATTCAAAACTGTTAGAATTTCTTTTGCCATTTTGGATTCTGCATTTTCTATGTGGATGTTAAAGTCCCCAGTAATAGCAAGACAGTCAAACTCTGAGGAAGTTGCTGATAACAGTTCTGTAAAGTCCTCCACAAAGGCTGGAGAGTATTTTGGAGGCCTGTAAATGACTAAAAGTAGAATGCGAGGAGCACCTTTTATCACAATACCCAAATATTCAAAAGACAAGTAATCACCAAATGACACTTGCTTGCATTGATAGACATCTTTAAATAGAGCAGCTTCACCTCCACCTCTCCTAACAGCTCTGCAGACACTCATAAAAGTAAAGTTGGGAGGGGCTGATTCATTCAGGATTGTTGAACTGCAACTGTCTTCAAGCCATGTTTCATTTAGAAGCATAAAATCTAGATTGTTTGTGGTTATTAAATCATTGACTAGAAGTGATTTATTTTTAAGTGAACGGATGTTTAAAAGTGCTAACTTAACAGTCTTACTTTCTGTCTCTACAGTAATCTTAGTTTGGCGTGTAATATGCAACAGATTAAGTGGGTTTGCCAAACGGTTTGAGAAGGCCTTTGGCTTTCTATCACGTAATAAAACTGAAATAGCGAAAGCAACAGGCACACTGGGTTCCCGCTTGTTCTGTAAACATTTGATAAAGTCACTGTTATCATAGCAGGGACCCGGCACACATCACTGAGAGCTTTTATCAGTTGTTTTTGGTTCACCTAGAACAGATGGAGGATGGTGAGGGCCCTGGCGTTGTGGTAGCGGCCGAAGAGCTCTCGCAGGAGGAATGGGAGGTTGAGCTGGGCTCACAGGCTTTGGTGGTTGTGGAGCTCGCCGCTTTTTTGTTGATGTCTGGGGGCTCGCAGCAAAAGAGTGGGCGAGTTTGGTTCCAGCATACACCAGTTCCTCCATTTTCTCAGAGAAACACAGCAGGGGGGATGCTGAGGAGAGGGATAGCGTATCCGGTGAGAGAGGCTGTTGCTCTGGTGTTACTGGTGGCTGTAATATGTTGTCCTGGCCCTGGCTGTTTTCCCGAAAGTCGTCCTTGGCTGCTGAAACTTGGAGCAGTTCTAACACGTCACTGTCTATCGGTGAGCTCTCTGGGCAGGGCTCAGTCAGGATTGTGTCCGTGAACAGTGGTTGTTGTGGCTGCGTGGTGTTATCGCTGTCCTTGTGGGATGTGTCAGCCGCATGTCCATTCAGGTGCTGAAATGAAGTCCTGTGATCAGCTGTACTCTGTCCAGGTGTGTTTGTGCCATTCAGATTAGGTGGATTTGCACACACTGCTGAAGGATGATGGAGGGAGAAGTAGATATTGTCCTTTAGCACTCTTGAGCCCAGTTTGTTTGGGTGTAGGCCATCATGTGTGAACAACTGTCTCTGACTCCAAAACAGATTGAAGTTGTCGATGAAATTCAGTCCCTTTAAGTTGCAGGTTTTTTGCAGCCATGTATTAAGCCCAAGCAAACGTGTAAATCTATTTGTTCCTCTTGCTGGGAGTGGTCCACTGATGAACGACTGAACTTTTAGACTTCTGAGCATTTCAAAAAGTTCATTGAAATCCCTTTTAAGGAGTTCTGACTGCTCCTTCCGAATATCATTCTTTCCCACATGGATGATTAGTCGGTTTGCAGTTTTATATTTCATCAGAATGCTCTTAAGTTCCTTGTTTACATCAGAAACTGTTGCTTGTGGAAGGCAGCATGTAGTTGTATCCCTGCTGCTAATATTTCTGATAATAGAGTCACCCACTATCAGAGTCCTGGGCTCGGCTGCTCTAAGAGCTGAGTGTCGCTGTCTGCTCCAACTTGAGCGGCAGTTAGCATCGGTGTTAACTGCTAGCTGATTTGATCTGTGTCCGATCATGTTTGGGGATTCCTCAACCACATTCATCATGTCTGGAGATTCCTCACTCACATTCATTAACACTTCAAATCTGTTCTCCAGATGTATTGGTGGTGGTAGGGAGCTAGTGTTTGGGGTAGAAGACGCTACAAAATGCGATACTCGAGACAATCTGATGTCTCGAGTGCCTTTGGGTCTTGCTCCCTGTTTGTGCCATCGATTAGTATGTTGATCAATTTTGGCACTCAGTATGGCCTGTTTAGGAGCATTAGATTCATGGGACTCACCGGCTGTGTGCTGGGGACGTCCATGATGAAGCTCTGTTGTTTTTTCCGTCTGGTTTGGTAGTCCCACAAGTAGCTTTGTTTCAAGAACTGCAATCCTTTGTAGAAGTCTGTGGCAGTTTGTGCAGCAGGTAGATTCTTCAACCAGAGGAGGCATATTATTTAGTGTAGGCAGCTGTGTTTTCCCTTCTCCGGAATGTAAGCTGATGGCTGCCGTCAATGGGAGGCTGGTTTGAGAAAAATTCCCCTTTTTTGTTGCAATTCTTCCAGTTAGAAACTTTGTTGGTGCCAATATTTGTCGTTTGAGCACTGTGCTGATTTGCTGAAGTTAAAATTAGGAGATAAAATATAAAAGCAATAGAGCAAAGCGCAGAGCTGTAAGCAAGAGCGTCCGAACAGTAGCAAAGCAGGAAGTAGGAGCAAGAAACAAATATTATTATTACTATCAATATTGAAAAGAGTAATGATTTTGTAAAACCATTTTTTTCAGGATTATTTGATGAACAGAAAGTTAAAAAGAACAGGACTTATTTGAAACAATTAATTTGGAACAATTTAAAAGTATTTATCGCCATTTTTTATTAGTTTAATTAATACATCCTTGCTGAATAAAAATATGCATTAATTTAACAAAACATTCTTGCTTGACCTTTTGAATGGTAGTGTACGCCAAAAATGAAAAGAATGGGGTCAAACCAAACGTTACCTATGATGCTGAGAACTGTTCCCATCATGAGAAATGCATAGAAAATACTCATAAATGCTGCAATTTTAATCTGCAGGTCAGCTGTGAGTTTGAAGCACAAGATGAGATAGACAGTAGGGGGCACTATGGCCAAAACTAGAGCTATATTTTCATCCATGTTCAAAATGAAAGTAAAACTTCCTGCAAGATAAAGAATGTGTTTTAATAGCACTTTAAGATAAACTTTGTGTCATTTTGAATCTAATGAGCATACATTTTAAATGCCATACCTGCTATCATGAGACAGATAGTGGCAGGGCCCAAGATGGAAGATGCCATGCTGAAAATCTGGTACAAGATGTAAAGTCTTGAGATTGAGCTGTTCATCTGAGAGGTCAGTTGTCCTGAGCCCAAGAGATCGATGGTGTTGGCCATGGTAGAAGGTCCCCAGCGTCTGCGCTGGTTGTAGAACTCTTTAAAACCCTGAGGCGCATTGGTGTAGGCATCAGATGCTGCGTTATACTCAACCCTCCAGCCCTGCTGCAGCAGCAGAGTGCACAACCAACGGTCCTCACCTGACGTTACACCAAAAGGAGGGTGCATTTGTTTAGTCTGGGCTGAATTGATCTTGTCATGCGGTTGGCTTCATGTAGACATTACCTTGATCATACTGGACGTAGTGGCTGGCTTCACTTGCTTTAGTTGTATACCTCTTCATGACGTTGTTGTCCATGAGTGCGGCTCCTCTGAAAAGACTGAAACATCCAGGGCTGCACAGTACACAGCCGAACACATGCTCCGCAGTCTTTTGCAGCCAGTGGCCTACCGCATATTCAAACTTCTGATACCACACCATTGGCCCTTTGAGCATATTATCATATTAGTCAGTTTATCACCTCTATAATCTATACTGTACATACAGTGAGTAGTCGCAAGTGCATTTTTCTTTAGAATAGATCTGAGTGGATCTCAGAATTTACAACAGTCATCGAGTGGTGAAATTATTTAATAATATTTAATGTAGATGTTTAGATGTAGAGTGCATATCTATATTGACATTTAGCTGTCTTAACTAATTTCTACCAAATGACATCCAATTATCCAATTAATATATATCTTAATATATATCCAACCTGTGCCTGTTGGATGAATCCTGCCACTGACAGCACCATTCTCTGGGTAGAGTTTCAGTCTGTCAATTAACAGCATGACTGCAGACGGCTGGAAATCAGTATCCCCATCCAGGGCCAAGATATACGTGTTCTCCCTTTCTCTCTAAGGAGTATTAAAAACATTCAGAATCCAGCTGGTATTGCATTACAGTAATACCTCGAGATACGAGTGTCCCTACATACAAGTATTTAAAAAAATACGAGCAAGCCCTCCGGCAGATTTGTGCTTCTAGATACGAGTAAAAATGTGAGATACGAGCATGCGTACTGACGCCGATGTCGACGTACGTTCTCTATTCTGTGCAATATTCTTCATAATAGTGATAAGTTCTAAGAAAGTGAGAGTTAAGCATGCGAGAAGAAATTGTGAATAAATATGAGCGTGTGCTCGCGTGAGTTATCTAGCACGCACTTATGTTTGCAGTACATTCACTGTATGTCCCTTCTAAAGCAGAAGGATGCTATCAAGAACGTAAATCCTTCCAAGGGCGTGACAATTATATCGAAGTTATGTTCGAATATAATTTATGAGATGGAGAGGCTTTAGTTGTTGTGGAAAAAGGAGAAGCAGATGTCCCTCGATAGATATTTCGTTAAAAGGTCTGCGCCAAGTGAAATTGAAAGTGGGGGTAGTCAGGCGAAAAAACGTAAGAAAAGTGATCAAATGTAAAGAATACAAAAAAATTAAAACAATAATATAAAATAGAAAAGTGAAAAAAAATTGTAAGCTATGTTAATTTATGTAGTGTTAGTGTAAGGTGCGATAAGGAATCAAGTGTTTCCCCCCTTCCTCCCTCCTCCGCACCTGCTGCTACGGTCTGTAAAAACTTATAATTAAAATCACATTTTATTTGATATCACACATGTATCCCACTGTATGCATGTACTATAATTGTGTGTGTGTGTGTGTCTATACCAATACAAAATATTATGGATCTGGAATGGATTAATTAGTTTTCCATTATTTCTAACCCTAACCCTAAAACATGATTCTAGATATGAGCAATTGAGTTACTCCGCCCTGGAACGGATTATACATGTATATAGAGATTTTCTAGACATACAAGTGGTGAAATGTAAAGTTAGGCCTAACCTTCAGTGTGTCCTCATTGAAATCCAGTTGTTCTTCCACCTCAAACTTTTTGAAGTACTTTGTGTCAAGTCTCCAGCCAAGAATGTAATACAAGTACATTATCTGCAAACACAGATGATTGGTGAAGTTCTGGGTGCAAAAATCTGCACCGGTGTTTAACTGGATCTTTAATGACTCTTACCTGAGACCATCTTTTTTTGTGACGGATAAGTTTCTTGTCTTTGAGGTGAACCATCAGCACATTGCCTTTAGGGAGGGTGTATTCCAGCCGACCTCCATAGGGGGTGTTTATGATCTTTTGCCATTTTAGTGGTGGCGTCTGCTTGAATATACGTGAGTCATCCTCACTGAAAATGCTAATGCATGTGAAATATTAGTAGATTAGTTTTTGCACATTGCAAATTATCATTACACATAAACAGATCAAATTAATGAGTCTTCTTACATGTAAACCTCTTTTATTACATCCACAAGAATTTCAGCGTATTCATTTGTATGCCGCTGCCTTCCATTATCAACATCCATGAAAGCATCATCAAAATAAATATGGAATTCAAACTCGACATCGCTGTGTTTCTCGGTCTTGGGCTTGTATTTATCGATTCTGGTAGAAAAAGAAATAGTATTGCAATTACAATTCATTTGAAACTGAAATTGATTAAGTGTAGTCTATGCTTACCTGAACATAGAGATGATTATCTTCATCATTTCATCATAGTTCTCATGCCACATCGTTGCACACAGAAACACTCTGATAGTTTCTTTTGCGCTGAGGAATGTATGTTAAGGAATTTTTTTATTTCTCAGATATTTTATTTCTGTCAGATATTTATGACTTAATACTAACTGTTTATTTTGAAGAATGTAATGAGACATTTTTGAGTTCTAATTCAATTGAAATGTTGTATTGCAAACTTTGGTATTTTGGTTGATATGAGCACAGTTTGAGATGCTTCAAACTCTTTTAAAAGGGTTAGGGTTAGCAAAACCTCCATTTACTCTCCTTTTAATCTCACAGATGTCTTCACATTAAAAATATCTCATTTTTAATTATTAATGGAAACACATTTACAATATAAATAGTTTTAAGATTTTTTCAATTTTTCAAAATTGAAAAATGTTTCACTTTTTTCAATTTGTCTAATTTGTCTAAATATCTTAAAAATAATCCAATAAAACTTGAATAATTTTGAATGACAAATTTAGGCATCACAATATTCAAATGTACAGTGTGAAAAACGATAATTACACTTAACAGTTGTATTATGTAAGTTATAGGTTTATATGAAGTAAGAGCCAGATAATATAAATGAGAATGCACTATTAGATATTCAATATTGATATAGATAATTTACAATAATAATTGGCTGATATTTTAAAAGTATATATGGAACCATAGTCAGAAACTGTAAACACTTACCGCTGTTTCTCTTTGATTCTCTTTCTGATTTCAAAACGAGTATTCAGCAACATGGACTGTTCCAGAAAAGCTCCTTCATACATGCGTCGCACAAACAGATCTTTTGTTCTTTCAATTCGTTGGATCTTCATGATCCAGATGTAAAATGTACTGAGCATGAGTCCCAAACCCCAACTAATAGCGGAGAGGATCAAACACACCAGTCCTGCTGTGCTCTTGTTTACCAGAATGTCTCTGGCTAGTAGAGTTTGTGTAACATCAGTCAACATCATCTGCACCAATGTGTCACTGGATATCGTCTGAATGTTCTCAAAACAGGTGGAAGGATTAGACTTTGTGAGTTCGACTCCAAGTGGAAACAAAAACACTGCCAAAACTGCCAATGAGGACATGTATATGGGGAAGGCGAAGCTACGGCGCACGGCGTGCATCTTGCAAGCCACAACTACAAACCAGTGGCACAGCGCTGAGGATAAAATCTGGATCACCACCAATAAAATAACAACTGTTTCGAAGACGAGTTTGACTGATTTCCAGTCCTGACCTGACAGAGGAACATAAGCTGCAACCACAGCTGCAGTAATCAGGATTCTCATCAAACTGGAGATGATGCAAACCACATTACGGCACTTAGCAATGTCTTTGGAAATGTCTTCTAGAGATGAAACAGAGAAGAGTGTGCTGTAGTTCTCCCACCAGTTCACAGAGACACAGATGGTCCCCGCGATGGCAAGGCCAATCGATATTTTAGGAGGGAAACTTTCAAATGTCAGATAACTGACTGCGAAAAGTACATAACCCAGGATGATTAAGAAAATGGAGCAAACGGGGAGCAGTATACGCCATATCTTCTCTTTGGCGAAGCACTGAGCGACTACCTGGAACACTGCTGACAGGATGCTCACACTGTTTAGGATCATCACATTAGTGACAATGTCAAAGTGTGGCATGGCTACTATTGCTAGAACTGCAGCTCCCAGTGCTACCAGGAACTCAACACCCAGAACCTAGAGCAAAGGTCAAATCAATGTCAGAAAGGTTACAGCCATGACAGTCAGGTTCTCTGCTAATATTTATGTGTTCATAAAAAACTTACCCAAAAAACAGTTTTTTTATTGGGCATTGCTGAACTCTTGAAAAAGAACTTCCATGTGCTTTTTATCAGAAGGAGAACACTCGGCCCAACCAGAACGAAACCAATGCCAAGTAGGGCAGTTGGCTTTTTTTCTGAACATATAATCTGAGTTTCATTGTTCCCAAATGTTATCAAAAGCAGAAATGATGTCTGTAAAGACAGAAAAAGGTTTGTTTCAGTCTAACCAAGCCTTTTGTGTGATTTTCAATAGAAAGTTAAATGTTATTCTATCATCCAGAAATTATTAGACAACGGTTAATAAAGCAGCTCACTTTACTGAGCACCGCAAAGGAAAAGACCAGTATGCCAACAATGGCACAGGAGAACCATTTCAAACACTGCACTGGTTTATTTACAATCTGCTCCTTTTGAATGGTTGGCACTTCTCTGCACATATCCCAAGATCGCCTGTTTTGGAACAAAAAATGGGAAATATCTTAATGGAATATTTAAAGATCTGATTTTTGATTTAGAGTGGCATCAGGAGTTGGATATTTACAGATATTACGGATGTGGTAAGAAGAAATCAATTGGTTACTTCGGTAAGCCCGGTTCTCTGATAGAATTAAGTGAGGTGTCTCACTACAGGATGCACCTCTTCCGTATTCCTTAGAAGCCCTATCACATTACGCCAGCCCCAATTAGTTAATTACTATTTGTAGAACTTAATGGTTATAATTTTAACTGTAATTATAGGGTAAAACCATTTTTTTTATGGTCGTGTGGAACGAATCAATTGATTTTTTGTGCATTCTTATGGAGAAAATGTTTTGGTGTACGAGAATTTTGGGTTAGGAGCTCGCTCTTAGAGCGAATTAAAGTCGTAAACCGAGGTATTACTGTAATAATAATACTACGTTTACTTAGTATATCACTAAGTTGGCTTTCTCAAGCCAACTTAATAATACCACACCTCAAATCTAACTCATTTCACATAATCAACCTTCTTTGTTATTCCTGGTTTCTAGGAGCAACGGAAAATAATTTCAGAACACTGAAGGCAAGAGATGTGGAGACCTTATTGCAATGCTTCTGAAATTTGCCCCACATAGAACTTTAAAATGGTAAGCAATAATGCCAATTTGTTTTATCAATACCATGTCACACAATGTGATGTGGTTAAAGTTAGTGGAACACCATTGCATATACGCTCTTTTCATAACTCTGTAAACTGTGACAATTAAACTATCTGTAAAACAATATCAGCACTACCTGACTAAATGTGATTTTGCAGTGAATATCATAACATCAGTGTGTATAACATAAGTTCACAAGATATCAACAAAACTGCAATGGACAGAACTATGTTAAATCTACAAAATCATTCACAGAAATGAATAGTCAATTGTTTATATAATTTCTGTCTGAGTCATGTATGTTTATTTGTTTTTGATTTGCAGATGATGGGGAAATTAAATTTTTTGTGTAAATATTGTTTAAATATTCATGTTCATAATTACATTTCCTAAATACAATTGTGTAATATGTTTAAATATGTTCATGGCTCGTATATGTATTGTGGCGAGCAGGGCGGGGTCGAGGGACCGTGAGAGCGTCACGAGAGCCGGTGGCGTGATGGATAATGAGAGACACCGGTGGCTCGCAGGTGTCGCTCATTATCCATCACGCCACCGGCTCTCCTGACGCTCTCACGGTCCCTCGACCCCGCCCTGCTCGCCACATGTATGTTTAAAGAATTTTCCAAATACAATTGTTTCAATAAATGTTTCTTACTGTGATAATTTTATATTCATTCTAATATTTTGAGCAATAAGTCATTTATAAGATGTAGTTTGTAAATTTATTATTGGTGTACAGGCATATCTAGATGTAGATGTTAAGCAAACGTATTGTGAACTTTCCCTGAACCTTCCACGAACGTTCTGTTTACGAAAAGAAAACATTCTAATGTTTGGAACAAACGTTCTGGGAACGTTCAAAAATTGTTAGCTGGGAATCTGCTTGAGCTTCGTCAGAATAAGAGATAAAGCCACCAGCAAAACTGTTGATTTCACACAGAAATTATTATCCTACCGCATGAAGATCCATTTCTTGTTAATTTACCTCAGTCAAAGATGTTGTTGTCATTTACTATTAGTTCATGTGGTGGTTCATAGGGGTTTTATTCATATGAAACCAGTGAGAGATAATCTGCTTAAACCTAGATTAGAAGTATGAAAGCTTCCCAATGAGGAAAATCTCTCACTCTACTTAATAAACAAAAATGTTAACATTTATTACAATGTGTCTTTTTAAAAAGTTTCTCATATTGTTTTATTAAAATTCATATGTATTCAAAAAATGTTGCTTTAACAGCTGCACGAAATACCAAGTGTGGTTTGTGATTTTTCATGAATAAAAAAAAAATATATGTATATACCTGCACACACATTACACATACATGTACATTTCATATATACACTTATAAATTGCTACCAGAAATAGGTAAATAATTGTTCTTTAAAACTAAATAAATTTAAGAAATTGATATACAATGGAGTTCACTTATCATTCGCCACTTCACATGGTTAACTCGTGGCTCATAATCGTACCTAGTTCCCTATCAGTCAGTCACGTTCGACGTTACGTCGGACTGACGTCATGGGGTCTCGCTTGGGAGCCCAATCACCTCCCAATATAACTAAACGCGCCAATGAACATTGGCTAGTGAGATTTGCATGCCGAGTCCCGCCCCACCCGGCTTCCGGGTATAAATAGGACCGGCATTGCTCACTTCATTCATACTTTTGCTTCGGAGCCGAGCGGTTGTAAGCAGCCGTTCATTCTGATCACCTTCAAAGAGCGCGTTCTTTTCCGGCTGGAAATACGGTGCGACAGCGGTGGTGCGCGTCTTCCCAGCAACGTGTTCCCCCCTGTGTGCCTCGGTTGGAAGAGCAGTTCCTCTAAAAGAGCAAAACGCGGACGATTAGCGTCTTTTTCAAGATGCCTTTTCGTCCGTGTGTTTCTGGATGCGGTCGTTTCCTGACCTCATCTGACGGCCATGAGCGCTGTTTCTCGTGTCTGGGCAGACAGCACGCTGAGAGAGCGCTTGTGGATGGTTCATGCTCTCATTGCGGGGGCATGACCATGTCGGTGTTGCGGTCGCGGCTCGCCCTCTGTGATACAGAGGTTCGAGCGCCCTCTGCTGCTACCCATATCCCCTCTGCTTCTCATGGTAGAGCTGTGGGGTTGGTTAGCACTCTGGGAGACCTGAGGGTTACAGTGGGAGCTACCTCGTCGGGCCAGCCCCTACGAACCTCCCACTCCTCTTGCATACCGTGTGCCGTCGAGCTGCCAGATGAGCCGCCAGGTCCCCCACGTGAGGTGCCTCGGGTCTCGTTTGGCGCTCCGGATGAGGATCGGATGTCGATCGCTGCATCGGAGAGTGGGCTGTCATCCTCGGGTGAGGAAGCCGAGCAGCGCCCCTCGGGCATCGCTGCTCGTGTGGAATCAGATCGGGAGATGATGGCCATGCTTTCCCGGGCTGCCGCGGGCATCGGGCTTGAGTGGAACCCTCCACCGTTGCCCGAGCGCTCGCGGCTGGATGATTGGTTTCTGGGTGCGGAGCGGGGTTCACAGCCCCGCTCCGCTCCGGTGCCTTTCTTCCCGGAAGTGCATGAGGAGGTCAGTAAGTCGTGGAAGGCACCTTTTACTGCCCGAAGCCGCTCTCTGGTCTCCTCCGCTCTCACTACCCTCGATGGCGGGGCTGCCAAGGGTTACGCGGACATTCCCCAGGTGGAGCGTGCAGTTGCGGTGCACTTGTGCCCGCAAAATGCTGCCACCTGGCGCAATCGTCCGCGCCTCCCGTCCAAGGCGGGTAAGACGACGGCAGCCCTGGCTGCCAAGGCTTACAGCGCCGCTGGACAGGCAGCTTCTGCCCTGCATGCCATGGCCATCCTGCAGGTCCATCAGGCAAAAGCTCTTAAAGAGCTGCACGAGGGTAGCTCTGAGCCGGGGTTGATGCAGGAACTGCGCACGGCGACTGACTTCGCCCTCCGGGCGACTAAGGTCACGGCGCGGGCCCTCGGCCAGACGATGTCCACACTCGTGGTCCAGGAGCGCCATCTCTGGCTGGACCTGGCTGAGATGAAGGACGCCGACAAAGTTCGCTTTCTCGACGCCCCCGTCTCCCAGGCTGGCCTCTTCGGCGACACCGTCGTGGACTTCGCTCAGCAGTTCTCGACGGTGCAGAAGCAGACTGAGGCGATAAGCCACATCTTGCCCCGGCGGGATTCTGCCAAACCGCCGCGGGCTGTCCCTCAGCCTGCTCGCCGCCGAGGGCGCCCCCCTGCGGCTGCAAAGGGTCCGGCCGGACCGGAGACCTCCCGTCAGGCCCCTCCCCCCCGCAGGAAGGCGACGCAGCCCGTCCAGACCGCTAAACCCTCCAAGAAAAAATCGAAGCGGCCCTGAGACGGGCGACCCAGAGATGGTAGGACCTGCTCGTACCCAGGAGCTGGTGAGGGCACCACTCCTTCCCCCGGAGGAGGGCCGGGCGGAGAATCTTTTGTTTCTTTCTGTTCCGCCACTGGCCCCAGGGCCAGTGGTACCCACATTTTCAATAAAAGAGCAGTTTCCTCCATCTCTGGGTCATACTCGGTCCAAGCTGACAGTGGGCGACGCACTGCTTCCCCCCTCTCAGCCGACCTCTCTTTCGCCACGGACAGGGAGCGGGTAGTCCCAGGACGCGCTGCCTCCTTGCCCCTCCCTTCCAGGCCCCTCACGGGGGCTATGGAGCCAGGTAAGTGCACCACACGCGCTGCCACGACTCCAGGATGCCATGCCTCCTGGGTTGGGCCTCAGAGCTCCCTGCTGCCCCCCCGCGGGTTCGTCGGTCGTCCCCTTGGTGCCTCTCGAACGGAGTTTGGGTGCCTGGTTAGCGCTTCCCACTCCGTCTCGTTGGCTCATTCGGACAATCAGACTCGGCTATGCGATTCAGTTCGCCAGGCGGCCCCCCAGGTTCAGCGGCGTTCTGACTACCTCAGTGGAAGGCAAAGACGCCCCTGTACTTCGGGAAGAGATCGCTGTCCTCCTGGCGAAGGGCGCGATCGAGCCTGTCCCTCCAGCCGAGATGGAGTCGGGGTTTTACAGCCCCTACTTCATCGTTCCCAAGAAAGGTGGGGGGTTACGGCCTATCCTGGACCTGCGTGTCTTGAATCGGACCCTACACAGGCTTCCGTTCAAAATGTTAATGCAGAGACGCATCCTCACGTGCGTCCGCTCCCAGGACTGGTTTGCAGCAATCGACCTGAAGGACGCGTACTTTCATGTCTCGATTCTCCCTCGTCACAGACCGTTTCTTCGCTTTGCGTTCGAGGGTCGGGCATACCAGTACAAGGTCCTCCCCTTTGGTTTGTCCCTGTCTCCCCGCGTCTTCACCAAAGTCGCGGAGGCTGCCCTTTCCCCCCTCAGGGAGATGGGAGTCCGCATCCTGAATTATCTCGACGACTGGCTCATTTTGGCACAGTCGCGGGATCGGGTGTGCGAGCACAGGGACTTGGTGCTCAGACACCTCAACCATTTGGGGCTTCGGGTCAACTGGGAGAAGAGCAAGCTCTCCCCTGCGCAGAGCATCTCTTTTCTCGGTTAGGAGTTGGACTCGGTCTCCATGTCAGCACGTCTCACCAACGAACATGCACAGTCAGTGTTGAACTGCCTGAAAGTAGTCAGGCGGAAAACAGTGGTCCCACTGAAACAGTTTCAGAGGCTCCTGGGGCATATGTCATCCGCAGCCGCTGTAACACCGCTCGGATTGATGCATATGAGACCACTTCAACACTGGTTACGGGACCGAGTCCCGAGGTGGGCTTGGCACCAAGGCGCATTCCGTGTGGCAATCACACCGGCTTGTCGCCAGACGTCCGTCCCTTGGTCAGACCTTGCTTTTCTACGGGCCGGAGTTCCCCTAGGGCAAGTGTCCAGGCATGTTGTTGTTACAACAGATGCCTCCACCACGGGCTGGGGTGCCGTGTGCATCGGGCATGCTGCCTCGGGCTCCTGGACAGGACCCCGGCGGCAGTGGCATATCAACTGCCTCGAGTTGCTAGCGGTACACCTTGCCTTGCGCCGGTTCCGACCGTTGCTGCAGGGCAAGCATGTACTGGTCCGCACGGACAACACATCGACCGTGGCGTACATCAACCATCAGGGTGGTCTACGCTCCCGTCGCATGTCGCAACTTGCCCGCCACCTCCTCCTTTGGAGTCAGCATCGGCTCAGGTCGCTGCGTGCCTTTTACATTCCGGGGCGAGCTCAATCGTGCAGCCGACGCACTCTCACGACAGCTCACGTTCCCGGGAGAATGGAGACTCCACCCCCAGGCGGTCCAACTGATCTGGAGTCGATTCGGGGAAGCGCAGGTAGACCTGTTTGCTTCCCGGGAATCCTCCCACTGCCAGTTGTTTTTTTCCCTGACCGACGGGACCCTCGGCACGGATGCACTGGCACACAGCTGGCCCCGGGGCCTACGCAAATATGCGTTCCCCCCAGTGAGCCTTCTTGCACAGACCCTGTGCAAGGTCAGGGAGGACGAGGAGCAGGTCTTGTTAGTTGCGCCATACTGGCCCAACCGGACCTGGTTTCCAGAACTCTCACTCCTCGCGACAGCCCCTCCCTGGCGCATTCCCTGAAGGAAGGACCTGCTTTCTCAGGGACAGGGCACCATTTGGCACCCGCGTCCAGATCTTTGGAACCTCCACGTGTGGTCCCTGGACGGGATGCGGAAGACTTAAGTGCCCTACCACCGGCGGTGGTAGACACTATCACTTCGGCTAGAGCCCCCTCTACGAGGCTGGCATATGCCTTGAAGTGGAGTCTATTCTCTGAGTGGTGTTCTTCCCGGCGGGAAGACCCCCGGACTTGCCCGATCAGCTCTGTGCTTTCCTTCCTTCAAGGTGGGTTGGAGCGGCGGCTGTCCCCCTCTACCTTGAAGGTATTACACAATGCATAATTACATTGACATCGACAAAGTTGTTGTTACTAATAGAAGCTTAGAAGCATTTGTTTCAAGCAGACCGTTAAAGGCAAAACCCAACAAAGCTTTAGACTTGTATACTGGTAAATCTTGCACTGGCTGTCAGAGTGGTTGATGACTGCCCAGATGACGAGCTTTGTAGATGGGTTTCACACTCTTCTCAAATATGTAAAGAGCGCAAGTACAAACCAGGAAAAAGAAAACACTCTCACAAACATCACAAATAAAAGAAGGAAAATAGAAACTGTATATTATAACATAACACTGTATAACAGTCAGCGGTAGAGCTGCCATCTCTGTCCTCAGTCAAACACACTCTCCTCCTCACACACGCTCACACCAGAACAGCACACAGACACCAGAACAGCACGCACAACAGCATACGCCGTCTTAAAGGCATATTCCCAACATAAACATAAAGTATCAATCTAAAAACAAAAAGAGGTACAATCTCTGCTGTTAGTTGGTGCACATATGCCTTTTGTTGTTGGCAAACATATACAGTGTATGTACATTCTTATAGCGTGCCGATTGCTTCATCAAAGAAATTGCCATATTGGGTGTTGGTTATCTCGCTAAACGGTTATCTCAGCGCTTTTTTGCAACCCCTGAGGCCGTCGACATAACCCAACTCCACTGTATATACATTTGTTTTAAAAAAGCATTGATCTACATAAAACATTAAATATTTGTGGAGATATAAATGTAAATTATTTTATGTTTGATTAAACAAACAAACAAAGAAAAAAAAATAATTTGTTTACTTAAAGAGTATAATTAGAGTAACATTTAAGAGAAATATTTAAAAATATTAAAGAGTACCTGAATTGATGTCCCTGCTGCATTTCCATGGTGAATAACCATCTGTAAAACAGATCAGAGCCTTATAACCAGATGGGAGGGAGCAATGAGTTTCTGCTCCCTTTGATGATTAATGCGATTTCTCAAATATTTGCATATTCACATACCATACTGAGATTTGTGTTTGTAGCTTGAAAGACCTTGGAGGAGATATGCTATGATATTATAATACAAATAATATTATTCCTTTTAAAATTTAGATTAAATATATATATATTTACACACATACATTTCTTACATTTAAAAGCAACAACATTATTTGCATTATATTATAACACAAACTAATTTTATACATGGATATGACTTTCACTTATTATAATGAAAGGAATATATATATATATATATATATATATATATATATATATATATATATATATATATATATATATATATATATATATATATATATATATATATATATATATATATATATTTAATTAGTTATTTATTTTAATAAATAAATGGAACTTATCTTACCAAACAAAACTAAGCAATTGATATTACATTGACTGATTCGGTTACAAATTAACTATTATTGTTAATATTCATTATTAATTAATAAAAATAAAAATGAAGTATTAAATAAAAATACAACTTCAACTTTTAGCATGATTTTTTGAAGAATTTCAATCTAGATTAAAAACTTGACACAGGACTGAAATTGCCTTATTGAAAGTTCTTAGCGACTTTTTAATTTCTACAGATGCAATTAATTCTATAGTTTTAGTTATGTTATGTTTTAGTTATGTTAGACCTGTCCTCTGCCTTCGATACCATTGATCATAATATTGTAATATTATGTCATAATATTACATAATAATATCATAATATTGTTGTTCTAATCTCCAGATTAATATCTTGTGTGGGCTTGGGGGAAATGGTCTTTAAACAAATAGAAAGTTTGCAGTTAGATTAGGTTAGATTGGCGACACACACATCTGAGGTACATACAAATCTGAATACAGTTCTTTAGTTTTAGTTTTCTCTTTTGTGAAATTCGTCAAACTCATAGTCAACAAATTAATTTGATAAAAAATTATATGTGAGTTGTTAGTTAATTGTTTAAGTGTCACAGTCTTGTCGCGTCTGTCACATCCGGGTTCCTATGTGTCTCCCAAATCCTTCCCACTCCTGTCTTGTTAGTCATTACCCTGCTAATTATGTCAGCTGTCCCCAATTTGCCCTTGTGTATAAATCCCCTTCATGTTCCCCGTGTCCTTGTCGGTGATTGTAGTGTTTAGGTTGGTAGCTAGTGTATGGATGTATGCTCCTTTGCTCTCCGTGTTTCTTGCACCATCGAGTGCCGCTTTTGTTTCCTGTTTTTGTAAATAAAGTATTTTTGTTTGAAGCTTCTCCGCATCGCACACCAGCTCAACTGCATAACAGTAAGAGTGTATTATTACTTGTTAATGTTTAAATGATAAACGGTTAAAGGCCGACCAGCCATTTCAGCTTGTTTCATTTCATTTCACCTCATTTCATAGGCTATAGTGCATGTAAACACAATCAAAAATTGCATGTTTTTTAAATTAACTGAAATATTTTACATCTGTTAAGTTGTAAATTCAGTTTATTACTACATTATTGTGACCTAGCAAGGTATATAATGGGCAATGTGAAGTAAATGAACAGTAAACTATCTTTATTTGAATTTAAGAGTATTAAATATTAATGCAAAGGAGACGTTATGTAGTGTAAATTCAATGATTATGCTAAACAGTCTTCAACTCTTCGCTGTTTGTTTAGCTGAAAAGACTAACATGGTGATGATGATGATGATGATGATGATGATGAGACAGGTGAGTGAAGAATGAAAAAATGAGTGAAGGCATGACAGACATATGACAGTCACTTAAAATAACAAAAAAAAAATTATACAGTTGGTAGCAATATCTGTCACGGTTGTGTAGATAGATTGGAATCCTGAGGCAACTGGAATAACCTGAAATGTACTTTAATGAGCAAACTCAAAAGGAAGCACATTAAATATAAACTAAAAGGTCATGTACTGTACAAACTGTAATTAAGGATAGAACAGAAAGAAACCAGGGCGGAAACCACAATATTATACAGACACATATTTACTCTCAGCTACCCAAAACTCTGTTGTCGTGTAAAGTAACTCCCAAAACTATGATCTATTTAAATGGCATTTGTGTAGATCAGTGGCCAAAACCAGTTTATCTTTTTAAATTGAATAATGTTTTGTGTCATCGCCCTTCAAATGTCAGCTGATACCTGATCAGGAATGAACTGTGCACACATAACGTGACAAAAAACGATTATTCTGAAGACGCACAAACATTATCAAACATATCTGCTTATTTAGCAGATACTTTTATCCATTGCAACTTACAAGGAACTTATAGACAGATAGATAGATCAGAAGTAGTAGGTAGACAAAAAGATGAATTAGAAATACATCGATAAAACACAATTAATGTTTTTATTACCTTTTTGATTACAGAAAGGTGTCAAAGAGAACTGACCCATACAACCATGCAGAACACATGAATAGTGCGTTGTGTGTTTAAATGAAAAACCTGTTTGGGGATTGCCTTCCAGGATCTATTGCCCATCAATCTTGTATCTAGGTTCTGTATGTATGTTAATTACATTAATAGCGTTGTATGGTATCTACTTTTCACAGCATTGAAATAAAACTCTCATGTAAGTAATTTTGTCAGTGTCAAATAATAAAAACAATCTGTGTTGTGTAAGCGAAAGATCTTCATTCTCAAACTACTTTTTTCCATGGCAAGATTTTGTTATTGGAAATGCGAATGCGCGTCAAGAGAAGATGGTTCAAAACAGTAAGTGTGTTTTACTATTTAGTGTTATTATTGTTAAGAATATTTGTTTATAAACTATGCATTACTTAAACAGGATCTCTACACTCCCAGGGGCCCGTTCTTTGTACCTCAGATCAGATGACACATCTGAGATGAGAGAATCGCGCCAACTATGATATGCATGATTCAGTTCTTGAACTGTTGTTGATGATTAGTATAGCTGGATTGAGTTATCTGAGATCATTGCGCGTTCATGGATTGTCTTAAAAGGGGTTATGCATCGATAGTAGAAACATTGATTAGCAACATTTGGATTAATCAGCGAGCATGGCAAAAGAACGCAGAGTATTTCTCTTGAAACTCTTGCTCGAGTGCGTCGCCGATTTTCAGTTTAATTCAAACACAAGGCAACACTTCAAAGGCTGCAAAAACCAGGAGAGAGGGCTGGCAACAAGTTAAATTCGTGAGCAGCCTAGTGATTGTGTATGTAATTGTATTATTTTATATTACAGTTTTTCTCAAATGCTAAAACACATTTCACACACGTTTCCTCCGTGTTCCCCAATGTCTAAAGACAACACCCTTTTCTAAAGCTACATAAACACAACCACACCTTCTCACTTCAAAACTCAAAATTTCACACCAAAAGAGCAGCTCGAAGCTTTCAAAAATGTAAACACTATACACATCATTTCACACTACAGCAAAACAATTGAAAACACAATGCTCAATTTTTGAGAAGGTTCTTTGTTTCATAATTTTTTTTCATAATTTTTAGAAACTTTACAGTAATGGATCTTCTTAGATCTCTGCAGAGGATTCGATTGTGCATTTAGATTTGTGAGATTCATATGAAGAGTATAAATCTATAGTAAATTCTGCATGTACACTATTGTAACACAACTCAATGCAAAAACAGAATCTATTTCACACAACAGTACTCTTGAAAACATGATCAGGGTGTACATTTTTTTATTTACTTTATTCACAGCACACACACACACACACACCACAATCACTGTGCGGCATCATGTCGCTGATCTGCATCAGGCCACATCACTTCATCCACGTTGCAGGCTATATTGTCTCTTGCCTGGCACCATGGGAAAATCGCCCCGGAATAGTGAATTCATCCTTGGAAGGCCACCACTGGGATGTCCACACAGGCCAGCTCCATTGCCCTTAGGAGGTTCTCTCTAGTGTATGGTTGTCTGTCATAAACTTTCCATCTCCACTATGAGAAGAACTCCTCTACAGCAGTGGTCCCCAACCTTTTTTATGCCGCGGACCGTTAAACATGTGATAAATTTGCCGCGGACCGGTGCCCACTCGAGATTGTTGACACAGGGGGGGGGCGCGAGCGAGATGGATGATGGGTCCGGTCGAGATTGACTGTGACCTCCACAGGCACAGCGCCACAGCCGCTTGCAGCCGTTTGCAGCAGCTCGCGGACCTCGCGAAATCGCTCCACGGGCCGGTGGCACCTCCGGACCGGGGGTTGGGGACCACTACTCTATAGGGTTCAGGAAAGTGGAGTAGGGTGGCAGACAGATGTTTACAGTTTTTCTCAATTGCTAAAACTAAACCCTATTGTCTGAGCCAAATGCTCATTTGCCTTGAACCCACTGATTACGTAGCACTTGTACAAAAAGACAAAACAGAAATCTTGTCCACTTGAATATGATCTTTGCACTCCCCTCCACGGCCACCAGAGGGAGCTCACACATACACTGACACTACACTACACACTACATTTCCCATCATGCAGTACACTGGACTAATCACACACACCAGCTGGACCCAATTAGGATTGTTTGTTCTCACCAGTTGTCACTCATCACTTGAACTATAAAGGACTCCAGTACCGGTTCACACACTGCAAAGTCTTGTTTAGCCCCAGTTGACATTTCTAAGCGTTTATCATTCCTGTCTGTTTCTGCCTGTTACCAGTTCTGCCTGCTTGCCCGTTTCTGATCCTTCTCTGCCTGTCCTGACCTGTACCTGGAATGTCGCTTAAGATTGTCTTCTGCCTGTCTTGACTACTCGCCTGGATTTACCGTTTATGTCTACTCTCTGTTTGCCCTGACTCTCTGCCTGTACGACCACTCTTAATAAAGACAAAGCACGTGGATCCCTGCCTGTGAGTCACGTCTGTTACACTTGTGTACAGTAAGCCCATGTAAAAATAAAGTACAAAAATATACATAGAATGTATAACATGTATAACCACAAACAGTTAGACCAACCCTCCATTACAATACTACTCAGATATTACTGTTCTTTGTCTTCGCTGACCACATTGACCACCTCGACCTCCTCTCACACAAACTCTTCCTCTCAGATTTCTATCCATTGTCTCTGAACTGGCTCATGTATATGTATATGTTCCCTCACATCATTAGCCACAAGTGTGATCAATTTTGTGTTGTTGCGTTCAAGTGGTGACACCAGTGGTTTAATTGTGTCTGACTTTTGTCACTTGTGCTCACCATTATGCAGCACGGGTGCATCACAATGAAAATGTGTTGGCAAGTTGTGTCTAAACAGGTGAAGAGTGCTTATGGTTTTGCCAAAAGAGTGCTTGATTCAATCAGTAGGTTCAGGCAACTGAGCATTTGGTTCAGACAACAGGGTTTGGTGTTTTAGCAATTGAGAAAAACTGTAAAGCACTGCTCTCACCACTTGAACACAACAACTCAAAACTGATCACACTTGTAGCTAATGATGTGAGGGAACACATATAAGCCAGTTCAGAGACAATGGATTGAAATCTGAGAGGAAGTGAGAGGAGGTCAGTGTGGTCAGCGAACATAAAGAACAGTAAAATCTGAGTAGTGTTGTAATGGAGGGTTGGTCTAACTCAGGGGTCGGCAACCCGTTTGTCTGAGAGAACCAAATACCCCATATTTTTTTGAAAAGCAACAGACAACAGCCGCGGAGCCCACGGGGGGTGCGGAGCGATACGCCTTTCGTCCGTGGGCGGAGCGATAGCAGACCAATCGCGGATAGCAGGGTTACGGACCGCTGCCATAAGTTACGTATAGCAGTGGAGCCGCGGGTTGCCGACCCCCGGTCAAACTGTTTGTAGGCCTACTATTCCATGTATATTTTTGTACTTTATTTTTACATGGGCTTACTGCACACGTGTCAAACGCATCAGATTTGTTTGTTTTTACAAGTGCTACGGGTAAATGAACAAGACTTCTGTTTTGTCTTTTTGTACAAGTGCTAAATGCACAGTTTTTTTTTCTACAACTTTTTGTTGTTGATAGTCAGATTTCGGGAAGTTAAGTACATAAATCTTCAAGCAAATATCTTGAAAACGGTAAAGCGGTTACGTCATAATGGGAAACAACTTAGGTTTGATGATAAACTCGCTCACATAAGTCCATTGCAAGAGATTAAGACCTCTTTTCCCATCAGTACTGGCGGAAAACAGCAATATCTGGCAGAGAGCTGAAGCTGAATGCTGCACTCTGATTCGTTCAATCTTTAGTGATAACGCTGCTTTTAGCGCTCTGATTAGTTTGAAGCCTTAGGGTTCGCCAACTAATTTCAGCGCTTTTATTGGTTTAGTATTTAGTTTTCACCCCTTCAATGGAAGTCTATGGTCTGATCAGTCTGAAAAGATATAGCAACTCAAGTCGGGGGGGTGGGGGGAGAATTTTTTTAGTAACTTTCAGGAGGTTATACTCATTTCTGCAACACAACAAATCACTTTAATTTAGAGAATTTTTAAAAAATATGTGTGTATATTTATCATTTAGCAACTGAAGGACTGGCACAGAATAATCCTATAACTATTATGCCACAACATTTTGTCAAACTTAATAATTGAAACACTTTAAAGAGGTTAAAGAAGAATATGCTACAAATACTCATTAGCCCATCAACGATACCTCTGGTAAATCATTGGTTGTAATAATTACATCAGTCATACACTGACTACAACCGGACAGCCTTTGGTGGGTCAGAACCCTGTACCGGCAACTTTCCTATGACGAAGTGCTTCTAAGAGCCAGCAATTTTTTTTTTCAGTAGTAGTCTGACATTTTTAATCTTAGAAAATATAATTATTATTATAATAATAAGATCCTAATGAGTGCAACAACATGTATCAAACCTATAAACAAATCTTTTCAATTCTGATTTTGAGAACCTTAAAATATTTAAATTAATTAGACAATACACAAATAGACATAAGGTGTAAAAAGCCGTGTAATCCTCAGATCAAGTAACAAAGCCCAGGTAAATATTTACAAAGGTATTACAATATCAAAATATGTCCATCGATCTTTTCTTGAAGAGCTGAAATTGTAATCAAATCATTATTCCTGTTTTACTTGACATTTGGCAATATGGAACTTTTACATTTTACATCAACTTCACTCAAAAGTGTGTAAACTCCTCTATTTGGCAGCTTGGTAAAAGTATTTGGCATCTCTCCATCATCCACCCATTTTTTGTGCATTTTCTACGTCACAAAGTCACTGAACATCCCAGATCTCACAGAGGAGGGGGGTGAACTTGTGGTCACTCATGCGCCAGGACTCTAGCATTTCGGCGTGGTGGTGGTTGAGGGTGCGAAGCTCAGTTAGACGACCGAGAAGCCTTGCAAAGTGCTGGGGTTCCAGAGGGTGCTGCAGCTTACAGACCTTCCTCAGCACCTCCAACATGGGCTCCTGCAGACGCTCCACTGCCTGCTGGTCTTTTACATATGGTCTGTCTGCGGTTAGAAAGAACACTTTCAGTCATATGGAATATATGGTTATGGCCCTCTGAAGCTTAAAACAATGACAAAAAAATGCAATTTAATTTTGTGTTAATGACCTTATTAATCATTAACAATTTAACTTAAAAAATTTAACAGTACAAATTTATTACATAAGAACCAACAGTGTGTCACGGTTCTGTCTCGTTTCCAGTGTTCTTGTGACAGAACCTTGGCACTGCTCCTCCTCCCATCTCTGTGTCTCGTTAGTGTCTGCCCCACCTTCTCGTTTCCCGTAATCATTCCCAGCTGTCTCTGATCACTCCTTCCCTCATGTGTCCTATATAGTTCCCTCAGTGTTTGCTGTCTGATGTGGCGTCATTGTCATTTGATAAGTTGCTAGTGTTTCCTGTGAAGTGTTCCTCTGTTTTCCATTGCCGTTTTACCCGGTGGATTCATGTTATGTTTCTTGTGTTAATATCTAGTCATTCTCGTTGTGTTTTCCCCATCGTGGGTTTTCTTTTGCGTTTTGTGTTATTTTATTGTTAAAATAAATCCATGTCTTCTGCAATTGAGTCCTCCCTGATCTGATCTGTGACACAGTGGGTTTAAGATGGTTTAAATGTGCAGTAAGCGATTTATGGGAAACAAAAGAAACACTTTTGGACTCATTGTTCTGCCCCCAAAATGCATGAATATCCAGTGTAAGAGTGGACATATCTTTATTATAGCTGAAGCAAAGCAAAATAATACTTTGTGAAAAATAAAGCATGGATGATGAACAAAAAGCAAGGAAGAACAAACAACGAACATACAGTACACATAATACAAACAAGAATATGCTGTCAGTCAGAAAAATGTAACTTTACAGCATTTCATTGCGATGAGAAATTTTCTTTATTTCAATATGGCAAGGGTTGGGCTTATGTTCATTTGTGCCACAAACTCTCAACAGTCACCTTACATTGTATGACACTTCTCGCGCATGCTGCTCTCTCAGATATTACACATCATCATGTCCTACTTCAGTTTTTTGATAAAGACGTTATTTCAGTGTTCCTGAGTTTAATGGATTTAAAATGTGTATTACATACATTTAATATTTAAAAATGATCATAAATATCTTGCATGTACTATGAAATTGATATTTACTGAAGATGCTTTGTGCAAAGGACATTTAATTTGTTTATGTATAAGTTTGCTTGAGAATAAAAATGCATCAGAATAATTATTATAGCTGAAACAAAGTAATTTTTGGCAAAAAATAAAGCAAAGATGATGAACGAAATATGAGGAAGAACAAAAACAAACACAGTACACAAGAATGCATACAAACAAAAGTTTGTTTTCAGTTGGTGTTGTCGAACTGCGTCAGAAAAGAGGAGTCAACTTAACGTTACAGATTGTATTGCGATTAGACATTGCGAAGGAATGCCTGATGTTATTGATGTTATAAAGATTGATGATTCATGTAGTTAAAATGTTTAATTGGACTTTTCGCACAAGCTTATTGGACTGACAAATTTGCTGCTGATCGTTCAGTTGACATAAGGTCGCAACATAACACAGAAACCAGTTAAACTCTAGTTGTCAGCAGCAGCATTCCAGCTCCAGACAAACAATGACAATTAAAAAGTCCTGTTATAATAGCTTTTATAATATTAAAGCAGGTTTTAAAGCTCGTGCCTGATCATAACCCTTCTTTTTCCATTGATATTTCTTTGATTTTTTTTTTGTAATGTCTCTCAGTCATTTTAAATTCAAACTGTTATATTATATGCAATGAGAGTCTTTACAGTGCATATTTTATATAATTGAGCAAGACAATATGCTCGACTGTATACAGTACAGTTCAAAGGTTTTGGGTCAGTAAGGTTGTGTTTTTTCTGAAAGGAATCAATAGGCTACTATTATTCAGCAAGGATGCCTTAAATTGACCAAACGTGACATTAGCAATGTTACTAAAGATTTCTATCTCAAATGTACTTTATTCTTTCAAAGAATCAAAGAATTAACAAATGTATCACGGCTTCCAAAAACATTAAGCAGCACAACTGTTTTCATTTTTGATAACGCCAAATGTTTCTACACTAAATCAGCATATTCAAATGATTTCTGAACGATCATGTGACACTGAAGACTGGATTAATGACTGCTGTCAGCTTTGTCTTCACAAGAATAAATTACATTTTAAAATGTATTAAAATAGAAATCAGAAAGTGCACTTGCTGGCTGTAAGTTTGATTTTCTTTTTAATCACTTACCTTGTGTTTGTATGGCGGTTACACAGATTTCTGGCGTTGGTTGTGTCACTCCCTGCCCACGTTTCATCACGGGCAGCGATACATACGCTCTCTGTGTCACATGTTTGGCGTGCAAGCTCAGTGCTCGAGGGCTCTGAGTGTGCAGAGTGTTTGCGGCTGCCGCTGCGCACTCTCCGCTTTTGCCTGGCAGTTTTTGAGGGAACTGCTCAGGCTCGCGGTCCTCGTGGTCTTGCCCTGCTGCAGCTGAGGCTCGCAACTGGATCGCAACTGGGTTTAACAGCAGGGTTGGAGACGGGGACGTCTTTTCTTCTCCCTTATCTGTTAAATCTACCCTCACGCAGGACTCGGAAGCGCACCACGTGGTGATTACTTCCGAACTGGGTGAGTAAGCGTTGCTGAACCTCTCCAGTTCTGAGAAGCTGGAGGTGGATTTAGTCAGCATCGATGGGGATGAGGTTGAACCGCCATCAATCTCATCCGCATTTGAGGAGCTGCTTGAGGTTTTGACTCGGGCGACGGCGAGGCTGGGTCTCGAGTGACCAGCTGAGCTGAGGGATGCTCGTTCAAGGACGAGCGCTGCCTGCCGCCCGAGTGCAGCCTCAGCATCGGGGTTTACCTTTTTTTCCCGGATCTCCACATCGAGGAATTGAGGTCCTGGAAGTAACCCGCCTCTCACAGATTGCATAGCAGCGCTTGAAAATCGCCCCTGAAAATCCCTACGCTACCCATATCCTCGATGAGGGCAGGGGATGGCCCTTTGGCAGTCGCCAAGCTGCGCAGGGCCACTTCTCTCTCTCTCTCTGCGCCATGGCAATTTAACCACACTGAGAGAGAGAGAGAGAGAGAGAGATAAGAATATCCTCTTTATGCCCTCTTATGCATCCTGGCCTCTTCGGCGATGCTATCGAGATGACCGTCGAGAGGTTTCAGGAGAATTCTTCCCCGTCGCTCTCGAGTGTCTGGGACTGCGAGCCAGCCGCAGCCCAGCAGCGGCTCCTCCGACCGCGTTGCTCAGCGGCAGAGTGTTGTCACCCGACGGCCCCCTCTGTTCGGTGGCAGTGCGGGTTGTCATGCTCAGCCACAGCCTTCTGGCAGGACAGATCTGAGGGTTGTCCTCCAGGCTAAGGAGGCAAAGAGCAGAAGGCCCTGACGCTAGCATCCTTCGGCCTCGCAGGGGCCCCCCGCTGGTCTAGCTCGAGGGGTAGATCAGTGCCCTGTAAGCACGGTAGCAGGCTCGGTACCTCGAGGGGGCCGGGTCATGCTCTTCGCAGGCAGCCACTTCCAGTCGCGCTCCACACGGGGCGCACTGGACAGGTTGCCCCCTCTGAGGAGGGTTTTAGAGCATCTGCTTTGGTATCTGCTTCGGTATCTCTCTGGTATCTGCCAGGGCTCCGAGTGGAAAAATGTATCCAGAGGTCAGTCTCGAGAGGTTGATACCCCTATTAGATTTCATGGCAGCATGGTTACATCTGCCAGGTATCTCTCAGAGGGTCCTGCGTACCGTATCAGAAGGATACGCTACTTTGTTCCGGGTCCATCCACCCGGATTTTTCGGGGGTTCTGCCAACCCTGGTGGTCCCCGACCAGGCTCTGGTCATGGGACAAGAAGTTGACTCATTTGCTGGGGAAAGAGGCCGTAGGGTATGTTCCTTTCTCAACTAGGGGTCCTGGCTTGTATAGCCGATACTTCATCGTTCCGAGGAGGCATGGAGGCTTGCGTCCTACTTTAGATCTTCGCAACTGAGATTCAGAGAATTGACTTTGAAGCAGTTTGTAGTACAAAACAGGTCTGAGGACTGGCTTGTCACGATAGATGTGAAGGACGCAAATTTCCACGTCTCTATCCTTCCACAGCACTGGAAGTTCCTCAGATTCGCCTTTGGGGACAAGGCTTATCTATACCAAGTTCTTCCGTTCGGCCTAGCTTGTCTCCTCGCACTTTCAACAAGTGCGTGGATGCAGCTCTAGCTCCGCTCCCTGGGAGTTCTGGAGTTGATGCGCTCTGCCTCTGAGGGGGCCTAGCGCATGGTATTGGTCTCACAACCGAGGTTGCTAAGATCGCTCTCCTCTCCAGCGCTCCCCACTGGAAACCGTGTATCCCTGCCGGCTGTTTCCTGCGGGCCAGCTTGGCTTCAGGGCTCTCTCTTCCCGAGAGGGTTATGTGGCTTTCCACATACCTCCGGGTGATTCACCTTCGGTAACGGTTTCTCCGTGAATCCCGTATCTTGATTCACATCAATGACTGGCTCTTTTCTGGCACAGTCTTGGGAGATCGCGGTGCGACATCGAGATGTCGTTCTCGCACACATGTAGGAGCTCGGGCTGAGACTGAATGCCGAGAGGAGTGTGCTCTTGCCGAGGCAGAGCACTATGTCCCTTGGTGTTGAACGGGACTTTGTGTCAATCTTAGCACGGTTTCCTCGTGCGTATTGCCTCTATCCCGTCCACAGTCAAGAACATGAGGCTAGGCCAGCCACTCATGGTCGGACGCTTCTAGGCCTGCGCCATTTGTGACCATTATAGTGCTCAAACCAGGGGGTTTCCTTGAGGGGCAACCTTTCCCGCCTGATCAAGGTCTCAAGGCGATGCCTGCGGGTCTTGCATCAGTGGAAGAAAACCTGGTTTCTTTCCCGAAGGCCCGTAATGGGATCACTCTGTCACCACGTGACGCTGTTGACAGACGCCTCCCACTCAGGTTGGGGGGTGGCCCTGAGGGGCCGCTCAACTTAGGGTCTGTGGAGCAGACACCACCTCTCCTGGCACATAGTATGCGCCGGAAGCATGGCTGTCTGATTATCACTTCGAGCTTTTCTCCCAGAATAGGACTCCACACCGAGGTATTGGAGCAGATGGGTGAAATTCTGGCCCGTTCCATCTAGAGAGACGGCTCGCAACTTCTTTTCGGCTGGATGCGATACGACATGAGTAGCTGAGGCTCCTCTTGTACACCTTTCCCCGGTTGCTCTGCTCCCAGGGGTTCTAGAGAAAGTTCTCCAGGACAGGGTCTGTCTCACCTTTATTGCCCCGCAGTGGCCGGGCAGGGTGTGGTTCTCGGACTTGGTGTCCCTCCTAGACGGCACTCCTTGGAGGTTCCAGTCAGAGTGGACCTTCTGTTCCAGGCTCAGGGCAGTATACTTCATCCTTGCCCGGAACTGTGGAATCTGTGGGTCTGGCCTCTGAGGGGGCCCGACTCATAGACTCAGGTCTCTCGACTGAGGTTGTTGAGACCATTCTCCACTCTAGAGCCCCGTCCACGAGGAAGCTCTACGCTCGGAAGTGGAGTATCTTCACTTCCTGGTGCAGTAACAAACATTTAGACCCAGTGACCTGCCATGTTGGTATCATCCTGGATTTTCTACAAGAAAAGTTTGCTGCCGGGCTGTCCCCTTCCACGCTTAAGGTGTACGTGGCTGCCATTGCGGCTTACCACGTACCTCCCTCTGGGTCGGGACCCCCTAGTAGGGTGTTTCCTTCGTGGCACTTTGAGGCTAAGGCCTGCAGTACGCTGGGACCTGTCCCTGGTTCTCCAGGCTCTGTCCCAGGCACCCTTGACGAGGACATCTCGGAGAAATTCCTCACCCTTAAAACGGTGTTCCTTTTAGCCATCTCCTTTAAAAGGGTTAGTAACCTTCAGGCCCTGGAGTTTGCTCCTGGTCTGGCAAAAGCCTTCCTCTTTCCAAGACCGGGATACATTCCTAAAGTGCTTTCGAGCCCAGCTCATCACACTATACTGCAGGCCTTATGTCCTCCCTCCAGTCGTGACCAGGAGTCCAAGAACAAGGTCTGTCCAGTGCGAGCACTGGACACCTATGTCCGCAGAACGGTTTCATGGCTTAGGTTAGACCAGGGGTCGGCAACCCGCGGCTCCGGAGCCGCATGCGGCTCTTTCACCCCTGTGCTGCGGCTCTTTCATCCCCTGCACGTAAGTTGTAGCAGCGGTCCCGCTGTGAAAAAGGCCATATGAGAGGAATAAGAGCACTGTTGCGCTGACTGTTTCAGGGGACTTTTATTCTGAAACTACGACGCGCATTAGTTCAGAAAGTGAAGCAGTTCAGTTCAGAGTGAATCATCACCCACCGCGGCAGATATCAGTTAACTATCATACATGAGCGCTGGAGAAAAGCCAATAACTTGGTTAACAGCCTCGGAACGAGTGAATATTGTGTGTTTTGTGCGTCTTATAAGAGTGAGTTCACAATTACCACTATGTTTGCTTATGCACATACTCACCTTTGTTATGACGCAGTTATTGAAGTGTTATAGCCCGATGCTAATTTAGCTGTGCTTCATTTTCTGTGTTTACATTTTGATCTGCTATGTTCAGATAAAGTAATAATAATTAATGAATATAATCGTGTTCATGTATGAGGGGAGAAGCCAATAGTTTGTGTGTGTGTGTGTATATATATATATATATATATATATATATATATGTGTGTGTGTGTGTGTGTGTGTAATTCTGTTACTAGAATCTTGTTTTATCTGTTACAGGAAAACCACACACACACACCACACTCCTTTGCACTCCCTTCCATCCAAGTCTCCATCAAGCCTCCATCCAAGCTCATCCATTTGAGCAAGGACATTACTGAGATCTTTAATCACATGTGCTTCTTGTGCTCCCACATCTCAATCTCCTTCAGCATTACCGGACATTATTGAAGCTCATATTAATGGTTGGCTCCCCTCTTTGACTTGTTTAATCGAATAAATCACTTTGAGACAATTTCTTCCTTCTCTGTCGTGTTCTGACCAACACACCTGGCACATTGCTATACCCCAAATCAGCCCTTATAAGAAAGGAGTGTCGCACCCCCCGCACCTCGCTCTGCACCCCACCCCCCATAGATTGTGGCTCCGAACATATTTAAAAAAAAAAATTCTGTTAAATATGGCTCTTTCAACATTAAAGGTTGCCGACCCCTGGGTTAGACCAACTCTTTGAATGCTTCGGGGCTCCTAAGGGAGCTCCAGCATCTAAACCTACTTCAAGCAGGTGGATAATCGAGGCTATCACACTGGCCTATGATGCAGCGGGTCAGCAGTGTCCACTGCATGTCCGTGCCCATTCTACTTGGAGCATGGCTACCTCTAAAGATTTTTGCGCAGGGGCTCCCCTTGCCGATATTTGCGATGTGGCTGGCTGGTCCTCACCGCATACTTTTATTAGGTTCTACCAATTAGACCTTAACCCCGCTATGGGAACCCTTGCCCTTTCGTAGCGAGCTACGTTAGCTTGGCATACTCCGTTCGCTGAGGCGGCGTGGGTATTCTTGTTCCCATATGCGTTCGACGCAGTGTTGAGTTCCCTTGACAAGGAACGTCTCAGGTTACTTACGTAACCCTAGTTCCCTTAGAGGGAACGAGACACTGCGTCTCGTGGCCTCAGCTCTGTCGCACGCCAGCTGTTTCAGACACTAGTCAAGCTGCGGCTTCTAGTTCACTGCGTGCCTATATACTCCTGGCTCATGACGTCACCCTCGGCGACGTGCACTCGCACACCTGGTTTCAATTGCGCTTCAAGAGATAATCATGCTAAGGCGTTCCCATATGCGTTCGACGCAGTGTCTCGTTCCCTCTAAGGGAACTAGGGTTACGTAAGTAACCTGAGACGTTTCTGTTAACTGTAGTATTTCTTCAAACTCAAATTTCTCAATGCACTATAACTCTTATTTGTTCACAAATTAACATTCACTTACTAATACAATTTGCATATCAACCATATGAACTCACATGTTACTCAATACCATCAAAACAAAACAATGTTAAACTTAAATTTAACAGATTTTCTTCTTCTTCACTTGATATGTATGCACTACATTGAGCATATCACCTCATGTGAGGTTTCATTAACCCTTCCTCCACCACAGCACACAGTTTACACAAAATGGCGGACAACTTCACGTGTGTTACTGAACTCGCGTTACTTGCGGTTAAACAAAGTAAAAGCAATAAAATAATGATCACTTTTCACAGCGTCTTTTCAGTACTGTGCACAATGTCAATCTGTGTTTCGTATACACAGATTACAGACTTCACTCCTGTTGTATCTGATCACGCCATCCCCATGAATATTGAAATGACTGTTTTGTACTTGGGTCTTCTGTTTTACTAGTCTTTTCTTTACTCTAGTGTCACACAAACTACAACTTTTTATTCAGAACATTAAGTGACAATAAGTATAACCTGGAGAGAGGATTGTGATAGCAGTAAGTAAAGCATGTTCCTCTTGCATCATCTGCAGCTCCCCAATGCTTTTATAGAAGTTGAACATGGGTGTCATAAACTCTTCAGATATTCCTGAGGAAATAAAACTGTTCATGAAGACATACACAACCAAACGCTGCAATTATTTTCTAAATCACTCTATTGAACGTCCAGTAATAACCATTGAAAACAACAGTAATTTATTACCTCAGCTACCTGTAAACACTACAAAACATTATTCTTAGAAGATATAACTACATTTAAAAATAACTTGCTTAGCCCAAATGGACATATTTACATATTGACTATAATTGTATATTGTAAATACATTGTATCTACTGTACTATTGTATACTGAAATTACTGCATATAAATATGCTATACCGTAGCCTGTACATTTCTCCCTGCCTCTGTACAATCTCTCCATCGCTCTCCCTTCCCGGCCCTTAAAACGAACTTTCGGTCAGGCGTCAAAGGATTTCACTGCATGTTGTACTGTGTATGATTTGTATGTGACAAATAAAACTTGAACTTGAACTTGACCATAAGCTAAAGTTAAATGAAGGCCGTAAACACACGAAACTCAGACGTGGCACTGTAATCGGATCTCCATAATTTTTTCATTTGCTTGAGCTTCAATAAATAAGTCTAAATCCCTCTTTTAAGTATTCAGTTGTAAAGCTGTCTTTGTTGAATTGTTTGAGATGTTTTATGAATGGCCTGTTTCATTCTAGGGCCTCGAGGTGGCAGTGTTGCCTATTGAAAAGCAATAGTGTGAGTGATATGTTTTTAATGAATCACACAATTTCCTCTTATACAAAATCCACCCATATATCATTAACATAAAAATTCATGCCTATTATGTTCTATCTTATGCACATTTTAATTTGTCTTATTTTCCTTTTAAAAATATATAAACAGTCTTTAAACAAAGACAAAGATAAGACAAAATACATCTTGAGAAAATAATTTTGCAGTCTATTTGCTGTCTGCTTGGGATGAGACATTCTTAAACTCCCTCAGCATGCAATGGCAGATCATCAGGGGCCGTGACCTTGTTGCCTTGTATTGTCTGTTAGGTCAGAGCCGATCTGAATCTGGCCTTGGATCTCCACAGCTGTGCGTTTCCACATTCAGTGGGGTTCTCTGAAACAGCAGTTCATTTGAAGCCTGTATTTGAAGGTCTTTCCTGTTTTGTTTCAGGTCTTTGTCTTTATCATTATCATTATCATTGATATAATTATTATTCTTTGCTGGCTGTGCAAGCTGAGAGCTCTTTTCTGACATAAAGCATTCAGTGTGAAGAGCCATAAGGGTTTGTTTTACAAAACAAAGGGAATTTATAGTTAAGACCCGAGGACCAGATATGTTGAATGAAGACCAGGAGTCAGAAGTGCAGTCAATAGAAGACATTTTAGTGAAGTTTAGTTTGCAGTTTCATCAGCAGAAGCTTCAGGTCTCACAAGGAGTTCATTGGCCGCCCCAAATACAATAACATTGTTACAGCAATTATACTCTAACAGAGGCTACTAACTACATCAATGATGATGATTAAATGATTCTGATTGGCTTAAAATGAAAGGAAGAAAGAAAAACAAAACTAGTAATTTTCTTCACAAGAGCAGACGGTCTGAAGCATATCTTCGTTGATCACATGGTTGACGGGATAGTGACCTTCCACGTGACCGAAATGCTTTTCTTGGCGTCAGATTATCCAGAACAACAAGATCATACAGATCATACAGATCATATTAACACACACACACACAGATACACAGCTTCTCCAAGGCTGAACTCAGCTCAGGCTCCAACTATCAACAGAGAGACTCTAAAAACATTATGATAACATGTTCTATCTGTTGAGAACTGCAGACAATATTCATCCTTACTCTACAGAAAACTACAGAAAAGTAAAGAATAAAATAATAAATAATAAAAATCCCTAACTTGATTATAAATATCTCATTCAAATAAGATAGAGGAAAAGAACATATGAAAAATAAGACGAAGAAAAGTAAAAAAAAAAAAAAAAAAAAGTATATATAAGCGGCAATGGATTTCCGAATCGTCCCTACAAACCACTCATGGGAACCCTCAGCGGGAGCTGATGTACAGGGCACTCTGATGTAGCTGTAACATTAAAAACACGACTTAACAATTCAGCTTACTAAAATGTTAACTGTGGCGAGCAGGGCGGGGTCGAGGATTGAGAATGAGCGACACCTGCGAGCCACCGGAGCGGAGACTTAAAAGGAGGAGCGACAACAGTGAAAGCGAGAGAGGACCAGGCCTGGATTTTATGTTGTGTTTTGTGTGGGCGGCAGTCGACCGCAAGGGGCTGCCACCATTACTTTCGTTTTGAGTTTATGTTTATTTTGATTATTAAAGTGTTTAAATGTCTGCCGGTTCGGGCTTCCTTCCTCCCTGAACGTTCAACATTGTTACATTAACATTAACAAAGAAAGATTAATAATGAAAAACAAAGCAAGAGTGTGATAAACTGTTCAAAAACTCAGTATATATATAAACAGTCATCACCATTGGTCCAATCAAGTCCAAACCAAACATGTCCCAAGCTTGTTTTACCTACGTGGCACAAAATGAGTCTCAGCCAAATGCTGGTAAAACTGTGCACAAGTTTGAGACTAGCGTCTCAATCTTATCCGTATGCTAAAACATTGCAAGCAGTACCTTGATTGAATGCAAGACTGGAACAACAGTCTTAAATGGGTCATTCAACTGACAGTGTTGACAAAATCGGATATAGAAAGCAATACACTTTTATTCGACAAAATGTCTAGAAAAATAGCCAATAACACAAGTAGGAGTTGACAATAAATATAACTTCTAAGTAATGGGGGTATCTAACAAGGTGGCAAAAGAAGTGACACATTGTTTAGTATAGATACACATATAGAAAAAGAAAAGGCAAAAGTATAAGAAAAGTACAGTCTCTGTAATACATTACCCATTCTTTCACATCCTGGATAACTGCAATAACCCTGTTTTCAGTGCCTCTGACACCACTGACAGGACAACTAGCCGCATGTATACTGCCTACTGGGGCCGATGTAGAAAAGTTGCCTGTTTTAAGAGGGGGAAAAGAAACAGTCCGAAAAAAGTTACATTTCACAGTAAAAAAGGAAACAATCATATTACTCCCTGATATCTGAGAGATTAAACTACTTTATAGACACTTGTATAATAATACCCAGATATGGGAGCTGAACAAGTAATTAATGTAGCTTGATATTTTAAACCAAATTGGCTCAGGTGGTACCAGACCACCAGACTCTTTTTTTCTTCATTATAAAATCTCTCAGTGCTTAAAATGACCTAAAATTAGTAGATGATCGTGTAAGGTTGTCAGGTTTTTTTTCTTTTGAATTAAATTCTTGCATTTCAACATAAAACACCCTCGTGAAAAAAAACCTAATTTAAAGCATAAAAATCCATATTGCCCGTCGCCAGCAAAAGAATACAAATCGTGACAGTGATGTAGCTGTCGAAAAAATTAGAGAAAGTTGTAATAGTTTTGCGAATGCGCAGAATAAAATTTGCGTTTTTGCACCTGTGCAGTACCAATCTTGTTTCCGGTACGGATCAAGTAGTCACAGTGCTTCACGAGACAATTACGTGACGCATTCCACTGGCGTTTCGACGCAGAGCCTCAAAACCACTGAAACACTGCATCGTCGACATCTTTGAGATTGATTGTCCAGTTTTCTCTTAACACCTCCATACATTTTTAGATGAAAAAAAAACACAGAATACCTGTGTGTTATCCCTCAGATCAACGTGAGTGAATTGTCAAGTGAGCGCGCGCTCCACGTGCAACGCAAACTCAGCGAACGAGGTACGCTCATGTGTCACGAAATAGCCATGTGAAGTGGATAATTTGTCTCTCATTTATGCTCTAGATACTAGATTTCGGCGACATTAAGGAATTCGGCGACAACAAGAAAATACTGAGACAAATAGGGAGTTTGGCGGTTCCACTTCAAAATCGTCGACATAATAGTATTGGCGAGTTAACCATGACTCGAGATAAGTGAACTCCACTGTAGTTACATTTTCAAAGTAGTTGACTAAAAATTGTTGACGCATTTTACCATGATTATATTACAGCACAGAGACTCAGACAGACAGGATAGATCACACATAATGAAGTTTATGTCATTGACGCAAGAGTTCGTAATTTCAATGGTTACTGAACAGAAGACAGGCGATGGGGGAAACCTGGAGGTTTTGGACAGATGGTCGCTGGAGAAGGCGTTTTGGAATAGCTGAGTGACTGGGAGAGCGCTTGATGATGTGCAGGTGCTAATACTCAGGTGACAGTGATCGTTGGGGTTTGGCGATGGGAAAACCTGACATGCATCAGTGCATGCATCCAAACCATTACATTTCCCACTGCACTTTCCCACAATTTTAATGAATGTAAAGAAAGGATGAAAATGGCACAGCTTTTACAGGGTGTAGATTTTACATGAAATGTCCACAGAATGTTCCTTTAAAATAAGTTCTGTTCTTTAACGTTCAAAGAGACATTGTGCAATATGTTAATAATTTTACTTTGCTTTACATCAATTTTTAACATTTTGTGAATTGTTAAATAGTGATTTTCTTTTTTAATTAAAATTCTGACAGATTAGCATGCAGATTAGCTTGTATATTCATGAGTTTTTTAGTTAAAAATTCAAGTATTGAATAGAGCACAATCTTTGGATGATATTAAATCATGATGGTGATGTCAAGGGATTAATCAGTCTGTAATAAAGGCTGATAAAGGGCAATGCATCTGTAAGGCACATGTGGAGATGTGGAGAAGCCAGGAGACGATGAGGTTCAAACAAAAACGCTTTAATTAACAAAGAAGAAACAAAAAGGCACGCGATGGTCCAAAAACTCAAGCTCGGAGGGAGAATAACTTAACACACACTTACTACCACCTAACATAGACAATCACCGACAAAGGACAAGGGAAACATGAGGGTGATTTAAATACGAGGGAAAATGGGAAACAGCTGTCATAATTAACTGGGAAATCAACTAACAAGACAGGCGTGGGAAGGAATGGGGAGACACGGGGAAACCCGGAAGTGCTAGACGTGACAAGACTGTGACAGAATCTCTGAAAGGACAATGCATTTGAATGATTAGTAAAGAGTTATTTACAATCAAGTTAGGGATTTTTATTAGTTAAAGCCTTTCTTTGCTTTTCTGCATTTTTCCATAGAGTAAGGATGAAGAGACTGCTCTTCTCACCAAATAGAACATGTTATCATAATGTTTTTAGAGTCTCTCTGTTGATAGTTGGAGCCTGAGCCGAGTTCAGCCTTGGAGAAGCTGTGTATCTGTGTGTGTGTGTTAATATGATCTGTATTGGTGAGGTGATTAACTGGCCTTATAAGGAGACGGAATGACTTGTTGTTCTCGACAAGCCACTTGGAAGGTCACTAACCTGTCAACCATGTGATCAACGAAGATATGCTTCAGACTGTCTGCTCTTGTGTGGAAAATTACTAGTCTTGTTTATCTTTCTTTCTTCGCCAATCAGAATCATTTAACCGTCATCATTGACATAGTTAGTAGCCTCTGTTAGAGTATAATTGCTGTAACAATGTTATTGAAAGTGGGGCGGTTTACGAACTCCTTGTGAGACTTGAAGCTGACTTCTGCTGATGAAACTGCAAACTAAACTTCACTAAAATTTCTTCTATTGACTGCACTTCTGACTCCTGGTCTTCATTCAACATATCTGGTCCTCGGGTCTTGACTGTAAATTCCCCTACATTATGTTTCATGTCAGGCACACACTTGATTTTAGCACCGATTATCACTCAGTTTTCAGTTTTGTGTTCCCCATCACCTCTTGTTATAAATGCCCTCCTGTGTTCCTTTGTCTTTGTCAGTTTTTGACTCTGTTAAGCAAGCAGTGTTGATGTTGTCAAGTTCTTGTCTCCATGGGTGTGGATGCGGTTTCACCGTGATTTCCAGTATCTCCAGGTTTTTGCACGACTAGTGCTGTTTTCTGTTTATATTTAAGGTCTTTTGTTTTCACTTTGGAATAAAAGTAAGTTTCATTTAGAAACCTGTTCTCCTTGTCTACCTCTCTGCATCGCACACATTTCCAAGTTGTAACATGTGTAATGAATCTTTGGCAATCTTGTCCACCTAACAGATTGTACGTACAACCATTAGCTAAAAGGGTCTACATGATCTTAGCTCCGAATGCTTATGAAACGCAGCCCAGTACAATAAGTAATGAACAATCTAAATATAGACATAACTTGAACACAGAACCAAAATAAAACTGAACTGATTGCTATATTAAACCTAACACAGACTGTCTCGCATGCCCTGCTGAGGAGGATATTGATGACGCTCCATGCTGCTCTTGATTGCTCATCTTGTGTCTATTAATATTAATGGCCTTTAATACACTGTTATTAGTAGTGTGTAGATTACCCATAGAACCAGACACACACAATTAGTGCCACTGGTCTCTACTTCAATTCAAATCTCACTAGTCAATGAGAGCAAAGCACTGTTAAGCCCACCCAAGCGATAGGTTTGTGCCAGAATGATGAACATAAATTTTCAAAATGTAAACAAAAACTCTGACAGAGCATTCATAAACCATGTTTATCAAAAAGGCATCTTAGAAAACTGTTGAAAAAGAATGCGGTTTATTTGAAGATGATGTTAATTTTTGGCCATTTGGTTTAATTGTTTTGAGTGTTTTTCTCCATTCTCAATGTATAATGTTAGTTTTCGCAAATATTTTGTTAATTTTTATGGGCACAAAAATAGCTCCACAGTATGACAGAATACATTTTTGTGTAATTTATTGTAGCCAACATAAAACAATGAAATAATTATTCCTTGCAGTTAAAGCACAAACACACACACTCACACACATATAAACACTTATTATTTCAAACAGCTGGCACAAAATTCTTCTTAGAATGTTGAGCCAATTATACAACAACATTAAAATACCATTTGAGAATATTTAATTTTTTTTTACATTTATATACACTTCACAGTAAATATGTATAAATAAGTCATTTGAATACTTTTTTTATGATTGTCTATTCAACATGCAACATAATTGCCTTCATAATGTTCATAATATCCAAAGCAAAAATTCTGTAATAATATCTGATTTGGGAATTTTTAGCAACTACTCCCTAATCGGTGATTGATTGTAATTAGCCTGATTAGCATGTCTTATAATTAATTATTTTTAAATCATTAATTGACATTATTTACTCTTAAATGCGTCATTAAGAACATATTATTAGTGCTATATTAGTTTCTGTAGGCCAAAATCCTTATACTGCAGTTCCAGCCCTAGGGTTCTGAAATAATAAGCCTGTGTCTGGTTCAGAAATCTCATGCTGGGGGTTTGAGTCCGGGATCTGTGCAACCTATTGAAATGTGGAAAATGTTCATTTAAAAAAAAAATTACAATTTAAAGTAATTTGATAATTATTTGTGTGATCCATTGACTCACCTGATGCGTCTGCTTTTTGTAAGCTTTACTTTCTGTACCAGCATACGCCACAAAATGGATTAATGTGTAGATTCTGCAATGAAAGAACAATAAACCATTAATAAATATAGGAATAAAACTGAATGATTTATGTATTTTATGATCTTCACTTTGTGATTTAGTGCATTTAAAACAGAATCATCATCAACTATAGTGGTTTGATTCTTTTGTGCATGTTTAGTTACCTGTGGTATAGCATTGCAACAAATTGCACTACTAGCAATAACGCGAAGCTCAGTAGAAACATCAGTGCAATTGGATCAAGAGAAAACGTTTCTGTTGGGGATCGAGTCCCATTAGGAAACATTTTTGGGATCTTTATGGTGACTGATTCACCAATTGCCTGAAGGAAGAAAGTTGCCACTAGCCAAAGTGCATTGCAGAAGAAATAGGCAAATGTAACCTGTAATAAAGAGAAAAGAGCATGGAGAAACAAATGTACTGTTCAAGAGCATATAGAGAAAAAAAACATTCAAAGCCATATTTGCACTTTGACAAGCATATGTGTCTTACCTTATTGCGAAGTTCTTTCAGATCTTTAGCAATTTTCTCCTGTTGTTCTTTATTCTCTTTAAGAGGTTCTAGGTATTTTTTTTGCAATTCTCTCCAGAAATGGAATTCATCCTGCATGTAGTGAAACAGTAAATTTAAATGTTATATATGTAACTGATATACAGTATCTGCAGCAACCAAAGACAAATTTGGGCCAGTTAACGCAGCCTAAAAAAAGTTATAAAAATGTAATAAATAAAAAAGCTATTTAAACAAACAAAAAAATTCCAAAAATAAATCAATTCAAATTATAAACATTTAATATAATATATTTTAATAAAATATAATATATTCCTTCCAATTTGTCTTACCATTGGAAGTGCAGATTTATGCAAATGAATGATTTCAGATTTCATCTGCAGATGTTCAATCCAAGCTTTTGGAATTAAATATATCACAGTTTAAATGGTAGTCTAATTCAATAAGTCAACAGCTAGAATATTAGGAAATAAAATATATGTCATACTTACTTTGATGAGGACTGAGTGGGAACTCGTGTGGCCTACATAGTTGGAATACTGTTTTATTAGTAGTAATAATAATATTAAAAATATCCACAGTAATTAAATTATTATATATTTTTATTATTAATTCAAAAAGGTCTGGTAGATAGGAATTGCATGAAACAATGTGAAATTATGCTATAGTGTGGATTATTATTTTTTTACCTTTGTGTTTCTAAAGGATTATCTGACTTTTCAGTTTTCGTTACTGTTTCTGCTGGTAGTATCGCCTTAGTATCTTCTTCAGATTCCAAACATGGACATTTGCAACATCTGGCATTCATGAACTTCTTCTTGATGCTGTCGACTGCCGTAGTCTTAGCCTGGCTGCCGGTTTCACGAGTGCCCCACGAGACATTGTTCATGTTGACCATAGAGTAAATGGCTAAGAGTAAATACCCACTGGGAATGCAGATGAAGTATAACAATCCATAGATGACAAGTGAGAACTCCTGAGGGTGTAAAGCTGCTGTGATGATGTACAACATCACCATGCCGATGAGGAACAGACCACTGGGGGTCAGAAAGGTGTTTTGCCTCACTAAATCACCTATGAGATGAGATGAGAAGAGAAAGTATTATAGATAGAGATGCATTTGTCACCCATCAAGACATTCGGCTACTTTTCATGTTTGGTCTTTTGACATGAATATTTACAAAACCCATGAATTAAAAATGACCATAAATTAGCTTTATGTTTTATGTTTATATTTACAGTCACTATGATTCACTCTACGTTTTAGCAGATATGTGTTTAAAATGTGCAGTCTAAAAATATTGATGGAAAAAAAATACACTACCATTCAACATTCTATGCTTATTTGATCATTTTGAATTTTTTTTACAATTTAAATTAAAAGGACTGTATTCTATTCTGACATCTTTTATTTGAATTTTCAGCAGCAATATTACTCTTCAACAATTAGTTAAAGTTTAATTTGCTAATGTACTAATTTGGTGATTCAAGAAACAATTTCAGTATTATAATTACTATCAATATTGAAAAGAGTAATAATTTTGATGAACAAAGTTAAAAAGAACAGGACTTATTTGAAACGATTAATTTGTAACAATATAAAAAGTATGTACTGTCAGTTTTTTTATTTTAATTAATACGTCCTTTCTGAATTAAAATATGTATTAATTTAACAAAACATTCTTGCTGACCTTTTGAATGGTAGTGTACGCCAACAACGAAAAGAATGGGGTCAAAACAAAAGTTACCTATGATGCTGAGAACTGTTCCCGCCATGAGAAATGCATAGAAAACACTCATAATTGCTGCAATTTTAATCTGCAGGTCAGCTGTGAGTTTGAAGCACAAGATGAGATAGATAGCAGGGGGCACTATGGCCAAAACAAGAGCTATATTTTCATCCATGTTAAAAATGAAAGCAAAACTTCCTGCAAGATAAAGAAAGCATTTTAATAGCCTTTTAAAATACAAATTTTGCCATTTTGAATCTAATGTGTATAAAATATTGACAACTTTCATATGCAAAACCTCACCTGCTATAATGAGACAGATAGTGGCAGGGCCCAAGATGGAAGATGCCATGTTGAAAATCTGGTACAAGATGTAAAGTGTTGAGATAGAGCTGTTCCTCTGAGAGGTCAGTTGTCCTGAGCCCAAGAGATCGATGGTGTTGGCCATGGTAGAAGGTCCCCAGCGTCTGCGCTGGTTGTAGAACTCTTTAAAATCCTGAGGCGCATTGGTGTAGGCATCAGATGCTGCGTTATACTCAACCCTCCAGCCCTGCTGCAGCAGCAGAGTGCACAACCAACGGTCCTCACCTGACGTTACACCAAAAGGAGGGTGCATTTGTTTAGTCTGGGCTGAATTGATCTTGTCATGCGGTTGGCTTCATGTAGACATTACCTTGATCATACTGGACGTAGTGGCTGGCTTCACTTGCTTTAGTTGTATACCTCTTCATGACGTTGTCGTCCATGAGTGCGGCTCCTCTGAAAAGACTGAAACATCCAGGGCTGCACAGTACACAGCCGAACACATGCTCCGCAGTCTTTTGCAGCCAGTGGCCTACCGCATATTCAAACTTCTGATACCACACCATTGGCCCTTTGAGCATATTATCATATTAGTCAGTTTATCACATTTATAATCTATACTGTACATACAGTGAGTAGTCGCAAGTGCATTTTTCTTTAGAATAGATCTGAGTGGATCTCAGAATTTACAACAGTCATCGAGTGGTGAAATTATTTAATAATATTTAATGTAGATGTTTAGATGTAGAGTGCATATCTATATTGACATTTAGCCGTCTTGACTAATTTCTACCAAATGACAGAAGAATTTTCTAAAATGACCCAATAACAATGGTTTATACTTAATATATATCCAACCTGTGCCTGTTGGATGAATCCTGCCACTGACAGCACCAACATCTGGGTAGAGTTTCAGTCTGTCAATTAACAGCATGACTGCAGACGGCTGGAAATCAGTATCCCCATCCAGGGCCAAGATATACGTGTTCTCCCTTTCTCTCTAAGGAGTATTAAAAACATTCACAGTCCAGCAGTTCTTATTTTCTAGACATAAAAGTGGTGAATGGTGAAATGTAAAGTTAGGCCGAACCTTCAGTGTGTCCTCATTGAAATCCAGTTGTTCTTCTACCTCAAACTTTTTGAAGTACTTTGCATCAAGTCTCCAGCCAAGAATGTAATACAAGTACATTATCTGCAAACACAGATGATTGGTAAAGTTCTGGGTGCAAAAATCTGCACCGGTGTTTAACTGGATCTTTAATGACTCTTACCTGAGACCATCTTTTTTTGTGACGGATAAGTTTCTTGTCTTTGAGGTGAACCATCAGCACATTGCCTTTAGGGAGGGTGTATTCCAGCCGACCTCCATAGGGGGTGTTTATGATCTTTTGCCATTTTAGTGGTGGTGTCTGCTTGAATATACGTGAGTCATCCTCACTGAAAATGCTAATGCATGTGAAATATTAGTAGATTAGTTTTTGCACATTGAAAATTCTCAATACACATAAACAGATCAAATTAAGGAGTCTTCTTACATGTAAACTTCTTTAATTACATCCACAAGAATTTCAGCGTATTCATTTGTATGCCGCTGCCTTCCATTATCAACATCCATGAAAGCATCATCAAAATAAATATGGAATTCAAACTCAACATCGCTGTGTTTCTCGGTCTTGGGCTTGTATTTATCGAGTCTGGTAGAAAAAGAAATAGTATTGCAATTACAATTCAATTCAATTGAAACTGAAATTGATTAAATGTAGTCTATGCTTACCTGAACATTGAGATGATTATCTTCATCATTTCATCGTAGTTCTCATGCCACATCGTTGCACACAGAAACACTCTGATAGTTTCTTTTGCGCTGAGGAACATTTGTATATTAAGGAAATCTTTGATTTCTCAGAGGTTGCTGTCAGATATTTATAATTTAATAAAATAATAAATAAAATAATGTTTTAATATTTTATATTAAATATATCATATTTTTTAATAAAATATTCTGTGCATTTGGAAGAATGTGATGACACATTTTTGAGTTCTTATTCAATTTAAATGTTTTATTGCAAACTTTGGTATTTTGGTTGATATGAGCACAGTTTGAGATGCTTCAAACTCTTTTAAAAGGGTTAGGGTTAGCAAAACCTCCATTTACTCTCCTTTTAATCTCACAGATGTCTTCACATTAAAAATATCTAATTTGTAATTATTAATAAGAATACATATACGGTGTAAAATGCTTTAAGATCTAATTTTTCTAAATATCTTAAAATAATCAAAATCTAAAATCTAAAACTAAAATAATTTTGAATGACAAATTTAGGCATCACAACATTCAAATGTACAGTATGAAAAAGGATAATTACACTTAACAGTTGTATTATGTAAGTTATAGGTTTATATGAAGTAAGAGCCAGATAATATAAATGAGAATGCACTATTGGATAATTAATATTGATATAGATAATTTAAAATAATAATTGGCTGATATATTACAAGTATATATGGAACCATAGTCAGAAACTGTAAACACTTACCGCTGTTTCTCTTTGATTCTCTTTCTGATTTCAAAACGAGTATTCAGCAACATGGACTGTTCCAGAAAAGCTCCTTCATACATGCGTCGCACAAACAGATCTTTTGTTCTTTCAATTCGTTGGATCTTCATGATCCAGATGTAAAATGTACTGAGCATGAGTCCCAAACCCCAACTAATAGCGGAGAGGATCAAACACACCAGTCCTGCTGTGCTCTTGTTTACCATAATGTCTCTGGCTAGTAGAGTTTGTGTAACATCAGTCAACATCATCTGCACCAATGTGTCACTGGATATCGTCTGAATGTTCTCAAAACAGCTGGAAGGATTAGACTTTGTGAGTTCGACTCCAAGTGGAAACAAAAACACTGCCAAAACTGCCAATGAGGACATGTATATGGGGAAGGCGAAGCTACGGCGCACGGCGTGCATCTTGCAAGCCACAACTACAAACCAGTGGCACAGCGCTGAGGATAAAATCTGGATCACCACCAATAAAATAACAACTGTTTCAAAGACGAGTTTGACCGATTTCCAGTCCTGACCTGACAGAGGAACATAAGCTGCAACCACAGCTGCAGTAATCAGGATTCTCATCAAACTGGAGATGATGCAAACCACATTACGGCACTTAGCAATGTCTTTGGAAATGTCTTCTAAAAATGAGACGGAGAAGAGCGTGCTGTAGTTCTCCCACCAGTTCACAGAGACACAGATGGTCCCCGCGATGGCAAGGCCAATCGCTATTTTTGGAGGGGAACTTTCAAATGTCAGATAACTGACTGCGAAAAGTACATAACCCAGGATGATTAAGAAAATGGAGCAAACGGGGAGCAGTATACGCCATATCTTCTCTTTGGCGAGGCACTGAGCGACTACCTGGAACACTGCTGACAGGATGCTCACACTGTTTAGGATCATCACATTAGTGACAATGTCAAAGTGTGGCATGGCTACTATTGCTAGAACTGCAGCTCCCAGTGCTACCAGGAACTCAACACCCAGAACCTAGAGCAAAGGTCAAATCAAAGTCAAAAGGTTACAGCCATGACAGTCAGGTTCTCTGCTAATATTTATGTGTTCATAAAAAACTTACCCAAAAAACAGTTTTTTTGGAGGGCATTGCTGAACTCTTGAAAAAGAACTTCCATGTGCTTTTTATCAGAAGGAGAACACTCGGCCCAACCAGAACGAAGCCAATGCCAAGTAGGGCAGTTGGCTTTTTTCCTGAACATATAATCTGAGTTTCATTGTTCCCAAATGTTATCAAAAGCAGAAATGATGTCTGTAAAGACAAAAATAGGTTTTTTTCAGTCTAGCCAAGCCTTTTGTGTGATTTTCAATAGATAATTTAAATGTTATCCTATCATCCAGAAATTATTAGCCAATGATTAATAAAGCAGCTCACTTTACTGAGCACCGCAAAGGCAAAGACCAGTATGCCAACAATGGCACAGGAGAACCATTTCAAACACTGCACTGGTTTATTTGCAATCTTCTCCTTTTGAATGGTTGGCACTTCTTTGCATAAATCCCAAGATCGCCTGTTTTGGAAGAAAAAAAGGGAAATAGCTTGTTGGAAAATTGAAAGTTCACTTGAACGAGCAATGTAAAAAAAGGTATAATGATAACTGAACAGTAGCATGCTAGAGAGATTGTATTAGTGTGTGTGTGTGTATATATATATATATTAATATATGTGTGTGTGTGTGTACGCATGTATGTATGTATGTATGTATGTATGTATGTATGTATATATATATTTCATGTCTGTGTTCACTTCCTGGTCCTTTCCGTACTCTACTCAATCCATACCGGAAGCACAATTGGTAATGCACATAAGCGAAATTGCTGCCACTTCCTGTCTTTTTTATGATGATTACATCACTAGCATTTGTACTGCACATGTGTGTGATTTATAGTGACGTGACACGTTGGATAGTTACAAATATTACGGATGTGGTTAGAAGAAATCAATAAAACTTCGGTAACCTTAGAAGCCTTAACCTTAAACTTCGGTAAGCCCGGTTCTCTGATAGAATTAAGTGAGGCGTCTCACTATAGGATGCACCTCTTCCATGTTCCTTAGAAGCAGAAATGTTCCTGGGAGTGGCTTCTCCCCTCAGGATAGACACAACGTCATCAAAACATTCGAAACAAGCACACCTCTTTCTTGCTTCACACAGCAAGGAGGGTGAACTGGTGAGACACCTCACTTCACATCAGAAAACCGAGATTACATGCCGAATGCACCGAAAGTGTGTGAATCTTGCTCACTTGCTCATCATCTTAAAAGACAATAATTTGAAATCAATCTCATGTGCAAGCCAGAAACATCTACATAACTGAAAACGCTTGCCCTTGATTTATCAATTCTTGTCGAAATTATAAAATGACTACCACTGAACACTGAAAGGGAATTTCGTGTTTAATCGGGCACCAGCGTTCAAACACTCCCCATTTGCATTCATAAAGAGATCTAGTCCAGTGTTTTTCAACCTTTTTTGAGCCAAGGTAAATTTTTTCATTGGAAAAAAAAAATCACTAGGCTCACCACCAACCGAAAATGTAAAAAAAATGAAACTCTGCAGCATATATTAACAACATACAGTCAATCTTATCAAAGTGTCTTGAATGGGAATCAAATAAACACGTCCCTCACGGCACACTAGTGGATTGTGTCACAGTTGTTGAAAAACAACCAGGCAATGAAGCTCTGGACAGCAGATCCGCACCCTGGGTCATGACCCTCTGTATGTGCGTCGCTCTCAGGGATAAAAGATTGGCGTTGCTCCAAAAAATCATTTTACGTGCTAACATGTGTAGGGACACTGATCTGAGACCTCCCTGTCGATTTATGTAAGCCACAATGGTAGTGTTGTCTGTTTTCACAAAATAATAATGCCCGCCTAAGGGAAAAAGTGCTTCAAAGCCAGAAAAACAGCTAACATTTCCAAGTAGTTTATGTGAAGAATGATCCCATCTTCCATTCACTATCTTGCCCTCTTGAATGCCCCCCAACAGCGATGCATCCGTTGTTATGACTTTTCTGGCTTGAACCTTACCCATGGGAACACCCTGAATCAGAAATGTTGGGTGATTCCACTGGTGCAGCGCCAAAACGGCTTCTGACGTCACTCCAACTCGCCTCTGGGAGTGATGTAATGGGTCCGACCCTAGGGATGCTACTCAGCTTTGGAACTCTCATGAACAGCCCAAATGAAACACTATCAGGGCTGTACTTCATCATGAAAGAAATTTGCCCCACACAGAACTTTAAAATGTAAAACTACTGTGTCAACCTGACTTAATGTGTTTTTGCAGTGAATATCATAACATCAGTGTTTATAACATAAGTTCACAAGATATCAGCAAAACTGCAATGGACAGAACTATATTAGATCTACAAAATCATTCACAGAAATTAACAGTCAATTGTTTATATAATTTTTGTCTGACTCATGTATGTTTCTTTGTTTTTGATTTGCAGATGTTTTTGATTTACAAAAAATTGTTTAAATATTCATGTTCATAATTACATTTTCTAAAAACAATTGTGTAATATGTTTTTAAATATGTTCATGGCTTGTATGCTTAAAGAATGTTCATGTTCATGACTTCATTTTCTAAATACAATTGTTTCAATAAATGTTACTTATTGTAATAATTTTCTATTCATTCTAATGTTTTTCAGCAATGAGTAATTTAGAACATATAGTTTGTAATCGGATTATTGGTGTACAGGCATATCTAGATGTAGAGGTTAAGCAAACCTTCCGCGAACGTTCTGTTTACGAAAAGAAAACTTTCCTGGCGAACCTACCGGGAACGTTCTAATGTTTGGAACTAACGTTCTGGGAACCAAAAATTGTTAGCTGGGAATCTGCTTGAGCTTGGTCAGAATAAGAGAAAATCTCTCTCTCTCTCTCTCTTGCTACTTAATAAACAAAAATGTTAACATTTATTAAATTGTTTCCTATATTGTTTCATTAAAATTCATATGTATTCAAGAAAAGTTGCTTTAACAGCTGCACGAAATAGCCAGTGTGGTTTGTGATTTATTTTCATGAATAAATGTGCATGTCACACATTTCAACATTTCATATATACACTTATAAATTGCTATCAGAAATAGGTAAAAAAAGAAATTGAAGAAATTGAAATATATATATACATTTTTAAAACAAGTACAATGTGAAAATAAGCATTTAGGTGCATAAATTGTTACATATTTGTGGAGATATAAATGTAAATTATTTAATAGAAGTTTCATGTATATATATATATATATATATATATATATATATATATATATATATATATATATTTTTTTTTTTTTTTTTTTTTTTTTTTTTTTTTAAGAGTATAATTGGAGTAATATTTAAAAATATTAAAGAGTACCTGAATTGGTGTCCCTGCTCCATTTCCATGGTGAATAACCATCTGTAAAACAGATCAGAGCCTTATAACCAGATGGGAGGGTGCAATGTGTTTACGCTCCCTTTGATGATTGATGTGGTTTCTCAAATACTTGCATATTCACATACCATACTGGGGCATATTCTTCGTACCTGTCTTACTACATCCAATATCAGATGGCACATCCGAGATGAGAGAATCGCGCTAACTATGATCTGGATGTTTCGGTTCTTTGAACGCACCTGTTGTTGATGATTAGTATAGTTGGATTGTTATCGGAGATCATTGCGCGTTCATGTGCTGGCTTAAAATGGGATTTGTGTCGATAGTAGAAATACTGATCAGCATAATTTGCCAAATGAGCGCGCACAGTATTTCTCGGCGGCGCGTCGCTCAATTTCAGTGTTTAACTCAAACACAAGGCAACTCTTCAAAGGCTGCAAAAGCCAGGAGAGAGGACTGGCAAAAAGTTGCCGACAAATTCAATTCGTGAGCAGCCTAGTGATCGTGTGTGTAATTATATATTGACTTATATTAATTGTATTTCATAATCCTCTTTTATATTAGAGCCACCGCAAGACCCACTAGAACTTGGAACAAATAAAAGTAAAATGCAAAAATATTCTACAAGATGGTAATCTTTACCACGTGCGCTGTTCTGCAAAAAAAAAAAAAAAAAAAAAAAATTGCAAGAACTAATAAAGCAAAAAGTCAGACTTGAGATTGAACTGCTTCAAAAGGAACTTCAAAGTTAGTAAAATACACCAATAGACACACTTGTACTGATGACCTTGATTTATTTATTTCATTCCACAAGCAAGAGATGGCCAGCTGGATTTAAAAAAATAAAAATAAACTGTAAACTAAACTGTGTGCAAAGTTCCCTCTTTTCAAAAACGATGCTGGACAATTCTGTCCCGTGCAGCTCTGCCACTAGGCTGGTCCAAGTGCACTGGCTGGAGGTCATCATCAGCTGCATTTCAACCACAGGATCCTTTCATTTCTAATGGTGTCAGTGTGTGTGCAGTCTATGGCTCCAATCACATTAGGGTAGCCTGGAATAGTAAATCGCGTCATATTTACTGGAATGGTCATGATAATCTCTATGATCAATTATAATGTATATGCAATAGCAAAAAAAGCTCTCTTTAACAACTTGGGGTCTTCAGTTGCTTGGAAAAAACATAAAAAAAACACCCAAAGACTGCTTGAGTGCCAGGTAAACTTTGCGAATGACACGACAGACAGCACTTTTCACAATTGTTCTCCGCATCTCCAACAGTGTAAAGGAACGTGCCACTCGCAAAGTAGCGCAAGGCAATACACACAGTTTGAGCTGTTGTTAACGCCCGACTACGACTAATTGTATCTAAATTAATATATATATATACATTGTTATTATTATTATTAAATATATTACATTGAACCTTCAGCAACAGTTTGCTCTCGTAAAAACGAACAGGACATGGCTGCGACAAACTTCCCATATCACCTCCTTTTAAAAAGCCGTGATCTAATCCTGATAACATGAAGTAAGCCTGGTTCAATTCAACGGACCTGTTACTATGACAACAAGTCCCGGATGAGCGTCGAAGAACCGAACAATGAGCGTTGAAGAACCGAATAATAAAAGATCATGAGAAATCGTCACCAGTCTAATCCAGCTGAGTTAGCAGGTACGAAGAATATGCCCCTGAGATTGGTGTTATTTTGTTATAATACAAAAATATTATTTCTTTTTAAATGTAGATTAAATATATATATATTTAGACACATACATTTCTTACGTTTAAAAGCAACAACATTATTTGCATTATATCATCTCAGCATTGATTAAAAAACACAAACTAATGTTATACATGAATATGACTTATATTTATTATAATAAAAGGAATATTTAGTTAGTTAGTTAGTTTAATAAATAAATGGAACTTATCTTACCAAACAAAACTAAGCAATTGATAGAACATTGACTGATTCGGTTACAAATGAACTATTATTGTTAGTATTCATTGTTAATTGGTTAAAATAAAAATTAAGAATTTAGATAAAAATTAAATATTTCTGATTAAATATTTCGCATAATGGCCACTGTTACACCTGTGCTAAAGAAACCCTCTTTCGAAGCTACTATTCTAACCAATTTTCACCCGATTTGGCTTTTATTTCTAAGGCGTTAGAAAAGATAGTTCTCATACAACTTCAAGCTTTCCTTACGGTTAACATGATTTTTGAAGAATTTCAATCTGGATTAAAAGCTTGACACAGTACTAAAACTGCCTTATTGAAAGTTCTTAATGACACTTTAATTTCTACAGATGCAGGTAATTTTGTAGTTTTAGTTATGTTAGACCTGTCCTCTGCCTTCGATACCATTATCAATATTCTAATCTCCAGATTAATATTTTGTGTGGGCTTGGGGGGAATGGTCTTTAAATGATTCAAGTCTTTTTTTAACAAATAGAAAGTTTGCAGTTAGATTAGGAAGCATCAGCTCTCCTTAAGAAAACCGGACATGTGGAGTGCCACAAGGGCATGTCTTATCACCAGCTCTTTTTTCACTTTATATGCTACTGCTTGGTGCTATTTTATGGAAACATTGAGTGTTGTTTCATTGCTATGTTAACAACACACACATCTGAGGTACATACAAATCTGAATACAGTTCTTTAGTTTTCTCTTTTGTGAAATTCGTCAAACTGATGGTCAACAAATTAATTTTATATAAAATTATATGTGAGGTGTTAGTTATTTGTTTAAGAGTGTATTACTTATTAATTAAGGTTGATGTTTAAACGATAAACGGTTCAAGGCCGACAAACCATGCACTATCTGTACTAGTCGGTATAGGCTAGTGGGTAGAAACTGTCACGCGTTTGTTCTCTAGGAGAGGCCGGATAGCTCACCTAAACAGAGCGAACCACAAATAAGACACAACTGATATTCCAATGGAGGGTGGTCCTTTAATAGCAGTTGGCAAACAATGTTTCACTCACAATCGCGTTACTAAACAACAAAACAATAGTAAGAGCAACAGAAAAGAAAAACAGTGGGGAATACCTCACTCCGCATACTTGCGATGCTTCTCCACTCGCGCTCCGTTCGAACAACCTAATTACTGTACTTGAAAGAGTGAAAAAGCGCTCCACCTTAAAAGGAGCCTTACCCAATATAACTCGTTACAAAACAATCAAAAATTGCATGTTTTTTAAATTAACTGAAATATTTTACATCTGTTAAGTTGTAAATTTGATTTATTATTACATTTTTCATTACCATTTATACAATTAACAGATAGCAAGGTATATAATTGGCAATGTGAAGTAAATGAACAGTAAACTATCTTTATTTGAATTTAAGAGTAAATATTAATACAAAGGCGTTATGTAGTGTAAATTCAATGCCTAAGATAAACAGTCTTCAAAATTGATACACATCAGTAAACTCTTCGCTGTCTGTTTAGCTGAAAAGACTAACGACGTGATGAGACAGGTGTGAAGAAACAGTGAGTGTTAACCGAGGCATGACAGACATGTGACAGTCACTTAAAGTAATAAAAATTAATAGAGTTGGTAGCAATTATCTGTCACAGTTTTGTAGATAGATTGGAATCCTGAGGCAACAGGAATAACCTGAAACTTTAATGAGCGAAGTCAAAAGGAAGGACATAAGATATAAACTTAAATGTCACGGTACAAACTGTAATTAAGGAGGGAACAGAAAGAAACCAGGGCAGAAACCAGAATATTATACAGACACATATTTACTCTCAGCTACCCAGAACTCTGTTGTCGTGTAAAGTAACGCCCAGAACTATGACCTATTTAAATGGCATTTGTGTAGATCTGTGGCCAAAACCAGTTTCTCTTTTTAAATTGTTTCATGTAATCGCTTTTCAAATGTCAGCTGATACCTGATCAAGAATGAACTGTGTACACATAACGTGAAAGAACACGATTATTATGAACACCCTGTTACAACCCTCCCTTGGTTGTTAAAGGTCTAGGGATTTTGGGAGGGGAACATTTCGAACCAAATTAAAATACTGCTTTAAAGACCACTGTGTGTGACTTGAGAATAAACAGAGACCAGTCAAATACTGAAAATGAAAATCACCATTTAATAAATATATATATATATCCCAAAACCACAAAAAGAAAAAGTAACCCAATAATGAATATAAGAAAATTAACCAACAAAGATATCAGGGGAGAACAAAAGGAACCCTGGATTGTGCCAAACAAACGAAAGTAATATAATCAAAAGAATCTTACTAAACTATTATCAACTAATCCTAAACTAAAGAAAAGAAAGTAAAGAAAAAGTCTTCAGCGCCCGAGACGCCCTAACTTCCCTACACTTTCTAACAAAAAACAGAAAAATACAAATGTGGCACAAATCCTCTTACCTAGTGTTTTTAACAGAAAACATTCCTACGTGTGCAGGTGTAAGTCACGTGACATCTTACCTAATACCTTTTGTCTCCACCCAACTTGACTGAGATAAGCATTTTCCTCACAGTTTCTCAACAAGAGGGGAGTACCAAAAGATGAACAACATGACAAAAGAATTCTCCCGATAACAAACCAACACTAAGTTAACCAAAAACAAAATCAACAACAACAAAAGTCAACCAAAACAAGACAAGCAGTCTCTTTCCCCTCTTCCTCTGGTGCAGCAGTCCGCTCCTTATGAAGGGTGTTCCGCAGGTGTTTGTCGTTAGAGCTAATGAGAACACACCTTCCAGGTAGCACAGCCAATCACGGACATCTGGTGTGATGGACATTTCAGACAGCCTATCAGCATGCAACCTGTCAAAAAGGGACAGACACTACAACAAAACAGAGAAAGCAAATAACCCAAAAACTCTTACGTCCCTAGGGACGTAACACCCCCACATTTAAGAACAAACTTCACGTTTGTTCAAAAACAAAGTATTACACATCTCAACACCAAATGTATAAGCAAATACATTCACAGCAAATAAGAGTTCAAACTCTAGACAGGGCATCAGCAAGGACGTTCTCGGAACCTTTCTTATGACGAATTTCCAACTGGAAATTCTGCACAAACAAAGCCCAGCGCATCAGCCGTTGATTCGCATTATACATGCGTGACAAAAACACAAGAGGGTGATGATCAGTAAACACAATAGTAGGCAAATTAGAAGAACCCAAATAAACTTCAAAAAACTGTAACGCAAATAACAAAGCTAAAGTTTCTTTCTCTATTGTGGAGTAATTGGCTTGGTGTTTGTTAAACTTACGAGAGAAAAAGCAAACAGGATGGTCCACACCATCTTCTCCTTCCTGAATCAACACTGCTCCAGCGCCCACTGCACTCGCGTCAACCTCTAGCTTGAATGCACGATCGAATTGTGGAGCCGCTAGAACTGGACTAGAGCACATCAAAGCCTTAGCATTTTCAAATGCAATTTGACACTCTTCTGTCCATACAAAATTCTGTTTCGGACTAAGAAGATTAGTAAGAGGGGTTACCACTGTAGCAAAGTTCTTACAAAAGCTTCGATAGTAACCAATCATACCCAAGAATCTTCTCAGTTCTCTCCGTGTAGTAGGTACTGGGAACTTGGTAATAGCTACCACTTTCTCTTCTACAGGTTTTACTTGTCCCTTTCCTACATGTTTTCCTAAATAAGTTACCGTTGCCTGTCCGAACACACACTTAGCGAGATTAAGGGTTAGCGAAGCACTTTCCAAACGTTTGAACACGGTACGCAACAGAGCCAAATGCTCTTTCCACTCATTTGAAAAGATCACTAGATCATCCAAATAAGCCTTGCAATTTGGTACTCCAGCAAGAACTGTTTGAATTAACCTCTGAAACGTAGCAGGAGCGTTTCGTAACCCGAATGCCATAACGTTGTACTGTAGGAAGCAATCCGGAGTTACGAACGCAGATATATCCGATGCACGTGGGGTTAGTGGAACTTGCCAGTACCCTTTTAGCAGATCTAATTTACTCACAAAGCTTGCAGAACCAATACTGTCTACACAATCTTCCATCCTAGGAAGTGGATAACAGTCAGGTACAGTAACAGCATTTACCTTTCGATAGTCTGTACAAAAACGGAAGGAACCGTCAGGTTTCTTTACGAGAAGACAAGGGGAACTCCACGGACTATAACTATGACGAGCCAAGTCATTTTGTAACAAATAGTCAGTTTCTGCCTTCATAACAGACCTCTTAATTTCGTTAACCCGATAAGCATGTTGCTTTATCGGCTTCGCATTCTGAACATCAATGTCGTGTGACAACACTGTAGTCTGGGATGGAACGTCAGAAAACAACGCTGGGAACGAGTTAATAAGGTCTATCACATCGTTCTTTTGCGCATCCGATAGAAGAGGTAGATGAGAAGACAACTTGGACAAAATAACAGAGTTATCCAACTTACTACACTGTTGAGGAGTGTTCCGCAACAGCAATCCATCCTCATCCACGCTTGTATCACTGACTGCAACAGACAAAACCTCAGATGTTATAGATACAGGAGCATTGACAGTGACTTGCTGAAATTCACACTCATGTTGGTCATGATATGCTTTAAGCATATTAATGTGACAGACACGCGTCTTGCGCCTTCTTTCCGGAGTACTTATAACATAGTCTGTGTCACTTAGTTTCCTAACAATGCGATACGGACCAGAAAAACGAGCAGACAATGCAGAACCTAGTATTGGCAATAATACCACTACCTTATCATCAGGTTGAAAAGATCGTTCAACTGCACGGCGGTCATACCGATCCTTCATCTCTAGTTGTGCATCTTTCAAGAAAGTGCTTGCAAGCTCACATGCCCTATTCAACCTAGCTCGAAATTTACTAACATAGTCCAAAACATTTGTTTGTTTTTCGGATGTACTCTCCAACATCTGATCTTTCAGAACTTTTAACGGTCCTCGAACAGTGTGACCAAAAACCATCTCAGCTGGACTAAACCCGAGCGATTCTTGGACACTCTCACGTACGGCAAACAGTACTAAAGGAATTCCTTCATCCCAGTCCTTACTCGTTTCCATACAGAATTTTCGAAGCATACTCTTTAGGGTCTGGTGAAACCTTTCAATCACACCCTGGCTCTCCGGATGATATGCACTGGAAACTCTATGTTTTATAGACAGAGACTTAAGAGTTTGTGTAAACACTCGCGACAAAAAATTGGTACCTTGGTCTGTTTGGACAACTTTTGGAAGTCCGAAAGTAGAAAAGAACTTTGTCAAGGTTTTCAAAATGACAGGAGCTGTAATTTTCCGTAACGGAATAGCTTCAGGGAATCTAGTAGCTCTACACATTATGGTACACAGATATTGGTTACCTGCTTTCGTTTTCGGTAACGGTCCGACACAGTCAACCAGTACCTCTTCGAATGCTTCACCTATAACTGGGATAGGATAAAGTGGAGCAGGTGCAATCACCTGATTTGGCTTCCCTGCAATTTGACAAACATGACATGTACGACAAAATTTTGCAACATCTCGCTTCAACCCAGGCCAGAAAAAGTGTTGAAGGACACGATGATATGTTTTCGTTATACCTAGATGTCCAGAAAACAAGTGTTCATGAGCCAAGCGCAACACATGCAAACGATATGGACTAGGAACTACCACCTGGTATACCACGTTCCAGTCCAAATCCTCCTCGACCTTAGAACACCACTTCCGCATAAGTAAACCATCATGTAGGAAATAGGCAGTGGTTAGTTTCCCAGCAGCTTCAGAACTAATCACAGCTGCTAAACATTTACTCAGCGAAGGATCATCAGTCTGTGCACTGACAATCTGAGAACGAGTAAGCGATAAACCCAAGGAACCAAAACTTCCTAGCAGATCCTCTGAGTTTTTCACATTAGGAATAGAGTCTAATTTGTTCTTAGGTTCAATCAGTTTGTCACCGTCTGATAACATAGAACCTAACACTGAGTCAGCTAATTCAACTTCCTTACTCTTACCTGACTGAGCACGAGTAACTGCGCAAGCAGCAAACACTTCAGGATACAAATTACTGACATCTACCAGAGGAAAAAGCACAGGGACATCAGTCACTTCTGGGGCTGGCAAGACTTTGCCTCCAGCTAAATCATTTCCTAAGATGAGTGTAATTCCTTTTATTGGAAGTGAATGACGAATTCCGACTCGCACAAAACCTGAAACAAGCGTACATTGTAAATGCACATTATGCAGTGGAACAGACGCTACCTGCATTTCTATACCACGAATGAGAACGTTTGAACCACAGTATGATTCATCAGAGAAGGGCAAAACGTTCGAAACCAGAATAGACTGCATAGCACCTGTGTCACGGAGAATAGAAATTTCCTTCCGATCCTCTTCCTTTCCAGACAATGAAACAAACCCCGACATAACGAATGGTTTATAATTTGGGTCAATAACATCAGTACAACCTGATAGTTCAGAAGGTGGTACAGTTTTTACAAATGCCACACTCTTAGAGTTTCTAGCCTGCTGTTTACGCACAAGCACCGGACAATCAGCAATTAAATGTCCGAGTTTATGACAATAAAAGCAGTCTTTTTGCTTGCTCGATTGTGAACCTTCAGACTTTACCCAAGCACCCTGAACTTGAGAATGACCTATATTCTTGTCAGTGCGCATCACTGGAAATACTCCCTTATGAGTTAGCATGAACTCATCTGCGAGAACAGCAGCTTGTGACAACGAAGCGACCTTCTGCTCATTCAAATAAACTACCACGCGTTCGGGTAAACAACCTTTAAATTCCTCAAGCAGAAGCAATTCCCTTAAGGATCTAAAATCAGCAGTCTTCGTTGCACTACACCACTTATCAAATAAAAGAGATTTCTCACGTGAAAATTCTACAAAAGTCTGCGAAGGATTTTTCTTATGACCCCTGAATTTCTGTCGGTACGCTTCTGGAACTAACTCATATGCAAGTAAAATTGCTGATTTTACTGCATCGTAATTCAGACTGTCTTCTAATGAAAGAGTGGAAAAAACCTCCATCGCTTTTCCCACTAAGCGACACTGCAATAACAAAGCCCAAAATTCTTTTGGCCAACGAAGAGATATTGCGATTCTCTCAAATGCACTGAAGTAAGAATCCACTTCAGTTTCACGAAAATGTGGTACTAGTGTAATTTGTTTACTTACGTCGAATGACTGAGTTGCTTCGTATGTAGCCGCTGGGGAAACAGTGGGAGTAGATACTACTAAAGGAGCAGAGACGACAGGGGCAGCGGGACTAATTTGAGGGAGAATTGGTGGCGCAGCTGGTCCTCCCACAATTCGCATTGCGTCAAGCTCCAGCTGTCGCATTTTCACCTGCTTCTCCGCCTCGATCTCGAGTTTGCGAATTTGTAACTTCAAGTCCATCTCCGCCTGCCTAGTCTGAATCTTCTCCTGCGATTCAAGCTGCAAACGGGTCAAACGGACTTTAAGTCTCGCATCCCCTTTTGAGCAAACAGACATAGGGGAAAATGGTTCAAATGGAGATAACCCTGCCCTAACCTCGGCCTCAACCTCCGCCCTAGGCATTAGTTTTTCACCATTCCCATTTCCACTCCTATCATATGTAGTTCCTTCTACTTCCACACTGTTCTCCACTGTAACTACCTTTTCCGGTAAACAAAGAACATTCAACTCCACCAAACCGTCACACACCACAGACTTAATTTCTCTCTTAAGAGCCTGCTTGCTTACTGAAATCTGAAAGTGATTAGCTATCGCCACCAAATCATCTTTCCGACAAATATCTAGCTCTTCTAACGAAGGACTGTCAAGAAATCTCTCTAAGTTAAACACCATGATGACAACAATGTGCAACAGCACCAACAAGTTCTCAAACAAACACAGTGAATCAACAAGCAGAATCATTAACTGGTTCTCTATACACGGGATTTGAGTTGATCCCGGACGAGCCCCCATATGTTACAACCCTCCCTTGGTTGTTAAAGGTCTAGGGATTTTGGGAGGGGAACATTTCGAACCAAATTAAAATACTGCTTTAAAGACCACTGTGTGTGACTTGAGAATAAACAGAGACCAGTCAAATACTGAAAATGAAAATCACCATTTAATAAATATATATATATATCCCAAAACCACAAAAAGAAAAAGTAACCCAATAATGAATATAAGAAAATTAACCAACAAAGATATCAGGGGAGAACAAAAGGAACCCTGGATTGTGCCAAACAAACGAAAGTAATATAATCAAAAGAATCTTACTAAACTATTATCAACTAATCCTAAACTAAAGAAAAGAAAGTAAAGAAAAAGTCTTCAGCGCCCGAGACGCCCTAACTTCCCTACACTTTCTAACAAAAAACAGAAAAATACAAATGTGGCACAAATCCTCTTACCTAGTGTTTTTAACAGAAAACATTCCTACGTGTGCAGGTGTAAGTCACGTGACATCTTACCTAATACCTTTTGTCTCCACCCAACTTGACTGAGATAAGCATTTTCCTCACAGTTTCTCAACAAGAGGGGAGTACCAAAAGATGAACAACATGACAAAAGAATTCTCCCGATAACAAACCAACACTAAGTTAACCAAAAACAAAACAACAACAACAAAAGTCAACCAAAACAAGACAAGCAGTCTCTTTCCCCTCTTCCTCTGGTGCAGCAGTCCGCTCCTTATGAAGGGTGTTCCGCAGGTGTTTGTCGTTAGAGCTAATGAGAACACACCTTCCAGGTAGCACAGCCAATCACGGACATCTGGTGTGATGGACATTTCAGACAGCCTATCAGCATGCAACCTGTCAAAAAGGGACAGACACTACAACAAAACAGAGAAAGCAAATAACCCAAAAACTCTTACGTCCCTAGGGACGTAACACACCCACAAAATTATGTTCTGCAAATTTACAAAGATACATTTATCCATTCAACACAAGGAACTTATTCAGATCAAAATAGTCAGTAGACAGAAAGATGAATTAGAAATACCCTGATAAAACACAATTAATGTTTTTTTGATTACAGAAAGGTGTCGAAGAGAACTTCCCCATACAGCCATGCAGAACATAAATAGTGTGTTGTGTGGTTATTTTTAAGAAAAAAAGAAAAGAAAAACCTGTTTGGGGATTGCCTCCCAGGATCTATTGGCCATCAATCTTGTATCTAGGGTCTGTATGTTCATTAACATTAATAGTGTCGCAGGTGCGCCGACAACGCCGGATGAAGGCTAAAGCAGACGGAACTGCAGCATCAGGTTCCTGCGAAGGGAACAGAGGTGGTTGGTAACCAACAGAACATTCAAAAGGAGATAAACCTGTAGACGCGGCAGGGAATTGTGGGCATATTCCACCCACATTAACTAGGATTCAGGGAGGCCGAGCAGCGGAGAGCTCTTTCAAGACCCTGGTTGGCTCGCTCGCACTGCCCGTTGGTCTGGGGATGGAAACCAGAAGACAGACTCGTAGAGGCCCCGATCTGTCGATAGAGTTCCTTCCAAAACCGGGAAACAAACTGGGGTCCCCTATCAGAGACCACATCAACTGGAAGACCATGAATCCGGAAGACGTGGTCAATCACCAGCTGGGCTGTTTCCTTGGCTGAGGGGAGTTTGGGCAAAGGAATGAAGTGGGCCGACTTAGAGAAGCGGTCCACCACAATCAAAACTACTGTGTTACCTCTCGAGGGTGGGAGCCCTGTGACAAATCAAGGGCCAAATGTGACCAGGGACGAGAGGGAATGGGTAGGGGCTGGAGAAGACCAGCAAGCGGGCGGTTGGAAGTCTTGTTCTGGGCACAAGTAGAGCAAGCCAAGAACACGAACTGCCAGACGTCAGGACCCATGGAGGGCCACCAAAATCACTGAACGAATATATTCCAGGTTTTTGTGGTCCGTCCAAACCAAAAAGGGCTGCGCTGCACCCTCCAACCAGTGGCGCCACTCCACCAAAGCCAACCTGACTGCCAACAGCTCCCTGTTACGCTCAGCTGGGCTCAGTCGGTGGGAGAAGTAGAAACAGGAGCGGGACCACGCCTACCCCGATACCGGATACATCAACCTCAACAATAAACTGTCGTTCTGGATCTGGAAAGGAGAGAACAGGGGCAGAGATGAAACGGGACTTTAATTCATCAAAGGACCTCTGAGCCTCATTATTCCAGCCAAACGGTACCTTGGTGGAGGTTAGAGCAATTAAAGGGGCAGCAATCTGACAAAAGTTCCTGATGAATTGCCTGTAGAAGTTGGCAAATCCCAGGAACCGCTGCACAGCCTTACGAGTGTCGGGGACTGGCCACTCGGCGACGGCCCTTACCTTAGCGGGATCAGCTTCCACCCCACCAGCTGAGATGACATATCCCAGGAACGTGACTGACTTGGAGTGGAACTCGACTTCTCCGCCTTAACAAATAACTGATTCTCAAGAAGCTGTTGGAGAACCTGGCGAACATGCTGAGTGTGAACCTGAGAAGAAGGAGAAAAGATCAGAATATCATCTAGGTACACAAACACAAACTTATTAATCATGTCTCTCAGCACATCATTAACCAGGCCCTAGAAGACAGCTGGTGCATTGGTCAGACCAAAAGGTAGGACCAAGTACTCATAGTGTCCTGTGTGTGTATTGAATGCTGTATTCCACTCATCTCCCTCACGAATCTGCACCAACTGGTAAGCGTTGCGGAGGTCTAACTTGGTGAAGACCTTGGCTCCCTGCAACAATTCAAAGGCAGACGACATGAGAGGTAGGGGATACCTGTTCTTGATAGTGATACTATTGAGACCACTATAATCAATACAGGGTCACAGGGAGCCATCCTTCTTCTTGACAAAGAAGAATCCAGCACCCGCCGGTGACGAGGCCGGCCTTGAGCGCATCGCTAATATACTTGTCCATATCCTCTCTCTCTGGACCAGACAGGGAATAAAGGTGACCCCGGGGGGGAAAAGTGCCTGGGAGGAGGTTAATGGCACAGTCGTACGGCCGGTTAGGAGGGAGAGAAGTGGCCCAGGACTTGCTGAAGGCCTGGCGAAGATCCAGGTACTCACCAGGATTTCCCAGTCTACTGATGGGCCTTGTCTTTTAATGGCATTTAGCAGCAAAGTGTCCTGGTTTACCCCAGTATAAACAGAGAACTTTTGCTGAGGTGTGAGCCGCATACGGCCTAGTAGCATCGGCTCGGAGTCCGGTGGAGAAGTCTGAGATGGAGCCACGGTGTTTGTCTGAGGAAGGATCTCCTCCACTCTCCATGTGGGATGAAAAGCACGACGCTGGCAACCCGAAGGGCCAAGTCTATCAGGGTGTCAAGACCACGAGGAAGTTCATGGACTGCGATCTCATCCTGAATTTCATCGTCGAGGCCCTCCCGGAACCTAGAACGGCACCTTCGACTGTTCAGTAGCGTAGTGACGAGGCTGGAGATAAAACGCCAGTGAACACTGAGCGAGAAATTCCCGACATGAATTGGGCTCTCCATCATAAGGTGGAGAGCTATTGGCATGAGGCTCCTTGCAGGGCGGTGATGGCATTGATTGAGTCTCTAGACAGACTGATGCAATAAAGCGTTGCTGCTCTTCAAAGCGGGCATTAAGGTCAGCTGTTCTGACTTGGTCCAAGCCTGCTGAATCCATTCTGGCTTGATCGTTCTGTCAGGAAGGCGCTGGACTCAACAGAAAGTTTATTCAAGCAACGTAAATAATCAAAAGGAAAAAAGATTATTTAAAGATTAAAAAAGATGCGGAGAACATTGTGAAAAGTGCTGTCTGTCGTGTCATTCGCAAAGTTTACCTGGCACTCAAGCAGTTTTGGGGTGGGTTTTTTTTGTGGTCTTTCCAAGCCACTCATATGTTTTGGTTAAGCAGTTAAAAATGCAAAAAATAAAAAAAGCTATAAATGCTAAAAAGAACTAGTCTGTCATAAACATCAGTACAAAAGTAAAACACAGATGTATGTGCATGAACAGATGTATTGCTCATGTGTTCCACTGCCACGTGATAGTGATTATTGAATTCTTTCGAATGGTGAGTATAACCTTGAGTGAAGAGCCATCAAGTGATTTGTTGCAAGTCGCGAGTGATCCGTGAGTATGCTTTCTGGGGATCTAAATTTTAATTAATATTTTCATAACTCTGAGGTTCTGCTTAGACAGGATGTTATTGACTCGATGCACTGTACATTTAGATGTTTTATATGTAAATCAACAATTATTGCATTATTAAATATAAAAAAACACAGACATGTGTTATATGCTTAGTCCAGTATATGTTCTTTATATTTAATGATACATTAGAATCCCTCCATCAGCATAACACATTTCATGATGTTAAATCAACGCAACAAATTTTGCACTACCAAATACAGACTATAACCATTTTCAAAATTTATTCATAAATACGTTACTTTTTATAGAAACTTCACCTACCACTCATTTATTATGAGACCTGCCATTCAATTTGTCTTTGTGGCGAGGGGCGCGTGGTTCAGCAAGGTCTGCAGCGGGAGAGTCGGTAGACAAGCAGTGTGTAAGTAGATTAAGTGCAAATTGACCAACACCTGTGTCTCATTGCAATAACTGGCGGGAAGAGACCGGATGTAAACAGCCTGAAAGTGAGAGATGGAGAGAGAGACCCGGGCGAGACGTGAGTCAGCACGGAAACGGAGAACGCGAGGCTCATGGGGGAAACGAAACTGAGAGTGAAACGAATCTCAGAGAGAGAAGCGTGACTCAGAGAGAGGAGCGTGACAGTGAGCATTGGACGCGCATGTTTTTGTTTTTGTTTTTGTTTATCTAAGTGTGAGAAAATAAAAGAGCTTGCGAGTCTCAGTACGCTGACCCTGCCTCCTTCTTTCCCTGTGACTAAAGAACTTTACCACACTGGTGCCGAAATCCGGGAGGAAAGAGGGAGAATGCTGCCATCATGCAGACTCCGGCAGGGATGCCATTTGAAGAAATAATTCAGTCACTCGTGGGACTCCACCAGCAACACCATCAGGCGCTCGCTGATATGAGGGAGGACGAGGAACGCCATTTCCAAGCCCTCATACAGGCGCAGGAGGGGGACCGCGAGCTGTTCCGGAGTTGCATGGAGCGGGAGGTTCATGCTGGAGGATCATCAGTGAGGTTTGCCCGCCCCACAACGCTCACATGTCAATGTCCAAAATGGGGCCGACGGATGATCCGGAGGTCTTCGTCGACCTGTTTGAAAGGACGGCCGAAGCATGTGAATGGCTGCAGGACCAATGGGCAGTGCGCCTCATCCCCCTCCTGTCGGGAGGCTCAAGTGGCAGCCTAACAGCTCCCAGTCCAGAACCTCCTGGTATACGATGATCTGAAATTGGCCATCCTCCAGCGGGTTGGCCTGAGCCCTGAGCAACATCGACAGCGGTTCCGCTCGTGGCGAATCCCTGCTGATGGCTTCGCTGTCCTCTCCGGGGTCTCCCCCCCCCCTTCCCTCTAAACATGTCCCTCTCCCCAGGTCCCGCCCGGTAGTCCCTCCTCATGCTTTTCCCCGAGGATGGGGTGGACAGGGAGGTCCTGGTGCTCCAGATGCTTCGAAAATGATTCCACGGGGCCCTGGGTGGGCCGAGTCCGCACCGCCCTCAGGGGAAGCGAGCCCTCTCGGGAGGCTAATCGTCCCGGAATTTGATGAATTTCCCCTGGAGCAATCCCGGGATGAGACGCTAAAAAATGCATTTGAACAGGTCTGTTCCATCAACGGTCAGCTCCCCCAACCAGGATGGCCACCCTCCTGCCCCTATTTTGCTATAATTAAATATAGGTTGTATCGAGTGACCAAAGACACTCAGACAAAGCAAGATACAACCCAGCAGTTAATCCCAAAAAGCCGTCGGGAAATGCTGTTCCAGGCATCTCACTGTAATCCCATGGCAGGTCATTTAGGACAGGCAGCAACACTAAATCATCTCATGACACTATTTTTTGGCCAGGCATTCATGAGAATGTTCGCCGATGGTGTGCGGCTTGTTGTGAATGTCAGTTGGTGAATCCTCTTGGCGCCCCAAAAGCGCCTTTGCACCCCCTTCCTCTTATGCAGGTCCCCTTCGAGAGAATTGGTATGGACCTCATCAGGCCATTAGAACGATCCGCACGTGGGCATCGGTATGCATTTGTGATATTGGACTATGCAACCCGATACCCAGAAGCAGTTGCCCTCCGCAGAATTTTGGCAAAATGTGTTGTGGAGGCTCTGTTTCGGATATTCTTCGGATATTCAGCGTTTATGTCACGATCGTTGCATGAACTCCACGAATTATTGGGCATTAAATCGGTCCGTATCAGCGTCTACTACCCACAGACAGCGGTTTAATCGCATGTTGAAAGGCATGATTCAGAAGTTTGTGCATGAAGACACCAAAAATTGTGATAAGTGGTGTAACGGAGTTAAACGTTCAGGGAGGAAGGAGGTGGGAACCGGCAGACATTTAAAAACTTTAATAATCAAAATAAAACATAAATACAAAACGAAAGTAATGGCGGCAGCCCCTCGCGGTCGACTGCCGCCCACACAAAACAAAACATAAAATCCAGGCCTGGTCCTCTCTCGTCTTCACTGTCGTCACTCCTCCTTTTAAGCCTCCGCTCCTCCGTGAGACGAGACACCGGTGGCTTCGCAGGTGGCGCTCATTACCAATCACGCCACCGGCTCTCGTGACGCTCTCACGGTCCCTCGACCCCGCCCTGCTCGCCACAAGTGGTTAGAGCCCCTGTTGTTCACTGTGTGGGTGGTCCCACAAGCCTCCACGGGGTTTTCCCCCTTCAAGCTTCTCTACAGTCGTCAGCCCCGCTGGGTGTTGGACGTCCTGAGAGAGACTTGGGAGGACAGACCCTAAAATAGCCAAAACAAAATTCAGTATGTGCTGGACCTGAGAATAAAACTCTGCACCTTGGGGCGGCTCTCCATGGAGAATTTGTTACAGGCCCAGGACAGACAGAGCCGGCTGTACAACAGAGGTACTAAATTGCATGAATTTGCACCGGGAGAGAAGGTACTTGTATTACTCCCCACATTCAGCTTTGAATTACTCGCCAAGTGGCAAGGGCCATTTGAGGTCACACAATTCAGACTTTTTCAGAATGGATGGTGGACCAAATACAGTGACCTCAGTTTTAGCGTTATTACATTTCAGGAAGTTTCTATGTAGCCAGGTTTTAATATCAGTAATACAGGTATTTACTGAGTCCAGGGGGAGAGTGGAGACGGAGCGGGCTGAAATGTAAATTTGCAAGTCATCAGCATAACAGAATCAGAAAGAGCTTTATTGGCAAGTGTGCTTGCACACACAAGGAATTTTTCTTGGTATTGAAGCTTCCACTGCACATATACAACACAACATGAGTTTACATGTCAAATAACAATAACAATACTTAACATACACAGTACATGTGGTCACATGCTGGGATTTTTTGTATGGAGTGGGAGAGGGGATAGATTGTCAGCCATAACATCCGTCTGCATTGTTTTTCTTTCCCCACGCTCTGCCCAGCATTTTATCTCTTATTAATTCAACTGTTCAAGAGGGAAATGGCCTGTGGAAAGAAACTGTTCTTGTGCCTAGATGTTCTAAAGGCCAGTGATCGTAGTCGCCGTCCTGACGGTAACAGTTCAAACAGGGTGTTTCCAGGGTGAGCAGAGTCCGTGATGATTTTACCTGCTCTCTTTTCCACTCTGGAAGAGTACAGGTCCTGGAGGACTGGCAAGGAAGCACCAATAATCCTCTCTGCAGTCCGGTTTGTGCGATGTAGTCTCCCAATGTCAGATTTGGTAGCTGAACCAAACCAGACTGTGATGGAGGAGCACAAAACAGACTCAATGACGGCTGAGTAGAACTGTATCAGCAGCTCCTGTGGGAGGTTGAGCTTCCTCAGCTGACGAAGGAAGTACAGTCTCTGCTGGGCCTTTTTTTACAATGGAGTCAATGTGATTGTTCCACTTCACGTCCTGAGAGATGGTGGTGCCCAGGAACCTGAATGACTGCACTGCTGCCACCGTGCTGTTCATGATGTTGAGTGGAAGTAGAGCAGGGCTTTTCCTCCTGAAGTCCACTATCATCTCCACCGTGTTGAGCATGTTGAGCTCAAGGTTGTTAGAACTGCACCAGACAGCCAGCTGTTCAACCTCCAGTCTGTAAGCAGACTCGTCACCGTTTCGGATGAGGCCGATGGCGGTAATGTCGTCTGCAAATTTCAGGAGCTTCACAGAAGGGTCTTTAGAAGTGCAGTCATTGGTGTACAGGGAGAAGAGCAGTGGGGAGAGAACACACCCCTGGGGGCCGCCAATAATGGTAGTGAGAGTCCTGGATGTGAGTTTCCCCAGTCTCACTCGCTGTTGCCGGTCTGTCAGGAAGCTGGTGATCCACTGACAGATTGAGGATGGCAAGGAGAGCTGGGTCAGTTTAGCTGTAAGAAGATCAGGCATGATGGTGTTGAAGGTCGAACTGAAGTCCACAAATAAGATCCTTGCATAAGTCCCAGGTCTGTCGAGATGTTGCAGGATATAATGCAGTCCCATGTTGACTGCGTCGTCCACAGACCTGTTTGCTCTGTAGGCAAATTGAAGAGGATCCAGCAAGGGTCCAGTGATGTCCTTCAGGTGGGCCAGAACCAGTCTTTCAAATGACTTCATGACCACAGATGTGAGAGCGACAGATCTGTGGTCATTAAGTCCAGTGATTTTTTTTTTTTTTGGGACAGGAATGATGGTGGAGCGTTTGAAGCAACGGGGAACTTCACACTGCTCCAATGATCTATTGAAGATCCGTGTGAAGACTGGGGCCAGTTGGTCAGCACAGGCTTTCAAACAAGCAGATGAGATGCCGTCTGGGCCTGAAGCTTTCCTTATCTTCTGTCTTTTGAAGATTTTGGTTACCTGCTCCACACAGACCTTAAGCTCTGGTTGGATGGCGGAGGGGGGGAGAGGGGTGCAGGAGGTGTTGGAGGACGTGTGAAGTGTAGTTCAGAGTGGTTTTGAGGTGTGAGATTGGGTTTCTCAAACCTGCAGTAAAAAGTGTTTAGATCATCCGCCAGATGTTGATTCTCAGCAGGTCGGTGGGATGGTGGCTTATAATTGTTGATATTCTTCAGGCCTGACCAGACAGCAGCAGGGTTGTTGGAAGAAAACTGATTTCTCAGCTTTTCAGCGTAACTTCTTTTTGCTGCCCTTATCTCCTTTGTCAGTCTGTTCCTGGTCTGTTTACACAAAACACCATCCCCCCTTCTGTAAGCGTCCTCTTTGTTATGACGAAGCTGTTTGAGTTTCCCAGTAAACCATGGTTTATCATTAGGAAATGATAAGAATGTCCTGGTAGGAATGTGTGTGTCCTCACAGAAACTGATGTATGATGTTACAGTATCTGTTTGCTCGTCCAGATCAGTGGTAGTCAGTTACAGTCAGTTCAGTTACAGTGTGTACCAGATTAGTGGCTGCAGCTTCAAAAACATTCCAGTCCGTGCAATCAAAACATGCTTTTAAATTCTGCTCTGCTTCATTAGTCCATCTCTTTACAGTCTTTTTTTCAGGTTTAGCTGATTTCAGTTTCTGCCTGTGGAGTAGTATAAGATGAACCACACAGTGATCAGAAAGCCCCAAAGCTGCCCGTGGGATGGAGTGATATGCATTCTTTATTGTGGTGTAGCAGTGGTCAAGAATATTACTGTCTCTGGTGGGACACATAATGTGCTGTCTGTATTTTGGCAGTTCACGGGAGAGATTTGCTTTGTTAAAATCCCCAAGAATGATTAAAAGAGAGTCTGGATACTTTTGTTCAGTCTCAGCTATTTGTTCAGCCAGCTGTTGTAATGCCGTGCTGACACACGCATCTGGAGGAATGTAAACATTGACCAGAATAAACGAGGCAATCTCACGCGGTGAATAGAAAGGTTTACAGTTTATAAAGTGAGTCTCTAGGTTAGGAGAGCATATCTTCTTCAGCGTTGTTATATCTGAATACCAACTTTCGTTAATGTAGAAACACAAACCTCCACCTCTCGTTTTCCCGGTTAGCTCCGTGATGCGATCAGCTCGGAACAGCTGGAAGCCCGTCAGATATAGTGCGTTGTCCGGTGTGTTTACATTTAGCCAGGTCTCAGTGAAGCACAGAGCAGCAGAATTGAAAAAAATCCTTATTAATCCGGGTGAGGAGAAGCAGTTCATCCATTTTATTAGGAAGAGAACGCAGATTAGCAAGATGAATAATGGGAAGAGGAGTGCGGAAGCCCCGCGAGAGGAGTTTGACCAGTGCCCCAGATCCCCTCTCTCGCATGCGTCTGGCTGCACGGTTTAAAGAGACAGTCGCGACTCCAACGAGGATATCGAATAAAACGTCTGAATAATCAAAAACCACAGAAATATTGTCTGGTGTGTGTTCCCTAATGTCCAGTAGTTAGTTTTGGTGAAAACAATCGGAAAAGAATGACTAAAAGCAGAACAAACAAACAAAGACAGGACAATCACTGAAGAGCAGAAAACCGAGGCTGCCATCCGCGGTGCCATCTTGAAATGTTTCCTGTGATAACAGTGATAGCTTAGACCAGTGTTTATTAACCAGAAACTAGTGTGCCGTGAGAGATCGTCAGGTGTGCCGTGGAAAATCATTCAATTTCACCCAACTTATTTATATTTTGATATTTTGAGCGGCTGCAAGTGGCAAAGGTGCTGCAGCAGGGCTCTCAAACATGCGGCTCGCAAAACAATATTTTTTGGCCCGCGAGACAATATGAAAGTTTAATGTAAGTGTGGCCCGCGAGTTTTGAATGAATAGCGCTTTACCGCATTCTGTGCGGAAGGTTCCTTTTTCATGCGAGCTGGAGCTGTACAAACCAACCAATCACAGTGGAGTAAATAACTCCCAGGGGCGGGGCATCGGCCGGGCTTGATGCAGACAGAGACACATTTCACAACTATGGAGTTGCTTGTGTAACATCGTCATGCGGATTGTATTTTGTTTTCCATCATTAGCTTGAAAGTTGATAGCGACATGATCGCCACTATACGTGCAAATGATATGTTATCATGACGAATCTGCAAATTAACGACCAACACCGATGCTCCGTTGACAGTGTCACAGAGGGGAGTAGAGTCCCGCCCGTCATCCAGCTTCAGAGTCAGTCTTGAGGCTCATCAGGTTGCCTCGGTTGCACAGTCAACAGGACATAGGTTGTCCCGATGAACCCAATATAATATAGATAATATAGTTAATATAGAAAATAAAACCCAGTAAATAATGCCTCCGTGGCTTCATCCCATTGTTTGTATATAATATATAAAGGTGTCCCACAGTCCCAGCTGTACCATATACAAATGTTACGGTGTTCATGTTCCCGTTTCCGCCACAGTTGAGAAAAAAAGGATTATTTAAGTCATAATAATGAGAGGGTTTCTCATTATTAGAAATTTTAAATAAATTAGAAATTTTCTCATGATATTGACTTAATATCTCGAAATTATGAGAACATTTCTCATAATAATGACTTAGTATCTTAAAATAATGAGAACATTTCTCATAATAAGTCATTATTATGAGAAATGTTCTCATTATTTTAAGATGCTAATGACTTAGTATCTCGAAAAAATGTGTAACTTTTTCCTTGAAATTCAGTAAGTCAACCCATTGAAGTTAAAGAACTGTCAATAATAAGTTTAAGAAAATATATTTTTGTGGAATTCTTGATGCGGCCCTGCCTCACCTCTTGCGGCCCCCAGCTAATTTGAGTTTGAGACCCCTGTGCTATAGCTTTGGTGGAGAGCAGCTTTGACGTCAACCGTCAACAACCGAGTATCGCTCCAACCCAACCCCCCCGGTCCGCAAATAAAATGATCCGGTCCGCTTTGTGCATTTTTTAACATCTTCGGTTGGTGGTGTGCCTTGCGATTTTTTTCAATGAAAATATCATTGAACTTGGCTCAAAAAAGGTTGAAAAACACTGGCTTAGACCATGACTACGGATAATGTGACCTAATGGTAGCAGATAAATATTAAACAGAAGTGGTCCAAGAACAGAGCCTTGAGGAACACCCTGAGAGAGAGAGAACATGGAGAGGATTTGAAGTTCTGAGTAATAATGAAAAATTGGTAAGATACGATATAAACCAGGATAACGCATGACCTGTGATGCCGATAGCAGATAGACGAGAGATGAGTATATGATGGGATATAGTATCGAATGCAGCAGTTAAGTCAAGCATGATGAGGATGGTAAGACAACCAGAATCAGCAGACCATAGCAAGTCATTAGTATTTTTTACCAACTCTGTTTCAGTGCTGTGGCCCGACTGAAAGCCAGATTGAAAGGGATCAGGTAGGTTGTTTACAGAGAGATGAGCTTGGAGTTGAGAGGCAACAACTTTTTCAAGCAGCTTCGCTATGAAAGGAAGATTTGAAATGGGTCTGAAATTATTCATGACTGAAGAGTTCAGCCCAGGTTTCTTTAAAATTTGTTTTAAAAATAGGTTTCTAGATGTTTCTCCTCATAGCTCACAATTGTGTGAGACCAGTGTTGTACCTTCTGCCCGTCCCGACCAGGTATGAGTTGGTGCCCTGCAGCGTCATGGGACTCAGGTTACAGCCCAAAACATGCACCGCTCTCTGTGACAGCTGCTCAATACGGGGAATAACAGCGGACATTTTCTCCGGGACTGCTAAGACTCAGCTCAGACCTCAGATGACACTTAACACACTCTGCGACAGATCAGACGGGCAGCACTTTAGAGAAACTTCTTGTAAAAAAAAATCACTTTACAAAATAAAAGCGTATGAGGTTCAAGGATGTTTATTTTTTATTTTTATTTTTAAAGTACTATTAATTGAATGTCTGACATTCAATTAACAATGTTACTGACAGATGTGAAGCAAAGACTCAACATTCCGTTCACATTCCGCTTTGGCCCTCTGCCGTGACAGACCCCTGTAACACCTTGCTCAAGCTGCACATGAGCTGATCACCTTGTCCTCGTACCTTGTAAAAAAAATGCACATTAGAAGTTATGTTAAAATATATAGTACAACAGCTGGAAAACGGTCACATAACGGTACATTTACCTCTTTACAAAGCCATTTACAGTTTTTCTCAAATGCTAAAACACATTTCAGAAACGTTTCCTCCATGTTCCCAAATGTCTAAACACAACATCCTTTTCCAAAACTTACATAAACAACCACACCTTCTCACTTCAAAACTCAAACTTTCACACCAAAAGAGCAGCTTGAAACTTTCAAAAATGTAAACACATTACACACTACAGCAAAACAATTGAAAACACAATGCTCAGTTTGTGAGAAGGTTCTTTGTTTAACTGCCAATGCATATTTTTAGAAACTTTGCAGTAATGGATCTTCTTAGATCTCTGTATCTCGCTATATTGTCTCTTGCCAGGCACTGCGGGAAAAAACGCCCTGGAATGGCAAATCCATCCTTGGAAGGTCTCCACTGGGATGTCAACACAGGCCAGCTCAATTGCCCTTAGGAGGTTCTCTCTAGTGCAAGGGTCTCCAAACTACGGCCCTCTCATCCGGCCCGCTGAGACCAAGATCAGCCGCCACTTACGTGGACGTTATGTTTTTACCGAATTAAAATAGAGGCGCGCAGTAGTGCGTTCCCTTTCTACAGTGGGAACGAGATGTTGCAATGAAATGCATTTGGGAACTCCTCCCCTTCATGTAATTTCTGAAACCTTATAGGATGTTACCTGATGTTAGTGACAGCATTCAGGAGTCTGATGGCCTGGGGGAAGAAACTCCTCCTGAGTCCATCAGGCTACGGAAGCGTTTCCCAGATGGCAGCTGGATGAAGTGAGGGTTTGCAGGGTGGTTAATGTCTTTGATGATATTTGTAGCTCTACCTCTGCATCGTTTGGTGTAGACGTCCTGCAGAGATGGGAGAGCTGACCCTGAGATGCGCTCGGATAAGCGCACCACTCTTTGCAGGGCTTTGCAATCTTGACTGGTGCTGTTACCATACCACGCTGTGATGCACTGAGTCAGTACACTTTCTATTGGCCCTAAATAGAAAGTTCTTAGGATAGCTGGTAAAATCCTGAATTTCCTCAGCTGGCGCAGGTGGTGCAGTCTTTGCCTGGCCTTTTCACTTGTGTCTGGATGTGTGCGGTCCAGGTCAGGTCCTCAGAGATGTTTACACCCAGGTACTTGAAGCTACTCACTCTCTCTACCGGTGTCCCGCTGATCATGAGAGGGGAGTATGACCGTTGCTGTCTCTTCCTGAAGTCCACAATCAGTTCTTTGGTCTTGTTAACATTCTGAAAGAGACAGTTGTCCAGGCACCATGATGTCAGTTGCTCCACCTCGTCTAAGTATGCAGTCTCATTGTTGTAAGAAATTAGGCCCAGGACAACAGTATCATCAGCAAACTTGATGATAGAGGTGGAGCTGTGTGTGGACAAACAGTCATGTGTGTGGAGAGAGTAGAGCAGGGGACTGAGGAGCTCTGTGGAGCTCCCACACTCACGGTGATGGAGGTGGAGATGAACTGGCCTACTCTCACCACCTGCTAGAGGTCTGCCAGTGAGGAAATCTTAAATTTATAATCTTCAATAGGATTTTTTGAAGGAGGTTGGGACCACAGATGTAGCAAGGGACTCATTGAAGATGGATGTGAAGAGCCCGGCGAGCTGATCAGCACAGGACCGCAGAACACGACCTGAAACACCATCCAGCCCGCTTGAGTGCCCTCCGAACCTCATCCACCGAGACAGAGATGACATGATTGTTGCTTTGTTGTATAAATTGCTTAAGCGTGAAAATATGCGTCAGAATATTTCCTTCACACTTCTCTAAACGGAATATGGAAAAATAGGAGATGGAGACGTTTTCCAACCGATCACTACATTACAAAACCTGATTCACTGCTTACTTTTTTCTGCTTCTGCTCACCATCAATGAGATGATATACCGTTTTCCCCCGAATGTAATCCGCAGATGCACATTTATCGCACCCGCATATAGCTTGCAGGTGTGATTTATAAAATGTATAAAAATGTTATGTATAAACACATAAAATGTGTGATATAGCCCGCAGAACAGGTGGGGTTTTTTTCTCCCGTTTTTGCCAAAGGAAGACATTTCTAATGTTAAAACTTTTGCATCAAGGTACCTTTCAATCCTTTGAACAACATACATGTGTGAACAAACATTTTCAAAAATAAAATACGTGAAGAACAATTTAAGAACAAACTTGTCCGATGATAATCTCTGTCACTGTCGCGGTCACTCCTCTATAGGGTTCAGGAAAGGGGAGGAGAATTGCAGACAGACGTTTAAAAAGTGGTTACTGTTGGTGGTGAACCACTCTCTGATTTGTTTTTTTCTGTGGAAGCGTACATTATCCCAAATGATCACATAAATGTGCGGGCCCAGGATGGTGTTGTTGGCGGTCCAGAAGGATGCGTTTTAGGTGAGGAGACGTTGGGTATTGTAAGACCCAATGTCAGGGTTTTAGTAGTGAGCGAGGACTCAATCGCAAGGGGAAGAGAGTTTATTGAAAACAAGAACAAAAACACAAACAAAACTACCCCGTGGGGGAAAACTGACTAGGACTAGACTTGACTGGAACTAGACTAGATCTTGACATGACACAACACATGGACCAAAACTCAGCATACAAAGTGCAACGAAGCAGCACAGGACAGCAGACATGAGGGGACTAAATACACAGGAGGAAATGAAATTGAGGAGAAACACAGCTGGAATAAAATCAAACTAATGACAATGAAACAAGACGGGCGGGGTAACAGACAAGACATGAACATGAAGCCAATTAAACAAAGACGACGCGCAGCTGGTGACCACCAAAAGTGCGCGTGCCAAACATAAACACACGGATGAGAGGAGGCGCGGCTCGCGCAACGCTTGAAACCGCGCCCACTCACATGACAGAGCTCGCAAGAACGAGTGTAAACACCTGTTCTCATGAGCTCAAGACAAGGACGAACACACGGGTTATGAATGCCCGAATCCCGATCCAAACCGAAACTAAACAAGACCAGTCTCGGGATCAGACATCATAACCCGCACACAAGACGTTACAGACACATCAAACGCGAGACAATACGGCAGTGTCAGAGCTCTGCCACAAAACCAAGAAATGACTAGACCGAATGTGGCAGAACCCTGACACCCAAGGACAGCATGCCGGTGGACAAGCCCCTCCAAACCCATGGCCGCACAAAGAATAATACAACATTAACATATAATAATATTGTGCAGAGTTTTGCTAAAAGGGAACCCTTTAGACCTGTTTCATCCTCATCTTTTAGCACCGGAGAACTCTGTCTATTGTGGTCAAGCTGACATCATCAATGCTCTCAAAGTTGACATTATCGGCAATGACTTTGTTTCTAAACTCCCTTTGAGTCTGATGAGGTTGTGCTCACAAACTATATCCACAATGAGGGTTTCTTGTGCCGCTGTAAATATGGCAACCCTCCCACCTCTATGTGGCATTCTTTCAACTCTAAAGAATCAAACATGGGTTGTCAATTTACATGTTTTGCAATACAGTAACAACTGATTTGAAACCAATAGACTACTTTCACAGGCTTGTAAAATTGTGTTGTGACAAAGAAAGCAATAGAGTACAATACCAATTGTGTTGTCTGAATGCCCTGATAATGGTGGCCACGGTGAACCTACTCAGGTTTGGACAGACTCTTAGTCCTGCTTTAGCCATTGTCATGCTATGGACAATGACATGGTCAATGACTTTTGTTCGCATCTCATCCGTATCAATGGTGCGAGGTTGTTCCTCTCCCTTGTTGGCCTCCTCCTCTTCTTCCATGGCCAGCTCTTCTCCCTCCTCTGACTCAACTTCCTTTTCCCCTGAATCTGCCTTTATCCATTGTGTTTGTTTGGTATTTTCAACAAACTCTCAACTTGTTTTTATACATGTGGTGACAGCATTAGCAACAAGTGTCTTCAATTCTGAGTTGTTGTGTGTAATTATTACGCCCCGCGTCTAGGGTTCAGTAAACGAATAATAATAAAGGGCATAATTAGTGAAGATGGATCCCTTTTAAATTCACTCCGGCCAATAATCACTGACCAAACAACACAACTAAAAGTAAGATTAAATTTATTAAATGAACAAGTGAACAAAGAGCATCTCTTCTGGGTGTCCCAAGGCCAAAACAACAAACAAAACGAGTACAAACAAAAAAGGAATAATGTAAATAACCTAACCAATTAGAAAACCAAAAGACATTTAACTTCCCTAACTCCCTGGAACAAAAACAATTACAAACAAGTGTCAAAATAATGGGCAGGACACCCCTACACTCTATAACGTTAACCCAAAGCTAAGCGTTGAACAGAAAGTGAACAATGGTCAACTTTTACAACATCGACCGGAGGAGGGATCCAGGAGCTTCTTTACTCAAACTCGTACAGATCAGAAATGAGCTCCACGACGAATGGCGGCGGGCTCCTTAAATAGTCCCCGCCTCCTCCACCTGGCCAATGAGAGACATCCTAACGTTCACCTATGAGAAAGGCAGACTTGGGAAACACATGGAAAACAGAATCATCGAACCATTCACAAAAAAACTGAGGATCGTAACAATAGTGAATGATGCCATTGTGTTCAAATATTAATGACTGTGGCAAGTATTTTGCATCACTCAAGCTTTCATTTGAGAATATGAGCAGAGTTCTTTTGCAACTTGTGTTTTAACAGGAAAAATGTGTTAAGATTCATGAGAACGGAGGATTGTGTTTTGTGAATTGTGTCTTCATGTGAAATGTGTTAATCACATTTCACAGTTGACAGTTGAAATCAGCCAGTCACGTTCAACGTTACGTTGGACTGACGTCATGGGGTTTTGCTTGGGAGCCCAATCACCTCCAAGTTCAACAAAATGTGCCAATGAACATTGGCTAGTGAGATTTTTATGCCGAGTCCTGCCGAGTCCTGCCCAGACTGGGAGATGATGGCCATGCTTTCCTGGGCTGCCTTTTTCACAGGTATTGGGCTCGAGTGGAACCCTCCACCGTCGCCCGAGCGCTCGCGGCTGGATGATTGGTTTTTGGGGCTGGAGCAAGGATCACAGACTCGCTCCGCCCTGGTGCCTTTCTTCCTGGAGGTGAATGAGAAGATAAAGTCGTGGAAGGCACCTTTTACTTTCCGAAGCCGCTCTTTTTCCTCCTCCACTCTCACTGCCCTCGATGGTGGGGCTGCCACTTGTGGTCCAGGAGCGCCATCTCTGGCTAGACCTGGCTGAGATGAAGGACGCCGACAAAGTTCGCTTTCTCGACGCCCCCATCGCCCACCAGTTCTCGACAGTCCAGAAGCAGACTGAGGCGATTAGTCACATCTCTCCCCGTCGGGAGTCTGCCACCAAGCCGCCACGGGCTATCCCTCAGCCTGCTTGTCCCCCCAGCATCTGTAAAGGGTCCATCCTGTCCCATCCACCCCAGCCCCCCTCCATAGGAAGGCAACGCAGCACATCCAGACCACTAAACCCTCCAAGAAGACGACTACGCGGCCCTGAGACGGGCGACCCGGAGATGGCGGGAACTGCTCTATGCCGGGAGCTGGTGAGCACACCACTCCTTCCCCCGGAGGAGGGCTGGGTGAAGAATCTTTTGTTTCCTTTTGTTCCGCTCCTGGCCCCATTTTCAATAAAAGAGAAGTTTCCTCTATCTCTGGGTCATACTCGGTCCGAGCTGAAAGTGAGCGACACGCCGCTTTCTCCCTCTCAACCGACCTCTCTCACGCCATGGACAGGGAGCAGACATGTCAAGGACGCCCGGCCTCCTTGCCCCTCCCTTCAAGGCCACTCATGGGGGCTACGGAGCCAGGTGAGTGCACCCCATTCACTACCCTTACTCCGGGACATCATGCTTCCTGGATTGTTCTTCAGAGCTCTCAGCTGACCCCCTGCGAGTACGTCTGTCATCCCTTTGGTGCCACTCGTTTGGAGCTTGGGAGCCTTGTTAACTCCTTCTCATTGGCTCATTGACTCGGTTATGCGATTCAGTTCAAAAGGCCGCCCCCCCAGATTCAGTGGCGTTCTGTCTACCAAGGATGCCCCTGTACTGTGGGCGGAGATGTTTTGTCCTCTAGCGAAGGGTTACGACCAATGCTGGATCTGCACGTCTTGAATCGGACCCTGCACAGGCTCCCATTCAAAAAGCTAACGCAGAGACACATTCACATGCTTCCACTCCCAGGACTGGTTTTCAGCAATCGACCTGAAGGATGTGTACTTTTATGTCTCAATACTCCCTCATCACAGACCATTCCTTCACTGTGCGTTCGAGGGTCGGGAATACCAGTACAAAGTCCTCCCCTTTGGTTTGTCCCTGTCTCCCTGCGTCTTCACCAAAGTCGCCCTTTCCCCTCTCAGGATCCTGAACTATCTTGACAACTGGCTCATTTTGGCCCAGTCTCGGGATCAGGTTTTCGAGCACAGGGACTTGGTGCTTAGACACCTCAACCATTTAGGGCTTCGGGTCAACTGGGAGAAGAGCAAGCAGAGCATCTCTTTTTTCGGTCTGGAGTTGGACTCGGTCTCCATGTAAGCACATCTCACCAAGGAACGTGCACAGTCAGCGTTGAAATGCCTGAAAGTGGTCAGGCGGAAAACAGTGGTCCCACTGAAACTGTTTCAGAGGCTCCTAGGGCAAATGTCATCCACAGCCGCTGTAATGCCGCTCGGGTTGATGCATATGAGACCACTTCAACACTGGCTATGGGTCCCGAGTTGGGCTTGGTGGCCTGGCACATTTCGTATGGCAATCACTCCGACTTTTCGCCAGACATTCAGCCCTTGGTCGAACCTTACTTTTCTATGGGCCGGAGTTCCCCTAGGACAAGTGTCCAGGCATGTTGTTGTCAAAACAGATGCATCCACCACTGATGCTGCTTTGGGCTCCTGGACAGGATCCTGGCGGCAGTGGCATATCAATTGCCTCGAGTTGCTAGAAGTACATCTTGCCCTACGCCAGATCCGACTGTTGCTGCAGGGGAAACATGTACTGGTCCACATTGACCATGGCATACATCAACCATCAAGGTGGTCTATGCTCCCGTCGCATGTCGCAACTGGCCCGCCACCTCCTCCCTCCTTTGGAGTCAGCATCGGCTCAGGTCACTGCACGCCATTTACGTTCCGGGCAAGCTCAACCGTGCAGCCGAAGCACTCTCACGACAGCTTACGTTAGTGTACGTTAACCTATGTATCCTGAAGGAGGGAACAGAGATATTATGTCCCCCTGCCACAGTCTTGAACCACTGCTGAGACCGGTATGCTCTCTCGGCTCCTCAGCAAAATATGAATAAAGTGAGTCTTATTTATACCCGAATGCCGGGTGGGCAGGACTCGGCATGCAAATCTCACTAGCCAATGTTCATTGGGTCGTTTTTTGAACTTGGAGGTGATTGGGCTCCCAAGCAAGACCTCATGACGTCAGTCCAACGTAACGTCTCCGTTCTCTCCTTCAGAGAACAGGGGTTACACTAGTGACCTAGACGTTTATGATATTGGAAAATGATGAATAGATTTAGTAAATGTGTTTAGACAACTGGTCATTTGGTTTAGAGGATTGGCTTTTGTGTTTTAGCATTTGAGAAAAACTATAAAATAGACCATACAGCATTTTGGTTATTCAGAAAAATAGACTATAGAGAAGCGTATTGTGCAAAATATATGTATCATATAAAATTATTATTATAGTTTTACTCATATCATTAAAATATAACGTTTTTTATCATTTACAAAAACACATTATATTAATTTAGCTGTTAATTTGAACCTTTGAACCGGTGTAGATGTATTCTTCTTGTTCTCCTTGTTCATTGCGGTTTGCAACCTCGAGTTCCTTTTTGTTCCTAGTTTATAAATAAAGTGTATTTTGAGTTTAATCCTGTGATCCCCGTGCTCTGTGTGTCTCCGTGTCAAACACGCATCAGCCTCAGTGGGTAACAGAAAGACTGACCTAGGTTGGTCACCCACAAGTGACCAGGTCCGTCGCCTTCAAAGACGGGGAAAAGAAAAGAGCATGGCCGAGCACAGACTGTTGCCCGCGGCCGAGCAAGGACTGTTGCCCGCGGCCAAGCATGGACTGTTGCCCGCATTGGATCCCCCAAATTTCCCGGACCTTTAGGTCCTCCCTTACCCCCGGGACCTCCCAGACCCCTGGGACCTCCCAACCTTCCCGTGCCTCTGGGTCCTCCCTGACCCCCAGGACCTCCCAGACCCCAAGGACCTCCCAAACTTCCTGGACCTCTGGGACCTCCCTGACCCTTGGAACCTCCTAGATCCTCCTAAGCCTCAATCGACCCTCCCCGAGCCTCCGCCATTCCAGCCAGCCCTCCCTGAGCGTCTCCCAGACCTCACAGCCCGTCCCGAGCCTCCGCCGGTCGAGCCGGCCCTCCCTGATCCTCTGCCAGTCGAGCCGGTTCTCCCCGACCTCCTAGACCACCCAGACCTCCTAGACCAGTGGTCCCCAATCTTTTTTGTGCCGCGGACCGGTAAACGTGTGCTACAGCGCCACAGCCGCTTGCGGCTCACGAATTTGCTCCGCGGCCCGATGCCAGTTCGTCCGCGGACCGGGGGTTGGGGACCACTGTCCTAGACCACTCAGATCTCCCAGACCTCCCGGTGCCTCCCAGGCTCCTCAACCTCCCGGTGCCTACTGAGCTCCTCCTGTTTGTGATCTCCTCATGTATTAAATCCTCCTGTTCTACCATGTCTTTGTCAGTCATTGTCTGTGGTTAACGTTTCAAGTGTCTCTGTATGGATGTACTACTCCTGTGTTTTGCATCCCCGTGTGCTTCCTTGTTTCTATAATTAAAGTGTTTCTGTTTGGATTCCGTGTTCTGCGCCTGTCTCCGCATCACACGCCAGCTACACTAGTGTGACAAGTTTAATCCTGTTATCCCCGTGCTCTGTGTGTCTCCGTGTCAAACACGCATCAGCCTCGGTGGGTAACACCTCTTGTACTATTTTTTTTATTTTGTGCTAAGAAATACGTCTCCTGACAGTTTTCTCCAAACTGGGTCCATTGTTGTCAGCATTAAATCAGAAAGATTCATATAACACATTTAATTGTCAAGACATTTCTTCTCTTTAAATTGCTTGGTTCAATATAATGTTGATAATGTTGAAAAATTGCCTTACACTTACACCTGAATTTTTTTCTTTAGTAATTTTCAGGAGGTTGTACTCATTTCTGCAACACAACATATCACTTTCATTTAAAGAAAAAAAAATTATATTTGTGTGTATGTTTATGATTTAGCAACTGAAGGACTGGCACAGAATAATCATATAACTATTATGCCACAACATTTTGTTGACTTATTAATTGAAACACTTATTAATTGAAAAGAGGTTAAAGAAGTATTTACTACAAATACTAAAGAGCTATAGGCCCATCAACGATACCTCTAGCAAATTACTGGTTGTAATAATTACATCAATAATACACTGACCACAACCGGACAGCCTTTGGTGGATCAGAACCCTGTTCCGGCAACCTTCCCATGACAAAGTGCTTCTAAGAGCCAGTCATTTTTTCAGCAGTAGTCTGAAATTTTTAATCTTAGAAAAATATAATTATTATTATTATAATAAAAAGTAATAAATAAATAATAAGATCCTAACCAGTGCAACAACATGTATCACTATAAAGCCTATAAACAAATCTTTTCAAATCTGATTTTGAGAACCTTAAAAATATTTTGATGAATTAGACAATACACAAACAGACATTAAGTGTAAAAAGCCGTGTAATCCTCAGATGAAGCAGATTTTCAAAGCCCAGGTAAACATTTATAAAGGTATTACAATATTAAAACATGTCCATCGATCTTTTCTTAAAGAACCGATAATCTCTTCAAATCATTATTACTTCCTGTTTTACTTGACATTTGGCAATATAGAACTCTTACATTTTATATTTGAACTGTTTACTTCTCTCAAAAGTGTTTAAACTCCTCTGTTTGGCAGCTTAAGTTCAAGTTCAAGTTTTATTTGTCACATACAAATCATACACAGTACAACATGTAGTGAAATGCTTTGACGCCTGACCAAGAGTTCGTTTTAAGGGAGGGGAAGGGAGAGCGATGGAGAGATTGTACAGAGGGAGGGAGAAATGTACAGGTTGCAGGATAATCAGTGTATACATAGTGTCGTAGATACAATATACAATTATGTACATTTATGTACAGTGTTTATAAATAGTGGAAGAATGTATATAAATAAATGCAGTATGTTCAATAAGTACTACAGGTGTGTGTAGTATATGGATGTACATTAACTATGTGCAAACGTGTATATACATTCTATATACATCAGTATATATATATATATATATATATATATATATATATATATATATATATATATATATATATATATGTGCAAAAAAGAAATAAAGTGCATGAGTGTGAAGGTGCAAAAGTGCATGACTGTGCACCATGGAAAAGAAGAGAAATAGAAATGTTGAGTCCAATTGTATGTGTGTGTGTATTTGTGTTATCCCGGAAAGTTCTGGTTGAGGGTCCGTATAGCTTGTGGAAAGAAGCTCCTCCTCATTCTCTCTGTGTTCGCCCTCAGGGAGCGAAAACGCTTCCCTGACCGTAGCAGAGAGAACAGACCATTATTGGGGTGGTTGATGTCTTTCCTGATCTTCCTGGCCCTGTTCAAGCAGCGTTTGCTGTAGATGGAGTGCAGGTCAGGAAGTTCAGTGCGGATGGAGCGCTCAGCTGACCGTACCACCCTCTGCAGAGCTCGTCTGTCCTGCTGGGTGCTGTTCCCGAACCAGGCTGTGATGCTGCCTGTCAGGATGCTCTCAACGGTGCAGGTGTAGAAGGTCCTGAGCACCTGAGAGGGCAGTTTGAATTCCTTTAGGCGTCTGAGGTGGAAAAGACGCTGCCGGGCCTTCATAACTGTGTGGTGGATGTGACGTGACCACGACAAATCCTGGGCGATGTGAACACCAAGATACCGGAAACTGTCAACTCTCTCCACTGGGGTCCCGTTGATCGTGATGGGTTGGTAGTTCCTCCTCTCCTGCTTTGTACTGAAGTCCACTATCATCTCCTTTGTCTTGCTGACGTTCAGGAGGAGATTATTTTCCTGGCACCACAGCTCCAGGAGTTTGGTCTCCTTAAGGTAGGCCGTCTCGTCGTTGTTTGAGATCAGGCCCACCACAACCGTGTCGTCAGCAAACTTGACAATGGTGGTGGAGTTGGAAGTGGCCAAGCAGTCATGTGTGTACAGTGAGTACAGCAGGGGACTCAGAACGCAACCTTGGGGGGCTCCAGTGCTGAGAGTGAGGGTAGATGAGACATGTTTGCCCATCCGTACTGCTTGTGGTCTGTCCGTGAGGAAATCGGAGATCCAGCCGACTAGCTTAGTAAAAGTCTTTGGCATTTCTCCATCACCCACCCATTTTTTGTGCATTTTCTACGTCACAAAGTCACTGAACGTCCCAGATCTCACAGAGGAGGGGGGTGAACTTGTGGTCACTAATGCGCCAGGACTCTTTTGACTATTTTGGCGTGGTGGTGGTTGAGGGTGCGAAGCTCAGTTAGACGACCGAGAAGCCTTGCAAAGTGCTGGGTTCCTGAGGGTGCTGCAGCTTACAGACCTTCCTCAGCACCTCCAACATGGGCTCCTGCAGACGCTCCACTGCCTGCTGGTCTTTTACATATGGTCTGTCTGCGGTTAGAAAGAATACTTTCAGTCAAATGGAACATTTTGTTATGGCCTTCTGAAGCTTAAAACAATGACAAACAATGTATTTTCTTTTCTATTGTGACCTTATTAATCAATAACAATTTAACTTATCTTTAGAACAGTACAAATTGATTACATAACAACTAAAAGTGGGTTTTAGATGGTTTAAATAATGCTTTGTGAAAAATAAAGCATAGATGATGAATGAAAATCAAGGAAGAACAAACAACAAACATACAGTATACATGAATATATACCAATACGAATTTGTTGTCAGTCAGAAAAATGTAACGTTACAGCATTTTATTGCGAAGAAACATTTTCTTTGTTTCATTATGGGAAGGGCTTGGTTCATGTTCCACAAACTCTCAACAGCCACCTTACATTGTATGACACTTTTTGTGCATGCTGCTGTCTCAAATATTACACATCATCATGACCTACTTCTGTCTTTTGATAAAGACGTTTAAGTATCCCCGAGTTTAATGGATTTAGAATGTGTATTACATTTAATGTTTTAAAATGATCGTAAAATTCTTGTATGTACTGTGAAATCGATATTTACTGAAGATGCTTTGTGCAAAGGAGATTTGATTTGTTTATGCATAAGTTTCCTTGAGCATAAAAATGCATGAAATTGCAATGCAGGAGTCTCTTTATTAAAGCTGAAAAAAGCAAAGCAAGCAAGCAAAGATGATGAAAGAAATACGAGGAAGAACAAAAACAAACATGGTACATACAAACGAGAGTTTGCTGTCAGTTGGTGTTGTCGAACTGCGTCAGAAAAAAGGAGTCAACTTAACGTGACAGATTTTATTGCGATGAGACATTGCGAAAGAATGCCTGATGTTATTGATGTATACATCGTTCAGATGTCTTTGTTTCATTATGGGATGGGTTGGGCTCATGTTTATTTGTGCCACAAACTCTCAGTAGTCAAATATTACACATCATCATGACCTACTTCTGATAAACCTACTTCTTATGACCTCTTTTGATAAAAACGTTTAGTCAGTGTTCCTGAGTTTATTGGATTTATACTGTGTACATATACATATATTTAGCATTTTAAAAAGTCTTGTGCTTTGAAATGGAGATTTTGTGCATTTGATTTGTTAATTGTGCATATATTTTGTGCATTTGATTTAGATTTTAACCCCATCCAAATAGATGATGGTATCAAAACAGCAGTGTCTCTGCACACATGTAGCCAACACAAACAACAAGAAGTGTGAGAAAGCAGATCTAAATACACATGATAATGATTTTAAATGACAAACAGCTGTGGTGAAGATGAGTGTCCATGGTTTATTGCTTCTTTTTTTTAAGACATACATTTTTTATTTTGGTCGTCACAGATAATCACTCATAATCACTCAAAAATTAAAACTATACCGAATAATCAAAAAAGGTGTAGGCTGAAGCCTCTGCTTATTATTTTTGCATTCATGTAGTTTTATTTGTTTATTTATTCATTTTTTCTGGTTGAACCTACAGCCATGCATGAACGAAATCCTAGTTCCTATGGAGTTATCATTTAAAATTTACAAATTAAAATATTCAAGTTGACAAAGTTTTTTTTCCGTTATCTATATCAGTACACTGGGTGATTTGTGAAGTTGGCTTTTATGTTGTGTCATATTTGTGGAAGAAACATGCATTTTGTCATTTAAGAGTCGTACAATATAATGTGACTATATCACCTTGTATGCTCGAGGCACAAGTTAACTTCAGTTCAGCCCTTACCATAATGAAACATCATGAAAAGAAACTTCACTATGTCTTAATTTGAGTTTCTGTTGAACTGTTTCATTGTAATAGATGTATTACACAGGCTTATGGAACTGACAAATCTGCTGCAATTCGTTCAGTTCACATAAGGTCACAACTTAACATGCAAACCAGCTCCAGAAAAAGAATGACAATTAAAACAGTCATCAATGAACTGTCAACTGAAAAATCTGCTGCCAATCATTCAGTTCACATAAGGTCATATTTTAACACATAAAAACCAGCTCCAGACAATCAATGGCAATTAAAACAATCCTGTTACAACAGGTTTTCTAATATTAAAGCAGGTTCCAAAGCTCTTGCGTGATCATAAACCTTCTTTTTCTGTTGAAAATTCTTTGAATTTTTTTGTTGTGATTGTCTCTCTCAGTTCTGTCATCTCTCTCTGCTCACTCTCCTTCCTCACCCTACACTGATTGGCTACAAGTGTGATGTGGTGCTCGATTCTATCCACTTTCAATATCTCTTCTCAGAAGTCACTTACTGCACTTTTACATATTTCTTTAGTAGTTGTTCCAAAATGTCTTGGTTACGTATATGTAACCTTGGTTCCCTGAAGGGGAACGAGATGCTGCGTCGAAGCGCTAGGGGAAATGCCTTGATGTCAGTCACGTGAAGAACTGTGAAACCATCGAATGAAAGAAGCGTGTGAATGCGTCGCAGGTCAGTGATGTCATGAACGGAGCATAAAAGGTGCGCCGGAACCCTGAAGCGACAGCTTGGAAGAGTGTCTGAAACGGGCCCGGAGGCCCAAGGTGCTGAGGCTGAGACGTAGCATCTCGTTCCCCTTCAGGGAACCAAGGTTACTCCTGCACCCCCTCTCCTCCACCCCGCCATCCAACCTGAGCTTAAGGTCTGTGTGGAGCAGGTAACCAAAATCTTCAAAAGACAGAAGATAAGGAAAGCTTCAGCCTGCGCTGACCAACTGGCCCCAGTCTTCACGCAGATCTTCAATAGATCATTGGAGCAGTGGAGCAAGTTCCCCGTTGCTTCAAACGCTCCACCATCATTAATGTCCCCAAAAAACCCAAGAGACAGACCTGCCACTCTCACATCTGTGGATATGAAGTCATTTGAAAGACTGGTTTTGGCCCACCTGAAGGGCATCACTGGACCCTTGCTGGATCCTCTTCAATTTGCCTACAGAGCAAACAGATCTGTGGATGATGCAGTCAACATGGGACTGCATTATATCCTGCAACATCTCGACAGACCTGGGACTTTTACAAGGATCTTATTTGTAGACTTTAGTCTTTCAATGGCCTTCAATACCATTGTGGCGAGCAGGGCGGGGTCGAGGGACCGTGAGAGCATCACGAGAGCCGGTGGCGTGATGGATAATGAGCGACACCTGCGAGCCATCGGTCTCTCGTCTCACGGAGGAGCGGAGGCTTAAAAGGAGGAGCGACGACAGTGAAGACGAGAGAGGACCAGGCCTGGATTTTATGTTATGTTTTGTGTGTTATGTTTTGTGTGCCATTACTTTCGTTTTGTATTTATGTTTTATTTTGATTATTAAAGTCTTTGAATGTCTGCCGGTTCCCGCCTCCTTCCTCCCTGAACGTTTAACTCCGTTACAACCATCATGCCTGATCTTCTTACAGCTAAACTGACTCAGCTATCCATGTTCTCTCCCCACTGCTCTTCTCTCTGTACACCAATGACTGCACTTCTAAAGAACCTTCTGACACCACCGTCATCGGCCTCATCCAAAACGGTGATGAGTCTGCTTACAGACTGGAGGTTGAACAGCTGGCTGTCTGATGCAGTTCTAACAAAAACGGTGGAGATGATAGTGGACTTCAGGAGGAACAGCCCTGCTCCACCTCCACTCACCATCATGAACAGCACAGTGGCAGCAGTGGATATTTATATATATATATATATATATACACTTTTACTTTTATTTTTATTTTATACCATTTTTCATATTTGTGTTCATGTTGTGTTGTAAATGTGCACTGGAAGCTTCAGCACCAAGACAAAGTCCTTGTGTGTGCAAGCACACTTGGCAATAAAGCTCTTTCTGATTCTGATTCTGATTCTGATTCTGATTCTGATTCTGATTCTGATTCTGATATGTTACGTTATGACAGCTTTGACACAGCTCGAGTTCCCATGAAAGGGAACTGAAATTTTCCATCACATATGCATTAACAAATTGATACTAAGAACGTCAGTCTTAGTATCAAACAGATATCACAGGAAAAGACACAGATACAATTTTTAATTCAAACTGACAAAATCCCCCCATATATTACTAACATAAAATTAATGCCTATTACACTCTATCTTATGCACATTTTAATCTGTTTTGTTTACCATTTAAAAATATATAAACATTCTTTAAACATAAAGACAAAAATAAGACAAAATACATCTTGAGAAAAGGATTTTGCAGTCTATTTGCTGTCTGCTTGGGAAGAATCTTTCTAAAACTCCCTCAGCATGCAATGGCAGATCATCAGGAGCCGTGACCTTGTTGCCTTGTATTGTCTGTCAGGTCAGAGCTGATCTGAATCTGTCCTCGGATCTCCACAGCTGTGCGTTTCCACATTCAGTGGGGTTCTCTGAAACAGCAGTTCATTTGAAGCCTGTATTTGAAGGGCTTTCCTGTTTTGTTTGAGGTCTTTGTCTTTATCATTATCATTGATATTGAATTATCATTCTTTGCTGGCTATGCAAGCTGAGAGCTCTTGTCTGATGTAAAGCATTCAGTGTGAAGAGCCATAAGGGTTTGGTTTACAGAACAACCAATCAGGGGAACCCTCAGCGGGAGCTGACACACAGGGCACACAAATGCAGCTGGGACATTAAAAACATGACTGAACAATTCAGCTTAATAAAATGGTAATATTAACAATGAAATTTTAATAATGAAAAACAATGCAAGAGTGTGATAAACTGTTCAAAAACTATAAACAGTCGTCACCATTGTTCCAATCAAGTCCAAACCAAGCATGTTCTAAGTTTGTTTTACCTGCGTGGCACAAAATGAGTAAATGCTGGTAAAACTGTACGCAAGTTTGAGACTAGCGTGTCAGTCTTATCAGTATGCTAAAATGTTGCAAGCAGTACCTTGATGGAATGCAAGACTGGAACAACAGTCTTAACTGGGTCATTCAACTGGCATTGTTGACAAGATCTGATCTAGAAAGTAATAAACTTTTTTTTCCGAAAATGTCTAGAAAAAAAGCCTGAAAAAATGAGTTGGCTGTTGATAGCGCAATCACATTTATGAAGATTGCCAGTTAGGTTTAAACCCGCCACAGGAGTCCGTTAAGAGACTGGTCAGTAGATGTCAAGGAGTTGTAAATAATCGGTTTAATTTTCACCACATCAACTCAGATAAGGTAGTTGTAATTGTTTGTACAGGTGTGTATAAATGTGGTTTATTTATGAAAATAGATAGGTGTGTGTGGTGCCAGGCTGGCATGTGATGGGCCACCTGCCCTTGGTCTGACTCCACTGACCTCATAATCCTTCAGATAGGATGGCTGCCTCAACTGACGTTTGGGCTGAGTGGATGGGCCCCACAATGTTTCTTTTCTCTGTTGCATGATCCCAGCACAACTGCTATCTGGCTCGAAGGACCAAAAATGTAGCGAAGGCTACCTGGATATGTATAAGAACCAGGTGTATTGGTCAGAATACGACGGAAGGAAGAAATTGTCTTAAAGTGATTCATTAGATTAACAGGTCAACGAGAGAAGCCAACTGTTAATTTGAGCTTCAATAATGTCCTGTGATGCTGAATGAGATTGAGGTGTGGGAGCACAAGAAGCGCATGTGATCAAAGATGTCAGTAATGTCCTTGAGCTTGGATGGAGGCTTGGATGGAAGGGAGGGCAAAGGAGTGTGGTGTGTGTGGTTTTCCTGTAATAGAGAAAACAGCATTCTAGTCACAGAATTACACATATATATACAAACTATTGGCTCCTCCCCTCATACATGAACAATTATATTCATTAATTATTATAACTTTATCTGAACATAGCAAATCAAAATGTAATCACAGAAAATGTAGCACAGCTAAATTAGCATCAGGCTGTAACACTTCAATAACTGCATCATAACAAAGAGGAGTATGTACATAAGCAAACATAGTGTTAACAGTGAACTCACTCGTATAAGACGTACAAAACACACAATAGGCACTCGTTCCTAGGGGAACTGCACTGACCGAACGCGAGTGCTGAGGACACGAACTGATTGATTGATTATGATCCGGACAAATTACAGAAGATCATCAAATGGATTAAAAATTGTATTTGCCCACCAGAACCTCTCTTGTCCCTATCTCTCGGTTGGGAGGTCAGCCTGACAGCTTGGTCTGCTATCTTTCCCTGTGCACTGCCTTATCTCCCTTCAAGGACAAACCATAGAACTGAACTCGAAAACATCTGAAGTTTTGGCTAACACTCTCACACAACACAATCTCAGACTCACTCGCACCATACACACCCAATCCCGATCCCAGCCCCCCTCCATCCGTCTGCCTATCCTTGTCCTTATCTATCTCCTCTCCCACTCCATACAAAAAATCTGATCACGTGACCACGCATACTGTGTCATGTTATGTTTTGTTGTGTTTGCTATGTAATGCTTGCTAAACTGCATTCTTTTATTTCTGGAGAGAAGATGGCGCCGCAGATGGCTGCCTCGCTGTTGAGCTCTTCAGTGATTTTTTTTGTTTGTTTGTTCATGTTGTGTTGTAAATGTGCACTGGAAGCTTCTGCACTAAGACAAATTCCTTGTGTGTGCAAGCACACTTGGCAATAAAGCTCTTTCTGATTCTGATTCTGTTGACTGCACTTCTGACTCCTGGTCTTCATTCAACATATCTGGTTCTCGGGTCTTAACTGTAGATCCCCTACAGTCACCCTTAGTCCTGTCTGTCATGTGATCTGTAAACTTTCTGTCAGTAAGATCATTGGTACACTTTATGTCTATCTTGTCAGCACTTCCTGTTCACCTCTGGGCCTTTCTAGATCTTTTTAAACCTGTCTAGTAATCTTAACTCGTCTGTGTCATCAGGTATTCCCCATCTCCTCTTGTTATAAATACCCTCCTGCATTCTCCTTTCTCTGGATGCCTTTTCTCCGTGATTCCCAGTCTCTCCAGGTTTTTGCACGACTAGTGGCATTTTCTGTTTATATTTAAGGTTTTTTGTTTTCACTTTAGAATAAAGTAAGGTTCATTTGGAAACCTGTTCTCCTCATCTCCCTCTCTGCATCGCACACATTTTACAGTGCAATGAATCTTGGGCAATCTTGTCCACCTAGCAGATTATACATACAAGCATTGGCTAAAAGGGTCTACATGATCTTAGCTCCGAATGCTTTTGAGAAACGCAGCCCAGTACAATAAGTAATGAATAATCTAAATATAGACATAACTTGCACACAGAAAAGAAATAAAACTGAATTGATTTTTATATTAAACCTACCACAGACTGTCTTGCATGCCCTGCTGAGGAGGATATTAATGACGCTCCATGCCGCTGTCTATTAATATTAATGTCCTTTAATACACTATTATTATTAGTGTATAGATAACCCATAGAACCAGATATACTCCAAAGTTAGTGCCACTGGTCTCTACTTCAATCCAACTCTCACTAGTCAATGAGAGCAAAGCGCTGTCAAGCCCACATACGCGATAGATTTGTGCCTGAATGATGAACATAAATTTGCAAAATGTAAACAAAAACTCTGACAGCGCATTCATAAACCTTTTTTATTGAAAAGGCAGCTAAGAAAACTGTTGAAAAAGAATATGGTTTATTTGAAGATGATATGATGCTCATTTTTGGGTGTTTGGTTTGATTGTTTTGATTTTTGGACAGTTTTTCTCCATTCTCGATGTATGTTAGTTTTCTCAAAGATTTTGTTAATTTTTATGGGCACAAAAATAGCTCCATAGCATGACAGAATACATTTTGTGTAATTTATTGTAACCCACATAAGACAATAAAATAATTATTCCTAGCAGTTTAAGCACAACACACACACACACACACACATACACACACACATGCAAGCAGGTATTATTTTCAACAGCTGGCACAAAATTCTTCTTTTCTGAAAGTTAAGCCAATTATACAACAACATTAAAATAAGAGATAGGATTTGAGAATGAGAATATATACATTTTTATGTTTAAATACATTCTACAATAAATATGATTAAATAAATCAGTTACATTTTTTATGATTGTCGATTCGACTTAATTTCCTTCATAATGTTGTAATAGCAAAATGACAATATCAAAAATATCAAAAATTATGTAATAATATTTGATTGGGGGCAATTTTTTAATCAGCTATGGCCTGAGAGGTGATTGATTGTAATTAGCCTGATTTGCATGTCTTAAAAGTAATTAATTAAAAAAAATCATTAATTGACACATTATTTACTCTTCAATGAGTCATTGAGAATGTCAACGTCATTCACATCCGGGTCCCCTCTGTCCATCTTCGTTGTCCTTCCTGCACCTGTCTTTGTCTAATCACTAATCGTTAGTCTCGGCACCTGTTCATAATCCCATCTTCCTATAAATGCCCTCCTGTGTTCCCATGTCTTTGTCTCTTGTTAACATTTCGTAGTGGTTGTATTTCGTGTGTGGATGTCTCTTCATTTTGTACAAAGAAGTGCCGTTTTGGTTTTCCCGTTGTAAAATAAAGTGTTTTGTTTGGATCCTGTGCTCCTCGCCTTTGTCTCCACATCGCACACGCCTCACACTGCATGACAGAACAAAAGACCCGGTTTGTTACCCCAAAAGACGTTCACACCACCATGGAGCCAGAGGAGTTCTGAGAATTCTCTCTTGGGAATTCTGCTTGTTTGCGGCTTTCTCTACCCTCGATGACGAAACTCTGAAAAGCGCTGTTCTGGTTCGGGGGAAACCACCACCAGTGAAAAGACCTCCCTGACACAACCGGACTGAGTTGGCGAGAAGCCGTTTTCAAGTGTCAGGTGAGTGTCTTGCCCTGAGCCAGTCAGCATCATCGCCTGCATCAACGCCCGCTCATCATTGGACTGCGTCAGTGCCTGCTTAATGGCAGGTTGGACCAGTTTGCCTCGCTGGTCAACCTGCAAGCCCGCCCACTGCACTACAGCCAACTCTAGCACCCGTTGCCAGCCAGCCCGTGAGTGAAATAATTAAACACTAATCGTTAGTCTCATCACCTGTTCATAATCCCGTTTTCATATAAATGCCCTCCTGTGTTCCCATTTTTTTGTCTCTTGTCAACGTTACGTAGTGGTTATATTTCGTGTGTGGAAGTATCCTCGTTTTGCACAAAGAAATGCAGTTTTGATTTTCCCGTTTTGAAATAAAGTGTTTTGTTTGGATTCTGTGCTCCTTGCCTTTGTCTCCGCACGCACACGCCTCACACTGCATGACAGAGAACTTGTTATTAGTGCTACATTAGTTTCTATAGGACAAAATCCTTATACTGCAGTCCCAGCCCTTCTCAAAATAGAGGGGTTCTGAAAAATTAAGGCTGTGTCTGTTTCAGAAATCTCATGCTGGTGGTTTGAGTCCAGGATCTGTGCAACCTATTAAAACATGGGCAATGTTAATTTTTTTTTTATTACAATTAAAAATGATAATTATTTGTGTGATCCATTGACTCACCTGATGTGTCTGCTTTCTGCAAACTTTACTTTCTGTACCAGCATACGCCACAAAATGGATTAATGTGTAGATTCTGAAACAAAAGAACATAATGCACCACTAATAAATATAGGAATAAAACTGAATGATTTATGTATTTTATAATCTCCACTTTAATGCATTAAAAACATTTAAGCATTTAAAAAACAATCATCATCGGTTATAGTGGTTTGATTCTTTTGTGCATGTTTAGTTACCTGTGGTATAGCATTGCAGCAAATTGCACTACTAGCAATACCACGAAGCTCAGTAGAAACATCAGTGCAATTGGATCAAGAGAAAACTCTTCTGTTGGGGATCGAGTCCCATTAGGAAACATTTTGGGGATCTTTATGGTGACTGATTCACCAATTGCCTGAAGGATGAAAGTTGCCACTAGCCAAAGTGCATTGCAGAAGAAATAGGCAAATGTAACCTGTAATAAAGAGAAAAGAGCATGGAGAAAAAAATTTACTGTTCAAGAGCATATAGAAATAAACACATTCAAAGCCCGTGCAAAAACACATTTTGCACTTTGACAAGCTTCCGAGTCTTACCTTATTGCGAAGTTCTCTCAGATCTTTAGCAATTTTCTCCTGTTCTTCTTTATTCTCTTTAAGAGGTTCTAGGTATTTTTTTTGCAATTCTCTCCAGAAATAGATTTCGTCCTGCACGTGGTGAAACAATAAATTTAAATGTTATATGTGTAACTGATATATCTGGAGCAACCAAAGACACAAATTTGGGCCAGTTACAGTTTTTTCCAAATGCTTACACACAAAATCTTTTCATGTCACACAATTTTTGAAACCTCTCACTCAAAGTGCAAAACTACATGCCAAATCTTCAAAACCATAAGCTATTTCTCAGCCTTTGACTCAGTTTTCAATTGCATAAAACACTTTTTTCAAAACACAACACACAATTCTCTACCTAAAACACAAAGATCTATCAGGAAGTTACTTGCTTTCCTTTTCCAAACACAATCAATCAAAACGCTACACTTATTCACCAGGTCACACAGACACACTTCTCACACGTGCAAACACTAACTGCTTAACTGATCACTAACCATTCACTGCTTTACGTTACAGTAGTATAGATAGACCTATAAATACATCAAAGGTCAGATTACCTGTTTTGAACAATGAATGCTAACAATGAACAGAGAGAAAGAGGAGTAGGAGGAAGAGGCAGGAGACAACGAGGACAAATACCAAGAGGAGGAGAAGGACTTTTGTGGATGCAATTCTCACAATGCTTGTCCCGGTCCAGATCAGGCCCCTGCTAGATTTGTGGTTATATGGGACAATGCTAGTTTTCACCGGGCTGTTCTGGTCCAAAACTGGTTTGCCACCCATCCACAATTTATAGTTTTGTACCTACGCCCATATTCACCTTTTCTAAATCCCATAGAATAATTCTTCTCAGCCTGGTGCTGGAAAGTGTATAATCGCCAACCCTTTGCCCGCATGCAGCTTCTCCAGGCAATGGAGGACGCATGTGGGGACATAGAGGTTGCCTCTGTTCAAGGTTGGATACGCCATGCTTCCCTCGATGTTTGGAGAAAAAAAAACGTATCTTGTGATGTGGACGAAGTATTGTGGCCAGAACAAGCTCGGAGAAGAGATGAAGTTTAGCATTGGGGACTGCAAACACACCCCCCCCTCCCCCTTGCCCATTCCTGGACCAGGACCCGACACACACTTTACTGTATTCTACTGTAAAGAATATACTTTTGGTTTATACATTTATAGTTTTGTTGTACGCTAATGTATACAACAGTAATGTTTGGCCTAATAAATATTTTTTGTTTCTACATTGCATTGGAGTTTGCACTTGTTACCCAGATTACTTTCACTGTAGAACATTGTATTGAAATGTAGATATAAGCCTATGAAAGAGCAAAGAGCTTTAGATTTAGAACAGCAGTGTTTACATGGTATATCCAAAAATGTATTATTATGAAAGAAGTGTTTGCCATTTGATGCAAATGCTTCATTCTGACATGTGTTTGTGGCATTTTGAATGCAGTGTTGCATTTTTGAAGGAGATGTGAGGCATTTTGCATTTTGTGTGTGCAGTGTTGAGAATTGTGTGTAGAGTTTTGAAAAAAGGAGACTTAGTTTTGAAAACATGTGTAAGCAATTGGAAAAAACTGTAATGTGGCCAAAAAAATGTAACAACAACAAAAAAGCCATTCAAATGTAGCCATTTATTAAGGCAGATTAACAATTTAAAAAAATCATAAATAAATAAATAAATACAAGTTATAAACATTTAATATATTTTAATAAAATAAAATATATTCCTTCCAATTTGTCTTACCATTGGAAGTGCAGATTCATGCAAAGGAATATCGTCAGATTTCATCTGCAGATGTTCAATCCAAGCTGTGTGTATTAAATATATCACCGTTTAAATGGTAGTCTAATTCAATGTCAACAGCTAGAATATTAGGAAATATAATATATAAGTCATACTTACTTTGATGAGGACTGAGTGGGAACTCATGTGCCCTACATAGTAGGAATACAGATTTATTATTGGTAGTAGTAATATTAAAAATATTCACAGTAATTAAATTATTATTACTTTCTTTAATACTGTAATTCATAAAGTCTATGCTGGTTGATAGGAGTTGCATGGAACAATGTGAAATTGCGCTATAGTGTGTGTGTGTGTGTGTGTGTGTGCGTGTGTGCGTGCGTGCGTGCGTGCGTGCGTGCGTGTGTGTGTGTGTGTGTTGTTTTTTTAACCTTTGTGTTTCCAAAGGAGTATCTGGCTTTTCAGTTTTTGTTACTGTTTCTGCTGGTAGTATCGCCTTAGTATCTTCTTCAGATTCCAAACATGGACATTTGCATCGTGTGGCATTCATGAACTTCTTCTTGATGCTGTCGACTGCCGTAGTCTTAGCCTGGCTGCCGGTTTCACGAGTGCCCCACGAGACATTGTTCATGTTGACCATAGAGTAAATGGCTAAGAGTAAATACCCACTGGGAATGCAGATGAAGTATAACAATCCATAGATGACAAGTGAGAACTCCTGAGGGTGTAAAGCTGCTGTGATGATGTACAACACGGCCACTCCGATGAGGAACAGACCACTGGGGGTCAAAAAGGTGTTTTGCGTCACTAAATCACCTATGAGTTGAGATGAGAAGAGAAAGTATTATAGATAGAGATGCATTCCTTGTCAAGACATTCGGCTACATTTCATGTTTGGTCTTTTGACATGAATATTTACAAAACCCATGAATTAAAAATGACCATAAATTAGCTTTCAGTCAGTCTTAGATTCACTAAGTTTTAGCAGATATGTGTTTAAAATGTGCAGTCTAAAAATATTGATGGACTAAAATATACGCTACCATTCAAAAGTACCATTCAACTTTCTATGCTGACCAAGGCTACATTTATTTAATCAAAAATAGATAAAACTGTAATATTCTGAAATATTTTTAAAATTTAAAAGGATTGTATTCTATTTTGATCCATTTTATTTGAATTTTCAGCAGCAATATTACTCTTCAACAATTAGTTAAAGTTTACTTTGCTAATGTAAAATAATTTGGTGCTTTAAGAAACAATTATTATTATCACTATCAATATTGAAACAAGTAATAATTTTATGAAACCATTTTTTCAGGATTTTTTGATTAACAGAAAGTTAAAAAGAACAGGACGTATTTGAAACAATTAATTTGTAACAATATAAAAGTATTTACTGCCCTTTTTATTAGTTTAATTAATACATCCTTTCTGAATGAAAATATGCATTAAATTAACAAAACATTCTTGCTGACATTTTGAATGGTAGTGTACGCCAACAACGAAATGGGGTCAAAACAAAAGTTACCTATGACGCTGAGAACTGTTCCCGTCATGAGAAATGCATAGAAAATACTCATAATTGCTGCAATTTTAATCTGCATGTCAGCTGTGAGTTTGAAGCACAAGATGAGATAGATAGCAGGGGGCACTATGGCCAAAACAAGAGCTATATTTGGATCCATTTTCCAAATGAACGCAAAACTACCTGCAAGATAGAAAAAGAAAGCATTTTAATAGCCCTTTAAGATAAAACTTTTTGCCATTTTGAATCCAATGTGCATAAATTATTGACAACTCTCAACCTCACCTGCTATCATGAGACAGATAGTGGCAGGGCCCAAGATGGAAGATGCCATGTTGAAAATCTGGTACAAGATGTAAAGTCTTGAGATAGAGCTGTTCCTCTGAGAGGTCAGTCCTCCTGAGCCCAAGAGATCGATGGTGTTGGCCATGGTAGAAGGTCCCCAGCGTCTGCGCTGGTTGTAGAACTCTTTAAAATCCTGAGGCGCATTGGTGTAGGCATCAGATGCTGCGTTATACTCAACCCTCCAGCCCTGCTGCAGCAGCAGAGTGCACAACCAACGGTCCTCACCTGACGTTACACCAAAAGGAGGGTGCATTTGTTTAGTCTGGGCTGAATTGATCTTGTCATGCGGTTGGCTTCATGTAGACATTACCTTGATCATACTGGACGTAGTGGCTGGCTTCACTTGCTTTAGTTGTATACCTCTTCATGACGTTGTCGTCCATGAGTGCGGCTCCTCTGAAAAGACTGAAACATCCAGGGCTGCACAGTACACAGCCGAACACATGCTCCGCAGTCTTTTGCAGCCAGTGGCCTACCGCATATTCAAACTTCTGATACCACACCATTGGCCCTTTGAGCATATTATCATATTAGTCAGTTTATCACCTTTATAATCGATACTGTACATACAGTGAGTAGTCGCAAGTGCATTTTTCTTTAGAATAGATCTGAGTGGATCTGAGATTTTAACAACATTCATCAAGCTGGTTTAATATAGTATCATATTAATGTAGATGTTTAGATGTAGAGTGCATATCTATATTGACATTTAGCTGTTTTGACTAATTTCTACCAAATGACCCAATAATTAAATGAAACGACCCGATAACAATGGTTTATACTTAATATATATCCAACCTGTGCCTGTTGGATGAATCCTGCCACTGACAGCACCAACATCTGGGTAGAGTTTCAGTCTGTCAATTAACAGCATGACTGCAGACGGCTGGAAATCAGTATCCCCATCCAGGGCCATAATATACGTGTTCTCCCTTTCTCTCTAAAGAGTATTAAAAACATTCACAGTCCAGCAGTTATTGCATTATTTTCTAGACATACAAGTGGTGAAATGTAAAGTTAGGCCGAACCTTCAGTGTGTCCTCATTGAAATGCAGTTTTTCTTCCACCTCAAACTTTTTGAAGTACTTTGTGTCAAGTCTCCAGCCAAGAATGTAATACAAGTACATTATCTGCAAACACAGATGATTGGTGAAGTTCTGGGTGCAAAAATCTGCACCGGTGTTTAACTGGATCTTTAATGACTCTTACCTGAGACCATCTTTTTTTGTGACGGATAAGTTGCTTGTCTTTGAGGTGAACCATCAGCACATTGCCTTTAGGGAGGGTGTATTCCAGCCGACCTCCATAGGGGGTGTTTATGATCTTTTGCCATTTTAGTGGTGGCGTCTGCTTGAATATACGTGAGTCCTCATCACTGAAAATGCTAATGCATGTGAAATATTAGTAGATTAGTTTTTGCACATTGAAAATTCTCAATACAGATAAACAGAAATAATTAAAAGGCTTCTTACATGTAAACTTCATTAATTACATCCACAAGAATTTCAACATATTCATTTGTATGCCGCTGCCTTCCATTATCAACATCCATGAAAGCATCATCAAAATAAATATGGAATTCAAACTCGACATCACTTTGTTTGTTGGTCTTGGGCTTGTATTTATCGAGTCTGGTAGAAAAATAAATAGTATTGCAATTACAATTCATTTGAAACTGAAATTGATTAAGTGTAGTCTAACCTTACCTGAACATAGAGATGATTATCTTCATCATTTCATCGTAGGTCTCATGCCACATCGTTGCACACAGAAACACTCTGATTATTTCTGTTGCGCTGAGAAATGTATATTAAGGAATTGTTTTTTTTATTTCTCAGAGGTTGCTGTCAGATATTTATGATTTAATACTAACTGTGCATTTGGAAGAATGTGATGAGACATTTTTGAGTTCTTATTCAATTCAGTTTTATTGCAAACTTTGGTATTTTGGTTGATATGAGCACAGTTTGAGATGCTTCAAACTCTTTTAAAAGGGTTAGGGTTAGCAAAACCTCCATTTGCTCTCCTTTTAATCTCACAGATGACTTCACATTAAAAATATCTCATTTGTAATTATTAATGGGAACACGTTTACATTATAAAATGTTTTAAGATCAATTTGTCTAAATATCTTATAAAATAATCCACTAAAACTAAAATCATTTTAAATTACAAATTTAGGCATCACAATATTCAAATGTGCAGTGTGAAAAAAGATAGTTACACTTAACAGTTTTATTATATAAGCTATAGGTTTATATGAAGTAAGAGCCAGATAATATAAATGTAATATAAATGAGAATGCACAATTAGATATTCAATATTGATACAAATCATTTAAAATAATAATTGGCTGATATTTTAAAAGTATATATGGAACCATAGTCAGAAACTGTAAACACTTACCGCTGTTTCTCTTTGATTCTCTTTCTGATTTCAAAACGAGTATTCAGCAACATGGACTGTTCCAGAAAAGCTCCTTCATACATGCGTCGCACAAACAGATCTTTTGTTCTTTCAATTCGTTGGATCTTCATGATCCAGATGTAAAATGTACTGAGCATGAGTCCCAAACCCCAGCTAATAGCGGAGAGGATCAAACACACCAGTCCTGCTGTGCTCTTGTTTACCAGAATGTCTCTGGCTAGTAGAGTTTGTGTAACATCAGTCAACATCATCTGCACCAATGTGTCACTGGATATCGTCTGAATGTTCTCAAAACAGGTGGAAGGATTAGACTTTGTGAGTTCGACTCCAAGTGGAAACAAAAACACTGCCAAAACTGCCAATGAGGACATGTATATGGGGAAGGCGAAGCTACGGCGCACGGCGTGCATCTTGCAAGCCACAACTACAAACCAGTGGCACAGCGCTGAGGATAAAATCTGGATCACCACCAATAAAATAACAACTGTTTCAAAGACGAGTTTGACCGATTTCCAGTCCTGACCTGACAGAGGAACATAAGCTGCAACCACAGCTGTAGTAATCAGGATTCTCATCAAACTGGAGATGATGCAAACCACATTACGGCACTTAGCAATGTCTTTGGAAATGTCTTCTAAAAATGAGACAGAGAAGAGCGTGCTGTAGTTCTCCCACCAGTTCACAGAGACACAGATGGTCCCCGCGATGGCAAGGCCAATCGATATTTTAGGAGGGGAACTTTCAAATGTCAGATAACTGACTGCGAAAAGTACATAACCCAGGATGATTAAGAAAATGGAGCAAACGGGGAGCAGTATACGCCATATCTTCTCTTTGGCGAAGCACTGAGCGACTACCTGGAACACTGCTGACAGGATGCTCACACTGTTTAGGATCATCACATTAGTGACAATGTCAAAGTGTGGCATGGCTACTATTGCTAGAACTGCAGCTCCCAGTGCTACCAGGAACTCAACACCCAGAACCTAGAGCAAAGGTCAAATCAATGTCAGAAAGGTTACAGCCATGACAGTCAGGTTCTCTGCTACAATGTATGTGTTCATAAAAACTTACCCAAAAAACAGTTTTTTTATTGGGCATTGCTGAACTCTTGAAAAAGAACTTCCATGTGCTTTTTATCAGAAGGAGAACACTCGGCCCAACCAGAACGAAGCCAATGCCAAGTAGGGCAGTTGGCTTTTTTTCTGAACATATAATCTGAGTTTCATTGTTCCCAAATGTTATCAAAAGCAGAAATGATGTCTGTAAAGACAAAAAAGGTTTGTTTCAGTCTAACCAAGCATTTTGTGTAATTTTCAATAGAAAATTTAAATGTTATTCTATCATTCAGAAATTATTAGCCAATGATTAATAAAGCCGCTCACTTTACTGAGCACTGCAAAGGCAAAGACCAGTATGCCAACAATGGCACAGGAGAACCATTTCAAACACTGCACTTTTTTATTTCTTATCTGCTCCTTTTGAATGATTGGCACTTCTCTGCACAAATCCCAAGATCGCCTGTTTTGGAAGAAAAAAAGGGAAATAGCTGGTTGGAAAATTGAAAGATCACTTGAACAAGCAATTTAAAAGAGGTGTAATGATAATTGAATAGTAGCATGCTAGAGAGATTGTATTAGTGTGTACTCTACTCCAGTGGTCCCCAACACCCGGTCCACGGCCCGGTACCAGTAGAAGTGGTACCGGGCCGCGGACCGAACCGCTCTGTGAGCGGCTGCAAGCTGCTCTGTCGCTGTAGCATCGGCGGTGAGGAGGTATGCTTCAACAATCTTGCGTGCACCCCCCCACCCGTCAACAATCTTCCACCCCCACCCCCCGTCAACAATCTCGAGGGGTCACTGGTCCGCGGTAAAATTATCACAGGTTTACCGGTCCGCGGCACAAAAAAGGTTGGGGACCACTGCTCTACTCAATCCGTACCAGAAGCACAATTGTTACTGCACATAAGTGAAATTTCGGCCATTCCGGTTTTTTTTACGATGATTACATCACTGGCACGATTTGTACTGTGCATGTGTGTGATTTATAGTGACATCCCGTGTTGGATAGTTACAGATATATTACAGATGTGGAAGAAGAAATCAATAGGTTACTTTCGTAACCTTGGTTCTCTGATAGAATTAAGTGAGGTGTCTCACTATGGGATACACCCCTTCTGTTTTCTTTAGAAGCCCTATTACATTACACCAGCCCCAATTGGTTGGCAGACGTGGCATTGTGTCTGGGAGTGGCTTTCCCCCTCATTATAAGAGGAGAGATACAATGTCATCACAACATTCAAAAGAAGCACACCTCTTCCTCGTTTCACACAGCAAGGAGGGTGAACTGGTGAGACACCTCACTTCATGCTATCAGAAAACCGAGATTGCTCAAGTGAACTATTGTTCTCTTTCAAACATACGTTTCGATGTCTCACAATGGGATATTCTTACTCCCATATTGCCAGATAGCCTGTCCCGAAGACTTCTGCCAAAAATTATCACTATGTCTGGGGCAGGACGAGTCATGACTCAGATCCTACGCTCAATGCTGCATGTGCTAGAGTTTGAGCTATAACATCCAGTTTATAAAACCGTGCAAATGTAAGTGGCGAGGACCAACTTTAAAGTGGAGACCACGGAATTGACATCCCCCTAGTTGAGTGTGCACATAAACTAGATGGGAGCACAAGACCCTTACTGGAATATGCCAACAAAATCGGCTCTACTGTCCAATGCGATAAACGTTGCTTAGTAATTGGCTTTCCCATAAATGGTCCGTTTTAGATGGTAATGACGGATTTGCAGCCACCATATGCTTAGGCTCCATGTGGGGCATCCGGAGAAGGCCCACCTTCTCCATGCCCTCCACATCAAGAGCAGATCCTCCCTGCACGGGCATCTTGCTTGTGAATGGTTTATCCTTCCAGGTAACCGCGACCTCCTCCAATAGCTCTGAGAACACAGGAAGGAGCTGTCGTGCTGCCCGTTTCATGCTCGGCAGCCTCTTACCCTCATAGCGAGACTTTGTAGTCTCTGCTATCACGCTCAACCATGAAATATTTATTTTCTCTGCAGCGCGTTTGCACACGTCCTGCAGATCAATGCTGAGAAGCAGGGAGGATGGTGCCCCGCCTGCCTCTTCCATGGAACCCACCGCAGTGAGGAGTTGAAGCGGGTGCACAGGGAGGAGGAAAGGAGAGTTCTCAAAATCTTACCACTGTCCCTCATCCTCATCTTCATTCAGCTGGAGACATGAGGTAGGTGACATGAGGGGATCCTGGCCTGACAGGCTAGCTTGGCGTGCTAGTCTATGTCTAAGGCTTCATGGTAAAGTGTGCGCAGCACTCCCAGGAACCGACATTGTCAATCAGTAATTGGGCATGTTTCAGCCCAAGACATGCAGAGCAGACCTGATGTGTGTTCTTGCATGAGATTTAGTGCCCGCATGAACAGAGTCAGACAGAATCTCCCTTGCTAGCCGGGATAGTCTGCATTGCTGCAGACATTGTTGCACCGAACGGTCCTTACAATCGACTCAAATGTAAATTGAAGGAACCAGGCGAAATAACGGCATGATGACCAGTAGTTCATCCGAAAGTTCAAAGAAGATAACAGGCTTCTGGTGTGAGGCAAGAAGAGTTTTTTGAATGTAGTGATGACATTATGTCCCTCCTCTTATACTGAGGGGGAAGCCGCTCCCAGACACAATGTCACCAGTAGTGAAATAGTGAAGTGAATACTGAAGGGGCGGATCCCCTAGTGAGACACTGAAATGTATGCTTGAAAGGGAAAATTATCCTATAATCCGTTTTTACAAGTACATGGCATATATGAGGCATTGTAATACAGTTCAGACAAAATAAAGCATGCATATAAAGAATTTAAAAACGATCAAAAATCTGATAAATAAAAAGAGCTATGTGATATTAGGGCTGTTACACGAATTTGTTTATTTATTTATAAAGCATGTTTCTACTGCCACACGTGCAGCTCAAAGTGCCGTACAAATTAAAACAAGAAAACCAAATATCACAGCAGATACACACAATAACATACAATTTGAATTTAGTTCTCTAAACAGAGTTAAACAGCAATCTATCAAAATGCTTCTTCAAAGGCAATTTAAAAGCATTCAAAGTAGGAACAGCTCGGATGCTGAATGTTGGTGAATGAGTATAGGTAGGTGCTCACCCTACATATACTCACTCACTTCACTACAGTGCCAACCTGACTTAATGTGTTTTTGCAGTGAAGATCATAACATCAGTGTGTATATGTAACACCAGTGCAGGAGTGCGATGCGGAGAGACGAGGAAACCACGGAAATGCAGCAGAAAACACTTTAATCAGGGACTAAGACACAATCATTCACACACGACACAGTATGTACCGTCAACACTAGACAAAGACAATGGGACACATGACGGAATAAATAGGTAGGATAATAATGAACAGCTGGCATTGATTGGCATGGGCATGAGTGGCTACGGGAACACAGGAGGGACACACAGGAGGAGCATGACGTGACAGTGGCTCCCCCTCTCAGAAGGCGCGACCTCGCGCCTAAACAGGCCATCAGCGGAGGGAGGGGGACCAGGGGAGGACAGGACAAGGAACAATAAACACGAGTCCATTATATAATTACAAAGTCCAGGGAGGTGCAGGCGGGATCAGGGGCCAGGCAGAGGGAGGTGTCCATGGAGGATCAGGTGGGACAAAGGGGCAGGAAGAAGGAACAATCCAGGGGGGAACAGGTGGGACCCAGAACCAGGCAGGTGAACCAGTCCAGGGTGGAGCCCACGGACCAAGGATCCTGAACGATGCCGCTGGACCCAGAGGCCGAGGCGTATCCGCAGCGACGAGTGTCCGAGGTGGAGCCAGTGAGACTGAGGACTGGGTTGGAACCGGAGCAACTGAGGATGAAGGTGAAAGCGGGGGGAGGGAGGAGCCAGACGAAGCCTGACCAAGGTGGAGCCGGCAGGACGAGGGAGCCCGGTGGAGCCGGGAGGAGGAGTGAAGGGGGAGCCGAAGTGCCGAGGGGGAGTGACGGGCACCGAGGTCGGAGGTGGAATCCCAACACCCTCAGCACCTTCCGATGACTGTGGCCTATCGACTCGTGGTGGCTCCCAGGTGTTAGCGGTAGCCGGTGATGGGGCGCAGGGCACCGGCAGAGGAGGTGCTGAATGCTGGCTGGGTAGAGGTGGTGGGAGAGGGAGGCTGGGTGGGAATTCTGGCGGCTCAGGCCAAGGGAGGTCTGGGAAGTTCAGGTCGGCCGGAGGCTCAGGCCAAGGGAGTTCCAGTTCAATATTCACTGGCTGGGGACACAATTCAGTGTTCATGGGCTGGGGAATCAGCTCACTGTTCACGGGCTGGAGAATCGGCTCACTGTTCACGGGCTGGAAAATCGGCTCACTGTTCACGGGCTGGAGAATCGGCTCACTGTTCACGGTAGTGGCAGGAGTTGGTTGTCTGGACCGGGGATAGAGTTTCTCCAGACATCTCGCCATGGCTTCCCGCCAGCCCAGTCCTGCGATGTCCGGGAGATCTCGATGATGATAGATTGTGGCCCTGATCCAGAACAGCGAGTCCAGCGACCGCTCGTCGAGGGGAGCGATGGCGGCGAGCAAACTGAACTCGATGCAAAACTGGTGGAAGACCTTGTTCCTTTCAGTGCTCATAATGAAAAGGGCATTGTAATCCATCGCGGAGAAGTCGTTCTTGGGTGACCAACCCGGTTTATTGTTCTGTAACACCAGTGCAGGCATTCAATGCGGAGAGACGAGGAAACCACGGAAATGCAGCAGAAAGCAGTTTAATCAGGGACTAAGACACAAGCATCCACACACGACACAGTGTGTAACGTCAACAATAGACAAAGACAATGGGACATATGACGGAATAAATAGGTAGGATAATAATGAACAGCTGGCATTGATTGGCATGGGCATGGGTGGCTACAGAACACAGGAGGGACACACAGGAGGAGCATGACATGACTGACAGTATAACATAAGTTCACAAGATATCAGCACAACTGCAATGGACAGAGCTATATTAGATCTACAAAATCATTCACAGAAATTAACAATCAATTGTTTATATAATTTCTGTCTGACTCATGTATGTTTCTTTGTTTCTGATTTGCAGATGATGGGGAAATATTTAAACACATGTTACACAATTGTATTTAAAAAGTGTAATTATGCACATGGCTATTCTTTATAAAACATACATATATAAGCCATGAACATATTTAAACACATATTACACAATTGTATTTAGAAAATGTATTTATAAAAATTAGTATTTAAATAATATTTACACACAATGAAATGTGGGGGGAAACAATTAATGATCATGGCTTGCATATGTATGTTTAAAGAATGTTAATTTTCATGATTAAATTTTTGAAATACAATTGTTTAAATAAAAGCTACATATTGTAATAATTTTCTAATCTATTCATTATAATGTTTTTGTAGATGTAGATGTAGTTTGTAAATTGATTATTTGTGTACAGGCATATCTAGATGTAGAGGTTAAGCGAACCTACCGCAAAACGTTCTATTTACGAAAAGAAAACCTTTCTGGCGAACCTACCAGGAACGTTCTAATGTTTGGAAATAAAAATTCCAGGAACCAAAAATTGTTAGCTGGGAATCTGCTTGAGCTTCGTCAGAATAAGAGATAAAGCCACAAGCAAAATTGTTGATTTCACACTGAAATTATTATCCTACTGCATGAAGATCCATCTCTTATTAATTTTACCTCAGTCAACAATGTTGTTGTCATTTTCTATTAGTTCATGTGGTGGTTCATAGGGAGTTTCATAAATATGAAACCAGTGAGAGGTAATCTGCTTAAACCTAGATTAGAAGTATGAAAGCTTCCCAATGAGGAAAATCTCTCTCACTCTACTTAATAAATTAAAATCTAAACATTTATTACATTGTATCTTTTTAAAAGGGTTCCTATATTGAGTCATTAAGATTAATATTTATTCAATAAATGTTGCTTTAACAGCTGCACGAAATACCCAGTGTGGTTTGTGATAAAAAAAGTTTCAAAAACAAAATGTATTTATACATGCACATACATTACACATACATGTACATTTCACTCAAATTGCTATCATTAATACGTAATGATAATAATAATAATAATATATAAAAGTATATTATATATACGTAATAATAATATGTTAAAGAGTACCTGAATTGACGTCCCTGCTCCATTTCCATGGTGAATAACCATCTGTAAAACAGATCAGAGCCTTATAACCAGATGGGAGGGAGCAATGCGTTCCTGCTCCCTTTGATGATTAATACAGTTTCTCAAATATTTGCATATTCACATACCATACTGAGATTGTTGTTTGTAGCTTGAAAGCCCTAGCCAAGGAGGAGATATGCTTTGATATTATAATACAAAAAAATGTTGTTGCTCTTTAAATGTAGATTATATATCTACACACATACGTTTATTTACATTTAAAAGAAACAACATTCTTTGCATTATATTATCTTAGCATTAATTAAAAAGGCCTACCAGCCATTTCAGCTTGTCGGTACAGGCTAGTGCGTGGAAATACCATTATTCTTTGTGCTAATTCATAATTTCACAATAAAAAATTTGTTTATTGATTAACTGAAATATTTTACATCTGTTAAGTTGTAAATTTGGTTTATTATTACATCTTTTAAATACGACTGAGCTAGGTATATAATGGATAAGGTGAAGTAAATGAACAGTAAACTATCTTTATTTTAATTTAAGAGTATAAGTATAAAATATTAAATATAGTTAAATATTAATGTAAAGGAGGCATTATGCAGTGTAAATTCAATGCTTATGCTAAACAGTCTTCATAATTGATAGACATAAGTAAACTCTTCGCTGTCTGTTTAGCTGAAAAGAGGTGATGATGATGATGATGATGATGATGATGATGATGATGATGATGATGATGATGATGATGATGATGATGATGATGATGAGAAAGGTGAATGAAGAAACACTGAATGTTAACAGAGGCATGACAGACATGTGACAGTCACTTGAAACAATAACAAATTATAGTTGGTAGCAATTATCTGTCAAGGTTGTGTGATAGGAATGCACGGAGGCAACAGGAATAACCTGAAATGTACTTTAATGTGCGAACTCGAAAGGAAACACATTAAATATAAACTAAAAAGTCACGCACTGTGATTAAGGAGGGAACAGAAAGAAACCACAATATTTGACACAGATTTACTCCCAGCTACCCAGAACTCTGTTCTCGTGTAAAGTAACGCCCAGAACTGTGATCAATGTAAATGGCATTTGTGTAGATCTGTGGCCAAAACCCAGTTTTTCTTTTTAAATTGAATGTTTTGTGTAATCGTAATTGCCCTTCAAATGTCAGCTGATACCTGGGGCGTATTCTTCGTATCTCGCTTAGTACATCCAAGATCAGATGATCTTGCATCATTGCGCTTTCGTGTATTGTCTTATTTAGTTATGTATTAATAGTAGAAATACTGAGCAGCAACATTTTGATTTGTCAGCGAGCATGCCAAAAGAGTGCGCACAGTTTCTCGGCGGCACCTCTTTGAATTTCAGTGTTTAATTAAAACGCAAAGCAACACTTTAAAGGCTGGAAAAGCCAGAAGAGAGGGCTGGCAAAAGTTGCCGACAAATAAAATTCGTGAGTAGCCTAGTGATCATGTGTGTAATTATATTGTCTAATATTTATTGTATTTCATAATCCTTTTTTATATTAGAGCCACCTAAAAGACTGGATTTAATTTGTTTTGCTATTTCTAACAGCAACCAAGAGGAAGCCCTTTAAGAGGCCTTTTCTGTTTTTGTTTCTTTCTGCAAATTGCACAAATCCCATCAAGAGGGGTCTCATCCAAAAAGTTGACTATATAGAGTTGAAGAAAAAAAAGTTAAAGAAATAGAATTGCAAGACTTGAGATTGAATTGCTTCAAAAGGAACTTCATAGTTAGTAAAATACACTAATAAACACACTGTACTATTGATGACCTTGTATGATTTATTTATTTCATTCCACAGACAAGATGGCCAGCTGGATTTTTAAAAATAAAATAAACTGTAAACTAAACTGTGTGCAAAGTTCCCTCTTTTCAAAAACGATGCAGGACAATTCTATCCCGTGCAGCTCTGCCACTATAGGCTGGTCCAAGTGCACTGGCTGGAGGTCATCATCAGCTGCATTTCCACCACAGGGGTCCTCTCCTTTTTAATGGTGGAAATGTGTGTGCAGTCTATGGCACCAATCACTTTAGGGAAGCCTGGGGACAATCGCGTCAATCTCCATGATCAATTATAATGTACCTGCAATAGCGAAAAAGCTCTCTTTAACAACTCGGGGTCTTAAGTGGCATGGAAAACACCCAAAAAAAAACTGCTTGAGTGCCAGGTAAACTTTGTGAATGGCACAACAGACAGCACTTTTCACAATGTTCTCCGCATCTCCAACAGTGTAACGTTACGTGCCACTCGCAAAGTAGCGCAAGGCAATACACACAGTTACTTAGTCTATGTTCTTTATATTTAATGATGCCTTATAATCTCTCCATCAACAACATATTTCGGGATATTAAATTAATGTAACACAATTTGCACTGCCAAATACAGACTATATAAACATTTTCAACATTTATTCTTAGGCTAAATACATGTTACCTTTAAGAGAAACTTCACCCAGCGCTCCTTTATTATGAGAAAAATGTATATGGACCTGCCATTCAATTTGTCTTGCCTTGAGATTCATTATTCAAGTCAAGTCACCTTTATTGATATACCGCTTTTTTACAAAACAGGGGCATATTCTTCATACCTCGCTAACTCGCTTAGCTGGATTAGATTATTGGCGATTTCGCATGATCTTGGATTGTTCGGATCTTCAACGCTCATCCGGTACTTGTTGTCATAGTAACAGGTCCGTTGAATTGAACCTGTTTGGGAGCAGGCTTACTTCATGTAAGCAGGATTAGATCAGGGCTTTATACGCGGAGATGAAATGGGAAGTTTGTCGCAGCCATGTCCTGTCCGTTTTTACAAGAGAAAACTGTTGCTGAAGGTGCAAAATAATATTTTAATATAATAATAATTATTATTCTAATTATAATATATATATATAAAAAAATATGATATATATATATATAATTTTGCTGCACGTTTAAATCGCATCTGTAAGTTGTGCATATGATTACCTGCCTCTTCATCTGTTAATACTGTATGGAGGGCAACTGAGAATTAATTAATTAATTGCCCGAACAGAAGTAGATTGATTGATGGAAAGGAGATGATGATTTTTGAAAATAGCTGTGCAACAACTGCCACACAAAAAGTATAGGAATAAGATTTATTTATTTCATTGTTCATTAATTAATTGATCCTTTATGAACCTGATCATTGATCTTCATGTTTTTCCTTAAACAGATCTACAGTAATTCCTCGCTATAAACTATAGTTTTTCACGTGAGGGTATAATGTATCTAGTTAATTTGGATACAATTAGTCGTAGTCGGCCGTTAAAAAGCTCAAACTGTGTGAATTGCCTTGCGCTACTTTCCGAGAGGAAAGTACCACGTTCCACGTTCCACGTTCATTTACACTGTTGGGATGCGTAGAACATTGTGAAAGTGCTGTGTGTAGTGCCAATCGAAAAGTTTACCTGGAACTCAAGCAGTCATTTTTGAAAAAAGGTAACTTTGCACACAGTTTAGTTTACAGTTTATTTTATTTATTTAAAAAATCCAGCCGATCATCTCTTGCCTGTGGAATGAAATAAATAAATCATGCAAGGTCCTCAATAGTACAGTGTGTTTATTAGTGTTTTTATTAACTTTGAAGTTCCTCTTGAAGCAATTCGATCTCAAGTCTGACTTTTTGCTTTATTCGTTTTGGCAATTCTATTTCATTAATTAACTTTTTCTTTTTTTGCAGCACAGCGCAAGTAGTTAAAAGATACTATTAAAAGATACTATTTTGTAGAATATTTTTGCATTTTACTTGTACTTGTTCCTAAGTTCTAGTGGGTCTTGTGGTGGCTCTAATATAAAAGATGATTATGAAATACAGTACAATTAATATGAGACAATATAATTACACACACGATCACTAGGCTACTCACAAATGTAATTTGTCGGCAACTTTTTGCCAGTCCTCTCTCCTGGCTTTTGCAGCTTTAAAGTGTTGCCTTGTGTTTTAATTAAACACTGAAATCCAGCGACGCGCCGCAACAAATAACGCTTGGACTACTGGGCATGATAGATATATACTTCTATTTTATATGTCTGAGTTATGCATATTAGTAGATAAATTGCAAAAAAAAAAAAAAGTCTACTTAATCATTTGCTATGGGTCTGCCTGGGTGCCAGTGCTTGAGCCTGTAGTGTCTCAGCAGCAGATTTTACTTCTTGTCTGAGTGCCAATGCCTCTGAGAGAGTTTCTCTCTTTGTCTGCCACCCTGGGAAAATGTTTCAAATGCATCACGATGAAACAACTTTGCTTTCCGCAATATGGCTGCCGATATGGTGGTATTTTTGATTTGTTTTTTCAATGAATATTTTTGAAAAAGCCGAGGCCGCAAAACTTGAACAGTGGCGAGGAATTACTGTAGATCTGTTTAAGGAAAAACATGAAGATCAATGATCAGGTTCATAAAGGGTCAATTAATTAATGAATAATGAAATAAATAAATCTTATTCCTATACTTTTTGTGTGGCAGTTGTTGCACAGCTATTTTCAAAAATCATCATCTCCTTTCCATCAATCAATCTACTTCTGTTCGGGCAATTAATTAATTCTCAGTTGCCCTCCATACAGTATTAACAGATGGAGAGGCAGGTAATCATATGCACAACTTACAGATGCGATTTAAACGTGCAGCAAAATTCATCAACAAAAGTTAAATTAGACTTAATTTCATTTAAAATACAGCTAGAATTAAACATTTAGCAATGTTGGTTACTTACAAAGAGACACTACTACCGTTTCTGTTTCCCAATTAACCAATATCGACTTATTTATGAGTAAAGAACAAAAATCATCTAAAATGAAATAAAAAGTGTACTTACCATATATTCCTTATTCTCACCCTCGTGTCTCGTATTTCATATAGTTTCTTCTTCGGCTGTTTTCTCAGCACGTTATCTGATGTTTCTCCCACGTTAAAAAGTAGAATTTTGTAGTGACTTAATGTAATCATAGAGGTCCTCAAATACGGCTATGCTCTCTCCCAAAATACAGTCACCTGAAAACACAGCCTGCTCCTCTTCCAGGAATAATGCCACATGATTGACAGTATACTTCAGTACCGCGCGCTCGTATGCGTCAATTAACACTCGCACAGACACAGGGACATTTAATAAGCATTCACATACTTTTTACATTCAATAAAAAGGCTGTACGTGGAAAATACCTCAAGTAAATAAGCTCATAATTGTGTGAGACCAGTGTTGTACCTTCTGCCCGTCCCGACCAGGTATGAGTTGGTGCCCTGCAGCATCATGGAACTCAGGTTACAGCCCAAAACATGCACCGCTCTCGGTGACAGCTGCTCAATACGGGGAATAACAGCGGATATTTTCTCCGGGACTGCTGAAACTCAGCTCGGACCTCAGATGACACTGAACACACTCTGTGACAGATCAGACGGGCAGCACTTTAGAGAAACTTCCTGTTCAAAAAAGTCACTTTATACTTTTAAAGTACTATTAATTGAATGGCTGACATTCAATTAACAATGTTACCGACAGATGTCAAACAAAGACTCAACAAAGCGTTCAAATTCTGACAGTTTAATTACTTAACAATACCGTTTTGGCCCCCTTAAAATGTGCCGTGACAGACCCCTGTAACACCTCGCTCAAGCTGCACATGAGCTGATCACCTCGTCCTCTTTACTACTAGTTCATTGTAAGTACAGCAGCTGGAAACGGTCACATAACGTTACATTTACCTCTTTACAAAGCCATTCAATATAGCCATAGACCATATCATTTTGGTTAGTCAGAAAAAATGTACTATAGAGAAGAGTATTGTGCCAAATATGTATTGAAGGAAATTATAGTTTAAAATGTTCCAAATTGTATTGACGTGTTCATTTCTGTTCAAACATAAAGTTACTGTTTTTAATTCTGTAGCAAACCTTTCTGACTAAACAAAGGAGATCACTCAGGGTGAGAAGTCCGAGGCTGTTAACGTTGTCTGTTTGTCAGAGAAGATACAGAAAGAAAGCGATGGGGCAAGGGGTTCTTGCATTCCTGTATGCAGATTGCTGACTGGTGAGGAGTAACCTCAGATGAAGAAAGCTACCTGATAACAGTCACTTTATGAAGAGGAGGACTCGAGGGAGGAATCAAAAGTCAAGAATATACAAACTGTTTTCATAGACTTGTAAGACATTCTGGACTGCCCAGATGTCAGCTTTTGGCACTGTGGTCCAGTAATCCTGAGCTCAGAGCTCTTTTGATTCTCTATTAAATTGATTCCATTTAATTTTACTACGAGTAACGTCTTTCTTTGACATGGCAAATCAACGGACTGGGGTTGAAAGAATATTTCCAACAGTATCATATTAAATGATTATTATAGTTTTACTCATATCATGAAAATATAACGTTATTATTGTTTTAAAACACACATTACATTAATTTGAACCTTTAATAATAATAATAATGCTTGCTGACAACCCCATTGTTTTTGAATTTCTGTTTAATTTTTTTCTATATTTTTAGACTTTAAACAATAATTTGATTATCCTCTTGTTTGTATCCTAGTGTTATTTTGCCATAGTTATTTTAAGTGTTTACACTACGCATGATTTAAATAATAAAGAAAAAACATGACAGTGTTGTCAGGTTCCAGATGGTTGTGATCAGGGTCCGGTAGATAGGTTTAGATGAAATTATGACATAGATGAACCCCTTGAACAATGCAGTGAAACATTGCTCTGTTTAATTCAGACAATGGAAGAGTTGAATAGATCAGAGTCTACAGCTGGTACATTGGTAGAATTATTAAACATTATGTAATAAATTTCTGATCTGGAAAATCCAAATGTTTGGATTTCGAACAATTTGTAAATACACAACATGCAATGGTTGTGTCAGAACCTCATCCAGAACCAAATTTTGATGATGTTTGAATCAGCATCACATTGAGGAGCCCAAGTTTGAAATCAGATGTTAATACACTTTTCACGAGTTCACACTTACCAATGATTCAGGAGTATTAAAGGTATGCGTATTTGGCGTGCTGTCCGAGGAGAGGGCTCCGAGCTCTGTATTTAGCCCGAACCTGGAGCACTCCCCCCGTATTCCTGACTTTGATAGGAACAATTAAGTGTGAGGAGCTGGGGTAGTGGAGGGATGCCGTAAACTGTCGAGGGATGTAGGTGAGTCGAACATGGCTATATATATACACGCTTCCTCTCGTGCTGATAGGATGAGGTGTAATTGCTGATGAGTTGATTGCTTTCATCCTTGAACGTGTTCCTCCCGAACTTTGTTAATAAAACATCATTTGTCGGCTAACTGTCAGGAAACACGAAACACAGGATTCAGACGCAAATGTGTATTTATTGAAGGAGATGAGTCACTGAAGGAAAATGTCTGGATGAAGCAGGCGGCAGGGCAGACGATAGACGGTGCAGTGCAGTGTAATCCCAAGGTGCATGGCGTGGAGTGTGAAACACGGAACAGCAGAACGGGACACGAAAACACGCTGACGCTGGATACAGGGAGCACGGGAGCACGGGAGCACGGGAGCACGGGAGCACGGGAGCACGGGAGCACGGGAGCACGGGAGCACGGGAGCACGGGAGCACGGGAGCACGGGAGCACGGGAGCACGGGAGCACGGGAGCACGGGAGCACGGGAGCACGGGAGCACGGGAGCACGGGAGCACGGGAGCACGGGAGCACGGGAGCACGGGAGCACGGGAGCACGGGAGCACGGGAGCACGGGAGCACGGGAGCACGGGAGCACGGGAGCACTGGAGGGAGCACTGGAGCACTGGAGCACTGGAGCACTGGAGCACTGGAGCACTGGAGCACTGGAGCACTGGAGCACTGGAGCACTGGAGCACTGGAGCACTGGAGCACTGGAGCACTGGAGCACTGGAGCACTGGAGCACTGGAGCACTGGAGCACTGGAGCACTGGAGCACTGGAGCACTGGAGCACTGGAGCACTGGAGCACTGGAGCACTGGAGCACTGGAGCACTGGAGCACTGGAGCACTGGAGCACTGGAGCACTGGAGCACTGGAGCACTGGAGCGGTCGACGAGGAACATGGAGAGACATCGACTCGACAACAAGCGGGTGGTGAGAGAACACTAAATAGGCACAAGAGATGGGCATCAGGTGTGTGTGATGATGGCAGTGGCGGTGATCAGTAACCACGCCTCCCACACTCACTGCGCATGCATACACAGGCAGTAATATAGGAGATAATGAATCTGCTAACCGTGACACTAACGATGTTTACAGTGTAGATCTATTTATAAATACTAATGTAGAAGCAACTCTGATGTGCAGTTTGATGAGAGATTGAATTTAAGAGTGTCGATGAGCATGAAGTAAACACGGCGGTACTTATCGAAAGATGTGTGATCTGGCCCACAAGGAAGTTATTGAGAAAATATCAGTACCAGTATATCAGTATATCAGGCCACTCGTTTTTCTTTACTTAGCTGCTTTTTCTTGCCATAATACAAATTCTAACAGTCTATTCCATAGGACTATCAGTTGTGTATCCACCTAAATTCTGCACAACACAAATGACGGTCCCAACCCCTTTTATAAGGCATAAAGAAAAGATGAGAAAATTTCTTTGTTTCATTAAGGGCTTGGCTCATGTTCATTTGTGTCACAAACTCTCAACAGTAACCGTACATTATTTGACACTTATCGTCAAAATGCATGCTGCTGTCTCAAATATTACATCATCTCATCATCATCATCATGACCTACTTTAGTTTTTTGATAAAGACGTTTATTCAGTATTCCTGAGTTTAAAGGATTTAGAATGTGTATTACATTTAATGTTTTAAAATGATCATAAACATCTTGTATGTACTATGAATTGATATTTTCTGAAGATGATTTGTGCAAAGGACATTTGATTTGTTTTGTTTGAGCATAAAAATGCATGAAAATTCAAAAATGCAAAGAGTCTCTTTATTATAGCTGAAACCAAGCAAAGTATTTTTTGGCAAAAAATAAATCAAAGATGATGAACGAAATACAAGGAAGAACAAAAACAAACACAGTACACAAGAGTTCATACAAATAAGAGTTTTTTGTCAGTTGGTGTGCGTCAAAAAACTGCGTCAAAAAAGAGGAATCAACTTCACGTTACAGATTTTATTGCGATGAGACACTGCGAAAGAATGCCTGATGTTATTGATGTATAAATCGTTCAAATGTCTTTGTTTCATTATGGTAAGGGTTGGGCTTATTTGTGCCACAAACTCTCAGTAGTCACATTTCATTGATTGGCACTTCTCATCAAAATGCATTCTGCTCTCTCAAATATTACACCTCATCATGACCTACTTCTGTCTTTTAATAAAGACGTTTATTTAGTGTTCCTGAGTTTATTGGATTTAGATTGTGTACATTTCCATATATTTAGCGTTTTAAAAAGCAGTGTGCTATGAAATGGAGATTTTTGTGCATTTGATTTGTTTTAACCCCATCCAAATAGATGACGGTATTGAAACAGCAGTGTCTCTGCACACATGTAGCCAACACAAACAACAACCAGTGTGAGAAGGTAGAACTAAATACACATGATGATGATTTGAAATGACAAACAGCTGTGGTGAAGATGAGTGTCCATGGTTTATTGACCAGTGGTGGGAAAAATGAACCAAAGAAACGTGACCGAATGAAAACATGTCAAGAGTCCTTGTCAAGTTGTGGAGATACACAAGGACTTTCCTTTTGAAAAGGTAAAAAAAAAGGATGTTAGGGGGTGGAGGGCAAGCGAAAAGTGAAGAGGAGATTGTGTTCAAAGAAAAATATCTTTTTTTTTTCTTTTTGATAAAAGTGAGAAGCATTTAGAAGTTGAAGACCTGGACTGAGCTTGTGCTGTTGTGAGTTTTTTTGTGTGCCGAATCTGAGTGGCGAGAGGCTGAACTGCGTGTCTAATATACCAGGAGTAGCATTGCTCATCGTGCAAGCTGAGATGGTGTGTTGGTTCGTTGGCGCGAGCGTTCGTTTTTTTTCAGTGTAAGAGAGCTGAGACACTGGGAGTTTCTACTCTGTTGATTGACAGTCGAAGAAGATACATCTAAAAGTGATGCATTTTTCCCCCTTCTTTTTAGTACAGCCTCGGTTCGAGTGATTAAAAAAAAAAAAAAATTTCCCTGTTGTAGTTCGAGACAAAATCCTTGTGTGTCGTTTCTGATACAATAGCGCCGCCGGGTGGACACTGACGCCTTCGTTCGGGAACACTGACTATAAACTTTTTCTGTTTTTTTTTTTTTTTTTTGCTCTATTTTCGGCTGTTGTCCTTGGGATAACCATATTTCCGTTTATTTGTATTTGTATTTTTGCTTATAAGGTTGGACATCAATTATTTTTGTTTCTTCTTTCCTTCTTGATGAACACTTGCATGAACTTTGTCTGCATCAGCGAACGAACAGTTTTTTTAAGGGTTTCGTTTTCCTGGAACGGTCCTGCTTTGAGTTTAAGAGGTGAAGTTTACGTTTGTTTGAGTAAAATTCCCTGCCATTTCCAGACACTCATTTATATTTTGAGTTGCTGCAATTGTGAGTCTCATTCAGGTATGTGAACTGATGTGAAACCATATTGAAAGTGGAATGTAAGAACTGTAAAGCATTTTCGAGGGAGCAAAGTGCCATTTGGACGTTTTATTTTGGACTATTCTATTTTTTTGTATTTCTGTTGCGTTTGAGCATTATTGCTAAAAGAAGAGACTGAAGATAATATACATTATGAACAGTTTTATTCCTTTTGTTGTACATTTGAGTGTAAAAAGTAAATGAGATGCGTTCATCTTTTGATTTCTATATATGTACATTGTGTGTTTTGTTTATCCTGATTGAATACTAGGCTGAACAAATTTAATACCACTGCCATCTTGGAGTAGGGGCGTTCTTCCTGTCTTGTAGGCTGTATTTGAAGGGCTTTCCTGTTTTGTGCGATGTCTTTGTCTTTATCATTATCATTGATATTGAATTATCATTCTTTGCTGACTCTGCAAGCTGAGAGCTCTTGTCTGATGGAAAGCATTCAGTGTGAAGAGCCATAAGGGTTTGTTTTACAGAATGACCAATCAGGGGAACCCTCAGCGGGAGCTGACACACAGGACACACTGATGCAGCTGGGACATTAAAAACATGACTTAACAATTCAGCTTGCTATAATGTTAATATTAAAGAAAAACAGTGCTGGAGTGTGATGAACTGTTCAAAAACTCAGTATATATATAAACCGTCGTCATCCTCAAAAGATTCAATGATCACGGCATGCAGACTCCTTTCCCAGTTTCATTCATTTAATAAATTCAGTTTTACCAATGACAACTAACCATATATAATATAAATGTAACATGTGAGAGTGATAAGATAAAACCTGCTGTGCTGTGTTGATACACCACAGCAGGAAGGTGGAGGTCACAGTCATTGTGGTTTTCATTCACGCACTTTCTGAGAGTACTTTCATGTACTTAAAGGTTCTTTCATCCTGTACATATCAATGCATTTGCAAATTCGGTGGATAACCATGAGACCACAATAGATCTTACAGCACCGATATCCAAAGAGTTATCTGTCCGTTGGTTCTGCGGATTGCGGATTTTTAGATTTTCAGCATACTGAAGGTTTAGTGCCGTTGAGCTGCAGAAGGATTATCAGTTGAATTTGCTAGACTGGAGTAATTGTGGTCAAGAACATATGTTGAGACTAAAGAAGGGGAAAAAATAATAAACCCTTTGAAAAAACTTCTGATTGACAGACTCCTTCCTTTGGTCAGTAATGATTTGCCGAACAAGTACAACTTTGTGGTTATGACTGCAGACACCTCAGCTGCTGTCTTATATTGAATGGATTCTGCAATCACCCACTTGGTGCACAGATATATCATGGAAAGGACATACTTATTGCTGCGTTCTGTTTCTGGCAGTGGTTCAATCAAGTCCAAACCAAGCACGTCCTAAGCTTTTATCTGCGTGGGACAAAATGATCAGTCAAATGCTGGTAAAACTGTGCACAAGTTTGAAAAAGTTCTTATCAGTATGCTAAAATATTGCAAACAGTACCTTGATGGAATGCAAGACTGAAACAATTATTTATTGGGTCATTCAACTGGCAGTGTTGACAAGATCTGATCTAGAAAGAAATACACTTTTTGTTCAACAAAATATCTAGAAAAATAGCCGATAACACAAGTAGGAGTTGACAATAAATATTACAGATACACGTATAGGAAAAGAAAAGGCAAATGTATAAGAAAAGTACAGTCTCTGTAATACATTACCCATTCTTTCACATTCTCTGACATCACTGTGATTGCCAGTCCTAGGGTTATTTACGCACTCTGTAAGAACAAACATCCTCTCTTCCTCTGACAGGACAACTAGCCGCATGTATACTGCCTACTGGGGCCAATGTAGAAAATTCTGTTGTCTGTTTTAATAGGGTAGAATGAAACAGTCTGAAAACGTTACAGTTCACAATAAAAAAGGAAACTATTACTCTATAATTAACGTAGCCTGATATTTTAAACAAAATTGGCTCAGGTGGTACCAGACAGTCAATTCTTTTTTTTTCTTTATAAAATCTCTCTGTGCTTAAAATCACCTATAATTAGTAGATGATCGTTTCAACTTCTGACACTGTGTAAGGTTGTCAGGATTTTTTTCTTTTTTCTTGAAAGAAATTCTTGCATTCCAACATAAAATGCATAAGAATCCATATTGCCCCTTTGTGGAGCAATTGCCAAATTGTTACATGTGAGGTACCAATCGTGTAACAGGTGTTTTACCGAAATCTGACAGACTCACTATATGATGAGATAATAAGATAAATGTGGTGTCTTATTTTTCTTCTGTGAAAATCTGACTCCCCCTGGTAAACCCATAGGCTTACAATAATTCATTGTAAATGTAATATAATTTCATTTTCTGCTTATTTATTCAAGCGTACACAAAACTTCCCTATACCTTCTGTGTGTTTGCTGTGTGAAAACCCCAAAACCTGCGGGCTATATGAGGGTGCGGATTATGTTTTATCCCAAGCTGATTTGAAAAAAGCTATACATAAGCTCAAGGATTGACGACTGTAATGCCATCTACACTGGACTAAATATATCACTCATCAATCGCCTTCAACTGGTACAAAACGCAGCCGCACGTCTTCTCTCCAACACCTCTAAACGGTCGCTCCGCTCGCTTGTTTTGTTGTTTCTTTCCTTTTTTTGTTGTCGTTTGATGTTTTTATTGGAAAGCTCCTTGTGCACCTTTTGGTTGTTGGAAGGCGCTATATAAATAAAGCTTGATTGATCTGCGTCTGTGGGTTATATGCGGGAAAATACGGTAATCAAACTTTTAGTGATTTGACCAGTCACTTGTACCTTTGATTGTGCACACTTAATTAACCTGCCTCAGCCCGTTCCTCGTACGGAAAACATGTAACTCCCTGGTCACGTCGTACTCTACAAACGATTTAGGCAATAAGCCTGCATGGTGTTGGGTTACAAACTGTTTTACTAGTTTCTGTAATGGAATGTTTCATGTCAAGCACACACTTGATTTTAGCACTGATTTTATCACTTACAGTTTTGTGGATACTGCCTGAACTCTGAAGCAAATCAGTGCTCATTCCTGTGAAAGATGATCACTTAGTGTGAATGATCAAAGAGATGATCTGACAGAAGATTTGAAGAGGTCATCAAGAGGTCTTGCATATCAGGGTGACTACATTATTCCATGCTGATCTTATTAACTTTATCAGGGTAGACATTTAATATCTCATAAAATCCCTTGATGATAAAAAAAACATCTAAAAAGTGACCCCTTAAAACGCTTATTCTATATACAAACTAGCATGAATGTGTTCAGTCCCTAACTTGAGAAATTACAGTTCCCTTTCAGGGAACTCGAGCTGTGTCGAAGCACTAGGGGAAATAGCCTTGCGTGAGTCACGTGAAGATCTATGCAACCAATGAGAAGCGAACGCGTGTGAATGCGTCACTGCCGGCCGCAGCCGGTGACGTCATGAGGAAGAGCATAAAGCGCGTCTGAAACCGGGGCGCGTCAGCTCTGAATGCCTTCAGCGTGCTGTGTCTGTGCGAGAGTGGTTTTTGAGACTTGATAGCTTAAAAAATCAAAGAATGAGTGTGAAAAGTGTGGCGAGAGATGAACAGAGTTTCAGACCGTGTGTTTATCCCTGTCCTCGTTTTATAACGGGCAGGGATACACATGTAATGTGTGTTATCTGTTTAGGAGTGGAACATGCACGGTCGGCTCTTGAGGGCGCCGGCTGTAAAGACTGTGAGCAGTTTTCTCTGCATGTTCTCCGCTCCCGCCTGGCGGTCTGTAACGAGGCCGCCCAGGCTAGTGTTCCCCGGGGTTCGGGACCTGCAGCGGCCGAGGCGTTGCGGCGCTCTCAGTCCTGGGGTTCACAAATGGATCTCGCTGAGGCTGCTGGGGTGGGTCCGTCCTTACCTCAGCCCTCACGAGACCAAACGGGTTCCAGTCACGGGCACTCCTCGGGAGATGTTCGTGCTGTGACTCCAACATTAGCTTTGTCGAGTTCCGATAGTGAGATGGACTTAGCTAGTGTTGACCCGGCAGAGGAGGCTTCGCCACTCTCCTCGCCGGCGTTTGAAGAGCTAGTTGAGGTTGTGGCGCGAGCTGTCTCTCGTCTGGATATTGAATGGCCGGCGGAGACCAGAAGCGCCCGTCCTAAAAGAAGTATGTTGGACGAGCGTTATCTGCCGGCTCGCGTCACTCCCCCGCGCCGAGCTATGCCTTTCTTTCCCGATTTGCATGCCGAGGTATCCAGATCGTGGGGAAAAGCCAGCCTCTGAGAGAGTTCATACACGGAACAGTTCGATGTATACGAATCTCGCAGGGGCTCAAAGCTATTGCTATGGGGGGATGCAGAGGGTGGATGAGGCGCTTGCGAGCTACCTTGTGCCCCAATCTGCGTCCTCCATTAAAGCTCCGGCGCTCCCCTCCAAGCCGATGCGCGTCACGTCGTCTTTGGTGGGGAGAGCGTACTCAGCCTCTAGTCAAGCCGCAGCGTGCCTGCACACCACGGCTCTGCTGCAGGCTTATCAGGCTGAGTTGCTGGGGGACCTCAACGAGGGCGGCGGTATCGGTCCGGAGACAGTGGCAGAGCTGCGCCGGACCGTGGATCTGTCTCTCCGGGCCACTAGGGAGACGGCCTACTCTGTCGGTCGCTCCATGGCAGCTCTGGTGGCTACGGAGAGACATCTTTGGCTCAATTTGTCTTCCATCAAAGATAGGGACAAATTTGTTTTGCTGGACGCTCCTCTGTCCCCTTCGGGCTTGTTCGGCGACGCCGTAAAAAGCGTTGTCGACAAGTTTCAGGAGGCTGCACGACAGCAGGTGGCGTTCAGTAAAGTTATTCCCCGCCGCCCTCCACGTGAGACCGCCAGTCAAAGGGGGTCTCAGAGCTCTTCACACAGGGCCGCTCAAAAACGAAGTGTCGCCACCCGTCTTCCTCCGGCTAATCCCGGGGGGTCGGGGCGACAGGCTCAAGCCTCTGGCAAGAGGGGCGATCTGAGGGCTGTCCTGAGCGCTAAGAAGGCTAAGAGCAAGCGGCCCTGACGCCAAGCCGCAACAAGGTGGTGTATCCCTGGAGCAGCTGACCAGTCAGCCCGCCATGGGAAAACCACCCCCTCTGAGGAGGGTCCTAGAGCACTCCACCCGGGAATCCGGAAATCCCGGCCCAGTGGTGGACATGCCATCAGCACCAGAGGCCAGCCCCGGGAGGCTGGTTCCCCTAGTAGAATTCCGGGATGCGTGGTCACGGCTACCCGGTATCTCTCAGTGGGTCCTGCGCACGGTCACCTTAGGGTACGCCATTCAGTTCGGGGTCTCACCACCCCAGTTCTCGGGGGTCCTACAGTCTGCTGTAGGCCCTCAGCAGGCTCTGGTCATGGAACAAGAAGTAGACACTTTGCTGGCGAAAGGGGCCATCGAGTATGTACCCCTCGCAGAGAGCAAGTCCGGGTTCTACAGCCGGTACTTCATAGTTCCAAAGAAGGATGGAGGGTTGCGGCCCATTCTGGATTTACGTCTCTTGAATCGTGCGGTCAAGCGTCTAAAGTTCAAAATGCTAACGCTCAAACAGATCGTAGTGCAGATCAGATCCGAGGATTGGTTTGTCACAGTCGACCTCAAGGACGCTTATTTCCATGTCTCCATCCTTCCGCAACACAGGAAGTTCCTGAGGTTCGCCTTTGGGGGAAAGGCGTACCAGTATCGGGTGCTTCCTTTCGGCCTAGCGCTCTCACCCCGCACGTTTACGAAAGTCGTGGACGCTGCTCTAGCTCCCCTGCGGTCACGGGGCATCCGTGTCTTAAACTATATAGACGACTGGCTTATTCTGGCCCAGTCGCCGCAGTTGGCGGAGCAACATCGAGATGTAGTGCTCGCACACATAAAGGAGCTGGGGTTGAGGCTGAACGCCAAGAAGAGTGTCCTTTCTCCTGCTCAGAGAACCACCTTCTTGGGAGTCGTCTGGGACTCAGTAGCGATGTCGGCCCGGCTTTCCCCCGGGCGCATCCAAGTTATCTGTTCAGCCGTCAAGAGCATCAAGTTAGGCCAGCCACTCACTGTCAGACACTTCCAGAGGGTGTTAGGGCTCATGGCAGCGGCTTCCTGCGTCATCCCGTTGGGCCTGCTGCACATGAGACCCCTGCAGTGGTGGCTAAAGACCAAGGGGTTTTCCCCGAAAGGGAACCCGCTTCGCATTATCAAGGTCACGGGGCGATGCCTACGCGCCTTGAGTATGTGGAAGAATCCTTGGTTTCTGTCTCAAGGCCCAGTGCTAGGGGCTCTGGCTCGGAGAGTCTCTCTCTCGACAGATGCCTCCCTCTCGGGCTGGGGGGCGGTCTTGAGAGACCGCTCCTCACAAGGTCTATGGAACAGTCGGCACCAAACCTGGCACATAAACATGTTAGAGTTACTGGCGATCCGCAAAGCACTCCGTGCGTTCCTACCGGACCTTCGCGACCACCATGTCACTGTTTTCACCGACAGCATGACTGCGGTTGCGTATATCAATCACCAGGGGGGTCTGCGTTCGCGACCACTTTACAAGATGGCGCGACAGATCCTCCTCTGGGCCCAGGGAAAGCTGCTCTCCATCCGGGCGGCTTACATCCCGGGGGTCCAGAATGTGGGAGCAGACGCCCTGTCGAGACAGGGGGCGAGACCAGGGGAATGGCGACTCCACCCCGAGGTGGTGGAGCAAATTTGGGAAAGGTTCGGAAAGGCACAGGTCGACCTGTTTGCCTCGGTAGAAAACTCCCATTGCCCTCTGTGGTTTTCACTCACACATCCAGCGCCTCTGGGGCGGGATGCCGTGACGCAGGCATGGCCGAGGTTACGCCTGTATGCTTTTCCCCCGATCGCTCTGCTCCCGGGAGTTCTGGCCAAGGTTCGCCGGGACAAGGTCCGTCTCACGCTAGTGGCCCCCCACTGGCCGTCCAGAATATGGTTCGCGGACCTTGTGTCCCTCCTCGACGGGGTCCCCTGGGAGATCCCGATCAGGAGGGACCTTCTGTCCCAGGCGGAAGGTTGCATTCTTCACCCGCAACCAGGGCCGTTGAAACTGTGGGTCTGGCCCCTGAGGGGGCCCAGCTCATAGAGGCCGGTCTCTCAGCCGAGGTTGTTGAGACCATCCTGCAGTCCAGAGCTCCCTCCACGAGGAAACTCTACGCCTTGAAGTGGAAGCTCTTCACTTCTTGGTGTAGTGAAAGGCAGCTGAACCCAGTAACCTGCCAAATTGGCAAAGTACTGGAGTTCCTGCAAGAAAGATTTGTGGCAGGGCTGTCCCCCTCCACCTTGAAGGTCTACGTGGCTGCTATAGCGGCTTGCCACGTACCTCTGGGTGGGGTGTCCTTGGGCAGGGACCCCCTAGTCACTCGTTTCCTCCGTGGTACATTAAGGCTGAGACCTGCGGCACAGACCAGGGTGCCTGCCTGGGACTTGTCCATGGTACTCCTAGGCTTGTCCCAGCCACCCTTTGAACCTCTAGAGGGTATCTCTATCAAGTACCTCTCGCTAAAAACCCTTCTTTTGCTGGCTATCACTTCGCTTAAGAGGGTCGGGGACCTTCAGGCCCTCTCAGTGGCCCCATCATGTCTTGAGTTTGCGCCCGGGATGGCGAAAGCTTTCCTCCACCCGAGGCCGGGCTACGTCCCCAAGGTTCCCACTAATGTGGCTCGGTCTGTCACGCTGCAGGCCTTCTGCCCTCCCCCATTTGACGATCATGAGCAGGAGCACAAGAACAAGGTCTGTCCAGTGCGAGCACTGGACGCTTACGTTCACAAGACTGCCACGTGGCGTAAGTCGGACCAACTGTTCGTTTGCTTTGGGGCCCCCGAGGGTGCCCCAGCTTCCAAGCAAACTCTGAGCAGGTGGATAGTCGAGGCTATCTGTCTAGCTTATGAGTCGGCCGGACATGCTTCTCCTTTGAGGGTCCGAGCCCACTCCACTAGGAGCATGGCGGCATCCAAGGCTCTCCTCTCCGGAGTCTCCTTGCCTGACGTTTGTGCTGCGGCTGGCTGGTCCTCGCCGCACACATTCATGAGGTTCTACCAGCTAGACCTCGATGCCGCCCCGGGAACCAGGGTGCTCTCTCAGTGAGCTGGGACACACCCGGATGCTGACCTCGCTGAGGTGGCGTTGGCATAGCGTTCCCCTAGTGCTTCGACACAGCTCGAGTTCCCTGAAAGGGAACGTCTCGGGTTACTTATGTAACCCTGGTTCCCTGAGGGGAACGAGACGCTGTGTCTTGGCCTCAGCTCCGGGCGCATCCGGGCCCGCTTCAGGCATTCATGGCTGACGCGCCCCGGTTTCAGACGCGCTTTATGCTCTTCCTCATGACGTCACCGGCTGCGGCCGGCAGTGACGCATTCACACGCGTTCGCTTCTCATTGGTTGCATAGATCTTCACGTGACTCACGCAAGGCTATTTCCCCTAGTGCTTCGACACAGCGTCTCGTTCCCCTCAGGGAACCAGGGTTACATAAGTAACCCGAGACGTTTTTGGGGCCCTTATAGGTAATGTCAAAAGAAAAGATGATTACACGAAAATCTTACATTTAATTCTGTATGGACAGTCACAAAAATATTCTTAACTGAAAAAAACAACACTGTGTTGTTACATATGCCGAAGTATACTTTAGATTTAACGATCAGTCCAATGACTGTTTCTGAGAAGCGGGTGAAGGATCACTGCTTGTTCGATCTTTTCAGAGTGGCAAATTCCCATTTGTTCTCTATCTATTTTAATAGTCCATTTTAATAATGACGAATTTGGTTTAGAATGCCAGTTGGTTGTCGGTCATTTATATGATAATTTGGCAAGTAGAAATTTGATTATTATATCGAACTCTAAATTCTCAGTTGGTGTGCCCTATGCTCCACTCAAACTGGACTTTAGTCCGTTACTAACCTCACGCGACTTTGCGAGAACAATGGATACAGCGTAATCTACTGGAATTAGATACAATGTGTTAGAATGAGTTACAATGAGTAAGACAGAATAAATTCAAATGTTACAATTTAGTCAGGTCAATGTATCATGCCAATTATATAATCAAAATCAAAGATAATAAATACAGAATATCGAATGCTCAGAAATAGAGTAAAAGATATGTACCTGAACTTGGAAAATACATAATACAGTGTGTCCAAGAGGCACGCGACATTACGGGCTGACCTGGCTACAATATCGCCTATGAAAATACCTAATGCATAGTTTCTCTCAGACACTCAGCATTATGGATTGATCTGGCCACCAAATGTGAGCCCTGAGCCTCTTGCAACATTTCTTTAAATACCCAGACGGACAGAAAGCTCTTTCAAATGTAAACTTGAGTTAACAATGGACATTTGGTTATTGAGAACAGATGGAAAGTGCATGAAAGAGCCTGTGGGGCACAACCATCACAGTAAGCCAAACATATCTAAACTTCAAACTTTAACACCTTTTTGTTTGCTTCTTATGGGAATAAGACCTTTGTATCAGTTGCACTGAGACATCTCAAAAGATACCAAACATGTATAGTCACTTATGACACATTATGTTAATGTTGCATGGATTTTGAGTGAGATTTATGTGAGGGGGTGAAAAGGGGGAACAGAGAGAAAGGCAAAAGCAAGAGTGAGGTGTTATCTGCCCAGTATAGTGTGTCTCTGAAAAGTCCCCTGGTAATTTAATTGTGAGGATGAGGTGCTTCCTGATCAGTGGGGTGTACCTCGGGAACCATTTGGTGTTGTCATGATAGAAACTATTCAAAAATGTATTGCCGCTTGTATATATTGCATATATTTCTTATTTCGTATATAATTTGTATTCTGTCTTTCGGATGAGATGTTAAACCGAGGTCCTGACTCTCTGTGGTCATTTAAAATCCCAGATTTGTCCATCATGGCTTCCTAACCATCCCCCATTCTCTGATTGGATTCATCACTCTGTCTCCTCTCCACCAATAAGCTGGTGTGTGGTGAGCGTTCTGGCGCATTATGGCTGCCGTCGCATCATCCAGGTGGATGCTGCACTCTAGTGGTGGTTGAGGAGATTCTATATATATATTTTTTTTTTCTTATTTGTACACTTCAGTCTTTATTTGTCACTAAAGCCTTTCTTTACTTTTTTGTATTTTTCCATAGAGTAAGGATGAATATTGTCTGCAGTTCTCAACAGAGAGAACATGTTATCAGAATGTTTTGAGAGTCTCTCTGTTGATAGTTGGAACCTGAGCCGAGTTCAGCTTTGGAGAAGCTGTGTATCTGTGTGTGTGTGAGTGTGTGTGTGTGTGTGTTAATATTGTCTGTATTGGTGAGATGATTAACTGGCACCATACGGAGAGGGAATGACTTGTTGTTCTCGACAAGCCACGTGGAAGGTCACAAACCTGTCAACCATGTGATCAACGAAGATATGCTTCAGACTGTCTGCTCTTGTGTGGAAAATTACTATTTTTGTTTATCTTTCTTTCTTAGCCAATCAGAATCATTTAACCGTCATCATTGACATAGTTAGTACCCTCTGTTAGAATATAATTGCTGTAACAATGTTATTGTATGTGGGGCGGCCTACAAACTCTTTGTGAGACTTGAAGCTTCTGCTGATGAAACTGCAAACTAAACTTCACTAAAAGTTCTTCTATTGACTGCACTTCTGACTCCTGGTCTTCATTCAACATATCTGCTCCTCGGGTCTTAAATGTAGATCCCCTAGAGTCACCCTTAGTCCTGTCTGTCGTGTGATCTGTACACTTCCTGTCAGTAAGATCATTGGTACACTTTCTGTCTATCGTGTCAGCACTTCCTGTACACCTCCGGGCCTTTCTACACCTGTCTAATAATCACTTACCTCGTCTGTGTTGTTAGGTGTTCCCCATCTCCTCTTGTTATAAATACCCTCCTCTGTTCCTTTTCTTTGAATGCCATTTCTCCATGATTCCCAGTATCTCCAGGTTTTTGCACGACTAGTGCCGTTTTCTGTTTATATTTAAGGTCTTTTGTTTTCACTTTAGAATAAAAGTAAGTTTCATTTAGAAACCTGTTCTCCTCGTCTCCATCTCTGCATCGCATACATTTCCAAGTTGTAACAGGTGTAATGAATCTTTGGCAATCTTGTCCACCTAACAGATTGTACGTACAACCATTGGCTAAAAGGGTCTACATGATCTTAGCTCCGAATGCTTTTGAGAAACGCAGCCCAGTACGATAAGTAATGAACAATCTAAATATAGACATAACTTGCACACAGAACCAAAATAAAACTGAACTGATTGTTATATTAAACCTAACACAGACTGTCTCGCATGCCCTGAGGAGGATATTGATGACGCTCCATGCCGCTCTTGATTGCTCATCTTGTGTCTATTAATATTAATGTCCTTTAATAATAATAATAAACAAAAACTCTGACAGCGCATTCATAAACCATGTTTATCGAAAAGGCAGCTTAGAAAACTGTTGAAAAAGAATGCGTTTTATCTGAAGATGATGCTAATTTTTGGGTGTTTGGTTTGATTGTTTTGAGTGTTTTTCTCCATTCTCAATTTATAATGTTAGTTTTCGCAAAGATTTTGTTAATTTTTATGTGCACAAAAATAACTCCATAGCACGACAATACACTTTTGTGTAATTTATTGTAACCCACATAAAACAATAAAATAATTTAAGCACAGTTTAAGCACACACACACACACACACACAAGCACTTATTTTCAACAGTTGGCGAAAAATTCTTCTCAGAAAGTTAAGCCAATTATACAAAGAGATTAAAATTTGAGATATGATTTGAAAATGATAATATATAATTTTTTTATATTTAAATACAATCTACAATAAATATGTATAAATAAATCATTTAAATAATTTCTTATGATTGTCAATTCAACATGGAACATCATTTCTTTCATAATGTTGTAATAGCAAAATGACAGTAGCAAAAACAGCAAAAGATTATCAATAAATCATTAATTGACACATTATTTTCTCTTCAATACATCATTGAGAACATTGTATTAGTGCTATATCAGTTTCCATAGGACAAAATCCTTATACTGCAGTCCCAGCCCTTCTCAAAAAAGAAGGGTTCTGAAAGATTAAGGCTGTGTCTGTTTCAGAAATCTCAAGCTGGTGGTTTGAGTCCGGGATCTGTGCAACCTATTAAAACGTGGGCAGTTAATTTTGTTTTTTTAAATTACAATTTAAAATGATAATTATTTCTGTGATCCATTGACTCACCTGATGCATCTGCTTTCTGTAAGCTTTACGTTCTGTACCAGCATACGCCACAAAATGGATTAATGTGTAGATTCTGAAACAAAAGAACATAATACACCACTAATAAATATAGGTATAAAAACTGAATGATTTATGTATTTTATGATCTCTACTTTAGTACATTTAAAACATTTAAGCATTTAAAAATACAATCATCATCAGTTATAGTGGTTTGATTCTTTTGTGCATGTTTAGTTACCTGTGGTATAGCATTGCAGCAAATTGCACTACTAGCAATAACGCGAAGCTCAGTAGAAACATCAGTGCAATTGGATCAAGAGAAAACGTTTCTGTTGGGGATCGAGTCCCATTTGGAAACATTTTTGGGATCTTTATGGTGACTGATTCACCAATTGCCTGAAGGAAGAAAGTTGCCACTAGCCAAAGTGCATTGCAGAAGAAATAGACAAATGTAACCTGTAATAAAGAGAAAAGCAAAAGAGCATTGAGAATTTTTTTACTGTTCAAGAGCAGATAGAAAAAAAACATTCAAAACCATATTTGCACATTGACAAGCTTCCAAGTCTTACCTTATTGCGAAGTTCTTTCAGCTCTTTAGCAATTTTCTCCTGTTGTTCTTTATTCTCTTTAAGAGGTTCTAGGTATTTTTTTTGCAATTCTCTCCAGAAATAGATTTCGTCCTGCATGTAGTGAAACAGTAAATTTAAATTTTATATATGTAACTGATAGATCTGGAGCAACCAAAGACACAAATTTGGACCAGTTAATGTGGCCAAATTTTTTTAACAACAACAAAAAAGCCATTAAATCGTAGCCATTTATTAAGGCAAAATAATAATTTTAAAAAATCATAAATAAATACAAATGACAGTGGTACCTCGAGATACGAAAATAATCCGTTCCGAGATGGCCTTCGTATAATGAGTTTTTCGTATCTTGGAACACATTTTACATGTAAAATGGCTAATCCGTTCCAAGCCCTCCAAAAACACCCCATTAAATTTCATAATAAAGCTAAATTGACCTATAAACAATGAAATAACGTAAAAAGTCGAAGCTTACCTTTCGAGTGAGGCTATATCCGAAAGTGGCGGCAGAGGACGAGGACAAAAGGCAAATAACGTACGTACATAACGTTACCGATAGGATTCGAACCTGCGCGGGGAAACGCCAATGGATTTCTAGTTCGTCGCCTTAACCTCTCAGCCATGTTTCACATGCAGAGTGGCTGAGCTAAAGCTCACATAAAGATCTCATGGCTTGGCTAGCATCAGGAACCAATGGGAGAGCAAGAGGATGGTGGCGAGTCTACTATAACTAAGATGGCGGCGTGCGGCGCGAGTTTCAAAATTGTTATGGGGCAAATTTCGGACTTTCAGAAACCTTTCGTATCTTGAAAACTTTTCGTATATAGAGCAGTAAAATTTTTAATCTTTGCTTTCGTAACTTGGATTTTTCGTAAGTTGAGCCTTTCGTATCTCAAGGTACCACTGTATAAACATTTAATATAATATATTTTAATAAAATATAACATATTCCTTCCAATTTGTCTTACCATTGGAAGTGCAGATTCATGCAAAGGAATATCGTCAGATTTCATCTGCAGATGTTCAATCCAAGCTGTGTGAATTAAATATATCACAGTTTAAATGGTAGTCTAATTCAATAAGTCAACAGCTAGAATATTAGGAAATAAAATATATAAGTCATACTTACTTTGATGAGAACTGAGTGGGAACTCGTGTGCCCTACATAGTAGGAATACAGATTCATTAGTAGTAGAAGTAATATTAAAAATATCCATAGTAATTAAATTATTATTATTATTATTTAATAATTCAAAAAGTCTACGCTGGTAGATAGGAATTGCATGAAACAATGTGAAATTGTGCTATAGTGTGGATTTTTTTTACCTTTGTGTTTCTAAAGGAGTATCTGGCTTTTCAGTTTTTGTTTCTGTTTCTGCTTGTAGTATCGCCTTAGTATCGTCTTTAGATTCCAAACATGGACATTTGCAACATCTGGCATTCATGAACTTCTTCTTAATGCTGTCGACTGCCGCAGTCTTAGCCTGGCTGCCGGTTTCACGAGTGCCCCACGAGACATTGTTCATGTTGACCATAGAGTAAATGGCTAAGAGTAAATACCCACTGGGAATGCAGATGAAGTATAACAATCCATAGATGACAAGTGAGAACTCCTGAGGGTGTAAAGCTGCTGTGATGATGTACAACATCACCACTCCGATGAGAAACAGACCACTGGGGGTCAGAAAGGTACTTTGTATCACTAAATCACCTACAAGAGTTAAGATAAAAAGAGAAGGTATTATAGATAGAGCTGTGAAGTCTAAAAATATTGATGGACTAAAACATACGCTACCATTCAAAAGTACCATTCAACTTTTTATGCTGACCAAGGCTACATTTATTTAATCAAAAATAGATAAAACTGTAATATTCTGAAATGTTTTTTAGAATTTAAAAGGACTGTATTCTATTTTGATATCTTTATTTTAATTTCAGCTGCAATATTACTCTTCAGCAGTTAGTTAAAGTTTAATTAGCTAATGTACTAATTTAGTGCTTTAAGAAACAATTATTATTATTGCCATCAATACTGAAAAGAGTAATGATTCTATAAAACCATTTTTTTCAGGATTTGTTTGAAAAAAAAAAGAAAGTTAAAAAGAACAGGACTTATTTGAAATAATTAATTTGTAACAATACAAAAGTATTTACTGCCATTTTTTAGTTTAAGTAATACATCCTTTCTGAATGAAAATATGCGTTAATTTAAATAGGCATTAAACATTCTTGCTGACCTTTTGAATGGTAGTGTACGCCAACAACGAAAAGAATGGGGTCAAAACAAAAGTTACCTATGATGCTGAGAACTGTTCCCGCCATGAGAAATGCATAGAGCATACTTATAATTGCTGCAATTTTAATCTGCATGTCAGCAGTCAGTTTGAAGCACAAGATGAGATAGATAGCAGGGGGCACTATGGCCAAAACAAGAGCTATATTTGCATTCATTTTCAAAATGAAAGAAAAACTTCCTGCAACATAAAGAAAGCGTTTCAATAGCCCCTTAAGAGAAACTTTTTATCATTTTGAATCTAATGTGCATAAATTATTGACAGCTTTTATATGCAAAACCTCACCTGCTATCATGAGACAGATAGTGGCAGGGCCCAAGATGGAAGATGCCATGTTGAAAGTCTGGTACAAGATGTAAAGTGTTGAGATTGAGCTGTTCCTCTGAGAGGTCAGTTGCCCTGAGCCCAAGAGATCGATGGTGTTGGCCATGGTAGAAGGTCCCCAGCGTCTGCGCTGGTTGTAGAACTCTTTAAAATCCTGAGGCGCATTGGTGTAGGCATCAGATGCTGCGTTATACTCAACCCTCCAGCCCTGCTGCAGCAGCAGAGTGCACAACCAACGGTCCTCACCTGACGTTACACCAAAAGGAGGGTGCATTTGTTTAGTCTGGGCTGAATTGATCTTGTCATGCGGTTGGCTTCATGTAGACATTACCTTGATCATACTGGACGTAGTGGCTGGCTTCACTTGCTTTAGTTGTATACCTCTTCATGACGTTGTCGTCCATGAGTGCGGCTCCTCTGAAAAGACTGAAACATCCAGGGCTGCACAGTACACAGCCGAACACATGCTCCGCAGTCTTTTGCAGCCAGTGGCCTACCGCATATTCAAACTTCTGATACCACACCATTGGCCCTTTGAGCATATTATCATATTAGTCAGTTTATCACCTTTATAATCGATACTGTACATACAGTGAGTAGTCGCAAGTGCATTTTTCTTTAGAATAGATCTTAGTGGATCTGAGATTTTAACAACATTCATCAAGCTGGTTTAATTTAGTATCATATTTAATGTAGATGTTTAGATGTAGAGTGCATATCTATATTGACATTTAGCTGTTTTGACTCATTTCCACCAAATGACAGAAGAATTTTCTAAAATGACCCGATAACAACCTGATAATGAAATAAAATGACCCAATAACAATGGTTTATACTTAATATATATCCAACCTGTGCCTGTTGGATGAATCCTGCCACTGACAGCACCATTCTCTGGGTAGAGTTTCAGTCTGTCAATTAACAGCATGACTGCAGACGGCTGGAAATCAGTATCCCCATCCAGGGCCAAGATATACGTGTTCTCCCGTTCTCTCTAAGGAGTATTAAAAACATTCACAGTCCATTGCATTATTGCATTATTTTCTAGACATACAAGTGGTGAAATGTAAAGTTAGGCCGAACCTTCAGTGTGTCCTCATTGAAATCCGGTTGTTCTTCCACCTCAAACTTTTTGAAGTACTTTGCATCAAGTCTCCAGCCAAGAATGTAATACAAGTACATTATCTGCAAACACAGATGATTGGTGAAGTTCTAGGTGCAACAAAAACTTCTGCACCTGTGTTTAACTGGATCTTTAATGACTCTTACCTGAGACCATCTTTTTTTGTGACGGATAAGTTTCTTGTCTTTGAGGTGAACCATCAGCACATTGCCTTTAGGGAGGGTGTATTCCAGCCGACCTCCATAGGGGGTGTTTATGATCTTTTGCCATTTTAGTGGTGGCGTCTGCTTGAATATACGTGAGTCATCCTCACTGAAAATGCTAATGCATGTGAAATATTAGTAGATTAGTTTTTGCACATTGAAAATTCTCAATACATATAAACAGATCAAATTAAGGAGTCTTCTTACATGTAAACTTCTTTAATTACATCCACAAGAATTTCAGCGTATTCATTTGTATGCCGCTGCCTTCCATTATCAACATCCATGAAAGCGTCATCAAAATAAATATGGAATTCAAACTCGACATCGCTGTGTTTCTCGGTTTTGGGCTTGTATTTATCGAGTCTGGTAGTAAAAGAAATAGTATTGCAATTACAATTCATTTGAAACTGAAATTTATTAAATGTAGTCTATGCTTACCTGAACATAGAGATGATTATCTTCATCATTTCATCGTAGTTCTCATGCCACATTGTTGCACACAGAAACACTCTGATTGTGTCTGTTGCGCTAAATGTATATTAAGGAAAAAAAAATATTTCTCAGAGGTTGCTGTCAGATATTTATGATTTAATACTAACTGTGCATTTGGAAGAATGTGATGAGACATTTTTGAGTCCTTATTCAATTTAAATGTTTTATTGCAAACTTTGGTATTTTGGTTGATATGAGCACAGTTTGAGATGCTTCAAACTCTTTTAAAAGGGTTAGGGTTAGCAAAACCTCCATTTACTCTCCTTTTAATCTCACAGATGACTTCACATTAAAAATATCTCATTTGTAATTATTAATGGGAACACGTTTACATTATAAAATGCTTCAAGATCAATTTGTCTATATATCTTAAAAATAATCCACAAAAACTTAAATCATTTTAAATGACAAATTTAGGCATCACAACATTCAAATGTACAGTATGAAAAAAGATAATTACATTTAACACTAGTATTATATAATTTATAGGTTTAAATGAACAGCCAGATAATATAAATGTAATATAAATGAGAATGCACTATTAGATATTCAATATTAATACAGATCATTTAATATAATATATTACCAATATATATGCAACCATAGTCAGAAACTGTAAACACTTACCGCTGTTTCTCTTTGATTCTCTTTCTGATTTCAAAACGAGTATTCAGCAACATGGACTGTTCCAGAAAAGCTCCTTCATACATGCGTCGCACAAACAGATCTTTTGTTCTTTCAATTCGTTGGATCTTCATGATCCAGATGTAAAATGTACTGAGCATGAGTCCCAAACCCCAGCTAATAGCGGAGAGGATCAAACACACCAGTCCTGCTGTGCTCTTGTTTACCAGAATGTCTCTGGCTAGTAGAGTTTGTGTAACATCAGTCAACATCATCTGCACCAATGTGTCACTGGATATCGTCTGAATGTTCTCAAAACAGGTGGAAGGATTAGACTTTGTGAGTTCGACTCCGAGTGGAAACAAAAACACTGCCAAAACTGCCAATGAGGACATGTATATGGGGAAGGCGAAGCTACGGCGCACGGCGTGCATCTTGCAAGCCACAACTACAAACCAGTGGCACAGCGCTGAGGATAAAATCTGGATCACCACCAATAAAATAACAACTGTTTCGAAGACGAGTTTGACTGATTTCCAGTCCCGACCTGACAGAGGAACATAAGCTGCAACCACAGCTGCAGTAATCAGGATTCTCATCAAACTGGAGATGATGCAAACCACATTACGGCACTTAGCAATGTCTTTGGAAATGTCTTCTAAAAATGAGACAGAGAAGAGCGTGCTGTAGTTCTCCCACCAGTTCACAGAGACACAGATGGTCCCCGCGATGGCAAGGCCAATCGCTATTTTTGGAGGGGAACTTTCAAATGTCAGATAACTGACTGCGAAAAGTACATAACCCAGGATGATTAAGAAAATGGAGCAAACGGGGAGCAGTATACGCCATATCTTCTCTTTGGCGAGGCACTGAGCGACTACCTGGAACACTGCTGACAGGATGCTCACACTGTTTAGGATCATCACATTAGTGACAATGTCAAAGTGTGGCATGGCTACTATTGCTAGAACTGCAGCTCCCAGTGCTACCAGGAACTCAACACCCAGAACCTAGAGCAAAGGTCAAATCAAAGTCAAAAGGTTACAGCCATGACAGTCAGGTTCTCTGCTAACATGTATGTGTTCATAAAAACTTACCCAAAAAATTGTTTTTTTATCGGGCATTGCTGAACTCTTGAAAAAGAACTTCCATGTGCTTTTTATCAGAAGGAGAACACTCGGCCCAACCAGAACGAAGCCAATGCCAAGTAGGGCAGTTGGCTTTTTTTCTGAACATATAATCTCAGTTTCATTGTTCCCAAATGTTATCAAAAGCAGAAATGATGTCTGTAAAGACAGAAAAAGGGTTTGTTTCAGTCTAACCAAGCCTTTTGTGTGATTTTCAATAGAAAAGTTAAATGTTATTCTATCATCCAGAAATTATTAGCCAATGATTAATAAAGCAGCTCACTTTACTGAGCACCGCAAAGGCAAAGACCAGTATGCCAACAATGGCACAGGAGAACCATTTCAAACACTGCACTTTTTTATTTCCTATCTGCTCCTTTTGAATGATTGGCACTTCTCTGCACAAATCCCAAGATCGCCTGTTATGGAAGAAAAAAAAGGGAAATAGCTTAATGGAAAATTGAAAGATCACTTGAACGAGCAATTTAAAAGGCATAATGATAACTGAATAGTAGCATGCTAGAGAGATTGTAGTAGTACTTAATGCTCTCAGAGAACCAAGATTACTCAAGTGAACTATTGTTCTCTTTCAAGCATACGTTTCGATGTCTCACCATGGGATATCCTGAATCCCATATTGCCAAATAGCCTGTCCCAAAGTCTTCTGCCAACAACAATCACTACATCCAGACGAGTCATGACTCAGATCCTATGCTCAATATTGCATGTGCTAGAGTTTGAGCTTTAACATCCAGTTTATAAAACCGTGCAAATATAAGTGGCGAGGACCAACTTTAAAGTGGAGATCTTTACCTCAGTCAAAGATGTTGTTGTCATTTACTATTAGTTAATGTGGTGTTTTCATAGGGGGTTTCATTCATTTTCATATAATCTAGATTAGAAGTATGAGAGCTTCCCAATGAGGAAAATCTCTCTCACTCTACTTAATAAATACAAATCTAAATATTTATTACAATGTTTCTTTTTAAAAAGGTTTTTATATTGATTCATTAAAATTAATATTTATTCAATAAATATTGCTTTAACAGCTGCACGAAATACCCATTGTGGTTTGTGATTTATTTTCATGAATAAGAAATGTTTCAAAAACAAACAATATATATATATGTATATATATATATATATATATATATATATATATATATATATATATATATATATATATATATATATATATATATATATATATATATATATATATATATATATATATATGTACACTCATTACACATGTACATTTCATATATACACAAATTGCTATCAGGAATACATAAATAAATGTTTGTATAAACTAAATAAATTGGAAAAATTTAAATATATACTTTTTTCTAAACAAGTACAATGTGAAAAGAAGCATTTAGCTGCATGATTACATATTTGTGGATATATAGATTTAAATTATGTAATATAAGTTTGATTAAAAAATAAATATATATTAAAGAGTACCTGAATTGATGTCCTTGCTCCATTTCCATGGTGAATAACCATCTGTAAAACAGATCAGAGCCTTATAACCAGATGGGAGGGAGCAATGATTTTCCACTCCCTTTGATGATTGATGTGGTTTCTCAAATACTTGCATATTCACATACCATACTGAGATTGGTGTTTGTAGTTTGAAAGCCCAGAGGGGAGATGCTATGATATTATAATATAAAAAATGGTGTTACTATTTAAATGTAGATATATATTTACACATTTATTTACATTTAAAGCAACAACATTATTCACATTAATTAAAAAATACAAACTAATTTTATACATGGATATTACTTTTATGTATTATAATGAAAGGAATATTTATTTTACCAAACAAAACAAAGCAATGGATAGAACATTGACTGATTCGGTTACAAATGAACTAGTATTGTTAGTATTCATTAGTAATTGATTAAAATAAAAATTAAGTATTTAGATGAAAATTAAACATTTCTGGAAAAAGAGCTCTTCAGCAGGTCATTAAATTTGACCACCGAGACTGTCACACAGTTTGTCGCATAATGACCACTGTTACACCTGTGCTAAAGAAACCCTCACTCGACGCTACTATCCTAACAAATTTTCGCCCGATTTGACTTTCATTTCTAAGGCACTAGAAAAGATAGTTTTTTCACTTTACATCGAGTGTGTCATTGACGCTGACGACACACAAATCTACCTGTATGTGGCTTGGAAAGATCAAACTGCTCTTAACTCACTATTTGCATATTTGGAGGAAGTTAAATGTTGGCTTCTGTCTTTGAATGCGGATAAAGCAGAGGCTATTGTTTTTGGCACCTTTATTAGTCTTCAGCCTTTTATCTCTCCCACTATGAGGAATTTAGGTGTTGAGTTTGACGGTTCTCTCACCTTTAATAAGCATATTAGTTCTGTGATTAACTCAAGCTTCTTCCAGCTTGACTTGATTAAAAAATTAAGCCTTTTTACCAGAGAGGTCAATTTCCTTATTACAACTAGGCTGTATTATTGAAACGCGAGCTACTATGGTTGGCCTATAGCTAAATCTCAAATTCTGCGCTTACAAGTAGTTCAAAATGCGGCACTTCGATTTCTGAAAGTTTCACAAAATTTACGTCACTCCCTTTATGAAAGAAGATGCCAGTTAGTTATAGAATTTAGTTTAAAATCTTACTCTTAGTCTATAAATCTCTGTATAATCAAACACCGAGCTATCTGACAAACATTCTCCGGCCTTATAATCCCTCACGAAGCCTAAGGTCCGGAGATCCAAACTTGCTGCAAAATTCCTGGAAATCGCCTTAAGAGCCGTAGAGCGTTTTCTGTTTCTTCACAACAACATAAGGGCTGCTTCTAATCTATTCGCCAGTTCTATTAATGTTGCTCCGGCTGGAAAGTATTTTTGCATTTCTGAGGTAATTTTGTCTTAGTTTTCTCTTTTGCCAAACTGATGGTCAACAAATTAATTTGATATAAAATTATATGTGAGTTGTTAGTTATTTGTTTAAGAGTGTATTATTACTTGTTGATGTTTAAACGATAAACGGTTAAAGGCCGACTAGACATTTCAGCTTGTCGGTACAGGCTAGTGCGTGGAAATACCATTGTTCTTTGTGCTAATTCATAATTTCACAATAAAAAATGTTTATTAGTTAACTGAAATATTTTACATCTGTTAAGTTGTAAAATCGGGTTATTATTACATTTTTAAATACGACCGAGCTAGGTATATAATGGACAACGTGAAAAAAATGAACAGTAAACTATCTTTATTTGAAATTAAGAGTATTAAATATTAATGCAAAGGAGGCGTTATGTAGTGTAAATTCAATGATTAAGCTAAAAAGTTTTTATAATTGATAGACATCCGTAAACTCTTCGCTGTTTGTTTAGCTGAAAAGACTAACGAAGGGATGATGAAGATGAAACAGGTGAGTGAAGAATGAAAGAATGAGTGAAGGCATGACAGATATGTGACAGCCACTTAAAATAATAAAAATGTATAGAGTTGGTAGCAATTATCTGTCACAGTTGTGTGGATAGATAGGAATGCACGGAGGCAACGGGAATAACCTGAAACTTACTTTAATGAACTGAGAAGGAAGCACATTAAGCATAAACTAAAAAGTCACGCACTGTAATTAAGGAGAGAAAAGAAAGAAACCAAGGCGGAAACAATATTATACTGACACATATTTACTCTCAGCTAACTCTGTTGTCCTGTAAAGTAACGCACAGAACTATGATCTATGTAAATGGCATTTGTGTAGATCAGTGTCCTGTAATCGCCCTTCAAATGTCAGCTGATACCCAATCAGGAATGAACTGTGTACACATAACGTGACAGAACACGATTATCCTGAACACCCACAAACGTTATCAAACAGATGTCAATATTTAGCAGATACATTAATCCATTACAACTTACAAGGAACTTAAGCTTCTTTTTTTAAGTCATACCTGAAACTCCTTTAAAATGCATTGTATTTTAAAGGAGTTTCAGGTGTGACTTAAAAAAATTAAGTTCCTTGTAAGTTCCTAAGTTCCTTGTAAGTTGCAATGGAATGTAAAAGTATTTGCTACATAAGCAAAATATCTTTCTTGGGAAAATAATGTTCTTTAGAAACCTTTGCCATTCTTTAATACTATTTAATCCCGGTGTGCTTGCTGTTCTGTGTGGTTCTGTGTGTTTGTTGTCATTCCTAGATGTTCTTCCATGCCTGTGGTTCCCATATCTGTGATTCCCAGCCTTGCTCTCCGGTTTGTTTGTGTTCTGTCGAGTGTCTGTTATTCTGAGCTTTATGTTTTCCCCCTCGTGGTGTTTCTTTTGTATGTTTGTTTATTTAGTTATTGTTAATAAACTCCCTTACCCTGCACTTGAGTCGTCCCCGTTTATGCGTTCCGTGACAAATATATGGAGAGCAGGGGACTTCCGATGTGAAACTATTGTTCCTCCTGTGTGTTCATGAGAGCAGTGGCGTAGCCACGGGGGGGCCTGGGGGGGCCTGGGCCCCCTCATTTACATGTGCGGCCCCCTCAGATTTTCAATTGTTTAAAATCGCGACTGTGAAAACTAAAGTGAAAACACATATCGCCCGCCGCACAAGACGATCACCTTTTTTATTATGGATATCACCTTTTTTTCCATCCAGACCGTCCACCCTCGAACAAATGATTCAGAGAATTAACTCTGAATACTTTTGCAAGCTGGGAACAGATGTGCGAGAGTTGGCTTGTACATTTCTTATCAAAATGGATGATCTGGACTACACAGAGGCCGATCTCAAGAAAGCGTTCAACCTTTGCCTCGATCGGGCTCTAGTTTATTGGGACTTTGACAGGCTGGGGAGTTTTTGGGACTTTGTGGGTCACATTCACCTAAGGGAACGGGAATCTGTCCCCAAACCAAATTTTCCACCCACACTAAATAGAAATCCCAATTCCCCTGTGACCCAAAAACGAGGGCGGAATAAGGCCATCCCAGAGCCTGCAAACTCCACACCTCCAAGCCGGAAAAGGAGAAAGAAAGGGCCTTCCTCTCCTTTGAAAGGCAAGGAGGCCGTCCCCAAGCTGATCGCTTTGCCGGGGCTCCCGAGACTGCTCGCCCTGCCAGCGCCCCAGGGCAACCCTGATCCCTTGCGGCCTGAACTGCCGGCGTTGCTCATCCCGCCTGATCTACCGGTCCCACTGGAGCCCACCTGGCTCAACCCGCTGGCCCCGCCTGATCTACCAGTCCCACTGGAGGCTCAACCCGCCGGTCCTACTTGATCTGCCGATGCCCACCTGGCTCAACCCTCCATTCCCACCCTGGCCCCCGGCCCAGAACCTTGGTCTGGTTGAGCCACCTTGGCTCATTCCTTCTGCTCCTTCCTGGACTTTGTGTTTAATTTTGATTTTGCTTCCTAGGTTGTGGACCCTTTTTCTGGTTTTGCTATTTGATTTGCCAAATTTTTCTCCCTCCCTCCCTTTCCCTGGTGTTCTGTAATTCATTGAGTTCCCTGTCCTTTGCGTGTTGCATCATTCTTTGGTGATGTTTGGTGTGGGGTTGTCTTGTGATTGTAAACCCCACCCATCTTGTTCCCTCATTTCCCTTCAGTGATCCCAGCTGTCTCATTACCTTCCTCATGTGTTCCCTGTTTAATCCCGGTGTGTGCGCTGTTCTGTGTGGTGTCGTTGTCATTCCATGCCTGTGGTTCCCGTATCTGTGATTCCCTGCCTTGCTCTCCGGATTGTTTTGTGTTCTGCAGTGTCTGTTATTTTTTATCTTTGTTTTCCCCTTGTGGGTGTTTCTTTTGTATGTTTGTTTATTTAGTTATTGTTAATAAACTCCCTTACCCTGCACTTGAGTCCTCCCCGTTTATGCATTCCGTGACAAATATATGGAGAGCAGGGGACTTCCGATGTGAAACTATTGTTCCTCCTGTGTGTTCATGAGAGCAGTGGCGTAGCCACGGGGGGGGGGGGGGGGGGGGGGGGGGGGGGGGGCCTGGGTGGGCCTGGGCCCCCTCATTTACATGTGCGGCCCCCTCAGATTTTCAATTGTTTAAAATCGCGACTGTGAAAACTAAAGTGAAAACACATATCGCCCGCCGCACAAGATGATCGCAACGCACCCCCAAAGTCAACAATAGCGTGCTGCGCGTCATACCACAACTAGTCTTGGCTGAGAGGTTGAGGTGATGAACTAGAAATCTATTGGGGTTTCCCCGCGCAGGTTCGAATCCTGGCGAGTACGTTATGCTCAGGCCCCCTCATTTTAAGCTGGGCCCCCTCAAAAATAAAATTCTGGCTACGCCCCTGCATGAGAGTGTATGAGAATAGCAACATGACTCATCATTTTATCCCTCCATATTGAGGACAGATAGATGGGTCAGAATTAGTTAGTCAGACAGAGAGATGAATTAGAATACATTGATAAAACACAATTAATGTTTTATCAGCTTATAGAAAGGCGTTAAAGAGAACTACCCCATACAGAACACATAGCAATTTCTCTTGAAACTCTTGCTCGAGGGCATCTCCGAATTTCAGTTTAATTCAAACACAAGCCAACACTTCAAAGGCTGCAAAAGCCAAGAGAGAGGGCTGGCAACAAGTTAAATTCGTGAGCAGCCTAGTGATTGTGTGTGTAATTATATTATTTTATATTAATTGTATTTCATAATCCTCTTTTATATTAGAGCCAGCAGGACCCAGAAGAAATTGGGAACAAGTCAAAGTAAAATACAAAAATATTCTGCAAAAAAGTAATCTTTACCACTTGCGCTGTTCTGCTGTTGTCTCTTAGAAAGAATGGATTTAATTTGTTTGGCTAACAGCAACCAAGAAGAAGGCCTTTAAGAGGCCTTTTCTATTTTGTTTATGGAGTTAAAAAGTTAATTAATAAAATAGAATTGCAAAAACTAATAAAGCAAAAAGTCAGACTTGAGATTGAATTGCTTCAAAAGGAACTTAAAAGTTAGTAAAATACAATTATAAGCTCTGTATTGAAGACCTTGCATGATTTATTACGTTGGTATGAGAAAGATTCTTATTGTATCTCCTTCTAGCTTTAGTGCTACAAACCACAAATTTGGCACACCCCTCCAGCCTGTTCTGACTTGCATTGCTGTATCTTTTCTAAGGGATGGAACAAACTGTTTTCCTAAAAATGATGATCAAAGCTCTGAAAAATCCCATTGACTTTCATTGTGGAATGTTCAGAATGAGCCAAGACCATTCAAAGACCAACTGTCAAAATTCAAAATTCAAAACACTGAAGCTTTGAAACAAAGCTTCAAATTTGAAATGAATGAAACTAATCAGTTTTAAGGATGTAAATAGTTAGGTAGTCTGAACTAAATCCATACGAACTTAAAGGAGCTCAATTACTTTCTGTCGAAACAACAAAAGGGAATTTGTGTGTTCTTTAAAACTGTTCTTTTGTGTGTGTATTGCGCTCTTCTGTTCCATTTGCCAAAATTAAGTTGAGGCAACACAATTCAAATGCATGGAAATAGGTGTCATAATAAAATTAAGTTAAACCAACGACTTAATCATTTTACTCTTGGTTAAAGTAAATAAAGTTGTTCAGTCAACTTAATGTCCGGTTGTCTATATTAAATAGTTCAAATTCATTGGCTCAACAAGATAAAATAGTTTACAGGTAAATTCCACAAGATAATTCAAATCAAAATGATTTGGTCTCATTTTGCCCTTCTGTTCCATTTGCCTACGTTAAGTTGAGACAACACAATTTAAATGCGTGGAAATAGGTGTCATAAAAATTAAGTTATACCAATGATTTATTTTTTTGAGTGCATGAGAGTCAGCGCAGTGAAAGGGCACAATAATGAGTTTCTAATCCAATGAGAATCAGTGATGCTGTCCTTCTACCTTCAATGTCAGAGACATTGTGGTTGGTTTATATCATATTTTTATCGTGCCAGTAACATGCTATTTTAAAGTTTCTGGTCCCACGTTCTCAAGCCAACTTCTAAAGTTTATCTCAACAAACTTTATTCTCTTGTTTATTTATTTTCACGGGCAAGAGATGACCAGCTGGATTTTTCAAAATAAAATAAAATTCAATTTTCCCCTAAAATCTTCCCTTTAGTTACTCAAAGGTCATTTCAATGTGTGCCCTTGTCCTGGCTAAAGCTGCATTGCAAGAGGCCTGTGGCCCAGGGTTGGGGTCAGGGGATGGTGGCATGAAATACTGCCAGCAGGCATATCCCCTGTCCTCTAGCAGGATACCATCGTAGTCACCTATATAATAGAGAAACACATTTCTGTTAGGCTCAAAATTAGTAAACCAGTAAGTGTGGAAAGTTTTAACTTACCACGTTCAAATAATGTGTATAATGCTGACTCTATAAAAATTGAGTCGTGGACAGAGCATAGCCATTTTGCTTCCACATTTGTTATGTGGTACATAGAGTCACACACCATCTAAGAGATTTGTAATATAACTGAATGCATTCCCTTGAATATTTACCAGACTCAATGTAAAGAACCTTACCTCCACACCTCTCTTCGGGGTGTACCTGTGACCAGCAAGATCCAATGATTCAATGAGGCAGGAGATGGTGCAGCAGAAGCTTCTAGCCTCTTCTATAAAGGGTGCACCTCTCTGTTGCACACAGGATGTTCAGGTTGTCCCTGACAAGATCCCGGAGAGAAAAACACTGAAGATCCCTGACTTGCTGAGGAAGGAGTTGCTGCATCAGAAGCCTCAAGCCTCTTCCGCACAGGTAGCATCCATGACTAGTCCCCACTGGACTTACCTTTACGCAGCAGTAGCCCAATGGGAGTCTCTGTAAATGTCAGGACTCCACAGGAAGCAGCAGTGCCCTCCAGGAAAATAATAAGAGCAAAACCAAGGTTTACTAAGCATCTGAAGGAGAATTTGCAAAATGCACCAGTGCCTGTTTTGTTCATCCGGGAAGAATCCATGGCCTCCAGGATCCCAAAAGGTGTGTCTGAGCATTCTGGGATCCCTCACCATCTGAGACAGCAAAAAGCCCATGCAGTTATCCTGCACAGTCCTTTTGCACATTCCTACCAAGGCCTATCTCTTCCTCCAAAGAACACCCATGTCCAGTCAGAGAAAGAGCCTGTGCCCATGGAGCACAGAAGTTTCTGTAAGTCCCTTCTATCTCTCTTTTTTCCACAAAAAAGGAAAAATGGCCTTTAACTATACAACATTTTCTAGGTCCTGTATTTAGAAACTGTTTATATTATTTTGCAAAATGATAGTAAGATATGTCTTTAGATTTAGTCTAAGAAGTACTCATTAAACCTGGCCAGCATTATATGGTGTCTGTTCCTTCTACAGCACGATGTAGGTGTGTCAACCACCTTCACACCAAAAAAATTGAAACCTGAACCAGACAACTCAGAGCAGACATTGACCCAGTTACCAGCTGACCGGAGCATTAATTAGTCCCCCCTTTCTCTCAATTTTACATAAACTATTAAACACATTCATGCTTTGATCTGGGATGACTCGCATATCCTTTTCAATTCATTGAACCCTTACATTGAAATAGACGAAGGAATAGAATATATCTTTACATTTTCTCTAAGAATCATTTATTAAATCTGGTCAGCATAATATGATTATGTTTGTTCCCTCAACAGGACAATGCAGGCAAAAAATAAATATCCCAGATCCATTGAGGTGGCAGAAGCCCCATGCCATGATCCTGCGCAGTCCTTTTGTACATTCCCATCCCAGGCCTATCTCTTCCCTCCAAAGAGCACACATGTCATTTTACACTACACTTTTAACATATTTCAACAATATACAATCACTTTCCATTGCACTTTTACACCTTCGGATTGCTTCCATCCATACTTATTGCACTACCTTAAATCTACTGCTTACCTTAGGCTAACATACAATTGTATAAATCAATTTGTAAAATTCTGTCTTTAGGAAGAGACATCTGTATATTACATTTATAGCAAATACTCACCTGTAAATGCTGTTTATACTAAGAGAGACCTGTAATTATATTTATAGCACATATTACCTGTAAATCCTGTTATAGTAATAACCATCTCCTTTTATATATATATATATATATATATATATATATATATATATATATATATATATATATATATATATATATATATATATATATATATATATAAGCATTCTATATATATATATATGCATTCTGTACATATCCATACCCTGCGCTTATGCAACCATTGTATATATCCTGCCTTGCCACTATTGCACTTCTGGTTAGACCTAAACTGCATTTCGTTGCCTTGTACCTGTACTTGTGTATTGACAAAGTTGAATCTAATCTAACCTAATGTCCAGTTGGAGAACGAGGCTGTGAATTTCTGAACGAGCACAGAAATTTCTGCAAGTTCCTTCAATCTCTATCAATTTTTTTATGTTTTCATAATTAAACAAAAAAGGACACTTTGCCATTAACTATGCTACTACATTTTCTAGGTCTTGTATTCAGAGACCCTTTATATTATTTTGCTAAATGATAGCAAGATATGTCTTTAGATTTAGTCTAAAAAGCACTCATTAAACCTGGCCAGCATTGCATGGCTGTCTCCTTCTACAGCATGATATAGGTGTCAGCCACCTGCACACCACAAAAATTCAAAACTGAACCAGACAGCTCAGAGCAGAGTATTGGTTATTCCCACCTTTCTTTCAATTTAACTTAGATTTAAACAATTAATATATAAATGAAAATATAAATGAAATTGGATGTTTGTCGTAGACTGTAAAAAATGTTAAGCCAGTACAACAACAAAAATATTAGCACTTATTTAGCTTTTTCTTATTCACTCAAAGTCTGTAAATAAATTAAGACTGACTGAAATTAACTTGTCAGTCATACATAAAAAGGTTTAGTTGAGTTAACTTAAGATTGTTATTTTTTTGGGGAGGTGCAACTATTCGTTAAAAAAACTTTTTAAGTTGGGCCAATTCAACAATTTTTGTCTGTAGAACTAAGAACTACTTTGTCTGTAGAATGTCTGAAGCTGAGTGAACAAAAAAATGCTTTTGGAAATTACAACCAAAAATAATACGTTACAACTGGAAAAGACAATAGCATTACACAAGTCAAAAACAGGGAGTAAAATGCTACCACAACAAAACATTTATTCCAAACAGCCATTTCATTCCATGGGTGCATGTTGAAGGCAATTAAATGTAATTTAAATGTAAAAGCATCTTAAACTCCCTCTACAGTAAAAAGCTTATTCCTCAAGGACTTGAGTTTGTTGGTGCCTGTTTCTTCCAATTTAAATGTTCTAACCGACCAGACAAGTGTTTGATATTGCATCACACTCCCTGAGGTAAGAGGAATCCCCGTTGTGTAATCTATATATCCACAAGCTTTCGAAATCAGTGGTTATATCTTTAACCCTCCCCCCCCCCACCCCCAGGTGAATTTCAAGGCAACCATTATTAACGTTTCCCCTTATTGTTTCCGTGGCGACATGTCATGCTTGTCACGTGACATACCATAGTCACAATAGCGCTGTATGAAAAATTTGTCGCTTTTATTTCTTTTTTCTTTACTCAAAATATTAGCAAATTTGTTGGATACGTCATCAACTACTTGAAATTCCGGTTCTCAAATATGTAGAAGTGAATGTGTTTTGTCGATTAAAAACTTTTATAATGATCATATTTGTTGATCTATGATTCGTGAACCATGATAGTTTGCGCCGCAATTCAGAGGATCTGATCTGTCAGATTTACAACACATCAATTCGTTCAGTTCATTCAACTTACGCGATTTAACCGTGCAGCCAAATCCATCAGCAAAAGTTAAAATAAACTTACTTATTTCATATAACCGCATTTAAAACACAGCTAGATTTAAATATTTATCAATATTGATATCTTACAAGGAGACACTACTACCGTTTCTGTTTTGTAATTAACCAATATCGACTTATTTATGAGTAAAGAACAACAATCATCAAAAATCATAAAAGCGCACTTACCATATAGTCCTCTGGATTATTCTTACCCTTGTCTCATATTTCATAAAGTTTCTTCTTCGGCTGTTTTCTCAGCACGTTTTCTGATGTTTCTCCCACGTTAAAAAGTAGAATTTTGTAGTGACTTAATGTAATCATAGAGGTCCTCAAATACGGCTATGCTCTCTCCCAAAATACAGTCACCTGAAAACATAGCCTGCTCCTCTTCCAGGAATAATGCCACATGATTGACAATAAACTCCAGTACCGCGCGCTCGTATGCGTCAATTAATACTCGCCTGACAGACACAGACAAAGACACAGGGACATTTAATAAGCATTCACATACTTTTTACATTCAATAAAAAGGCTGTACGTGGCAAATACCTCAAGTAAATAAGCTCATAATTGTGTGAGACCAGTGTTGTACCTTCTGCCCGTCCCGACCAGGTATGAGTTGGTGCCCTGCAGCGTCATGGAACTCAGGTTACAGCCCAAAACACGCACCGCTCTCGGTGACAGCTGCTCAATACGGGGAATAACAGCGGATATTTTATCCGGGACTGCTGAGACTCAACACGGATCTCAGATGACACTGAACACACTCTGTGACAGATCAGACAGGCAGCACTTTAGAGAAACTTCCTGTTCAAAAAAAGTCACTTTACGAAATAAAAGCATATGAGGTTCAAGGATGTTTGTTTTTGATTTATATTTTTGTAGCGCCCCCTACCCGTTTCTCTTGTAATAAAGTAGGACGGAACACCAGATTCATTAATAAATGCCTACAGAAGTCACTAAATGCTTGAACTGGCTTAAATATAAAAAAAAAGATTGTAAATGAAACAAAAAATAAATGAGAGTAATTCACAGTACCAATTGAACTGTATCACACTGAATATGTAATAACGTCACACATGGGAATTACCAGGAAACAATGTTAAACACTTTGGGCCCACACACACACACACACACACACACAAGTCCCTCACAGCCCAACCCATTGCAAGCCTAAGACATGGCTTGAGTACGTGGTGGCGTTGAAACGACCAACTGGCCCTTTCGCTCCCCTGAGCAGGAAAAATAACACCCAAACAATTAGAGTCTTTTCTTCCGTGCTACTACAATGGGCGATGCATACGGACTCCTGGACTCTTTAGTAATTCCAGCCGCCAACAGCTTTCTCTGACGTCGTACATCCTCGATGTCTGCAGGGGCGATGCGTCTGGAGAGTTCTCTGAATGGTTTGGCATCTTTCAATCTGATGGGATGCTCAACCTCTCGAGCTAATCCCACATCCCAATCATGGGTAGAGAACACATCACCACATCTGGTTGACAATTTTTGACGCAGTCTTTGTTCCCAGGCCTTAGGAAGGGATGACTCGCCAAAATTAAATAAACTATTATTTGGGAACTCTGCTCTCCAGAACTTATAGCAAGTGTGTCGGTGGGACACATTAGCAATCACTGTTCCAGCAGGAATGGTGTTCTCCTTGGATATTTCATTATGCACCAGAACTTGGACATTTCTCCCTTCTATGGCTGAAGATGGGAGAACCATTGGGGTTATGAACGTTCCAGCTGGAAAACTATCCTCTTCAGGGGTGTCCACCTCAAAAACCTCTTTTCTTAAAGGCTTGTCAGTCTCCATCTTGCCAACAGCACGTACTTCTCCTCTGGGTGGAACTATGCAACCCCTAGGCCCCATCCATGTGACTTTTCCCTCTGGCTCATCAAGAAGGTTTCTCCTCTCGGATGCTTGAGAAAGGTAGATCTCAGAGTGACGAGTCTGGATTCTCAGGACCTGTGCAACACTAGATCCCCTCAGTAGCATGGCTAAGGGCAGCAAGGCCTTTAAAGAAACTGCCGTTGGTACCAATAATGACTGGCAATTGGGAAGGACCTTGGGGTTCAGGGTATACTAGAGCAAAGATGGACAATGGCTCCTCCACTCCTGTGACCATGCCAGGGAATGTGACATCCACTACAATATCAACCTTATAAGGATAACTGGTAGAAATAAAGCCCCATATGGATAATCCAGCCTGAGGACTGAATTGGCACATCATGAAGATTCTTGGAGTACCAACTTTCAAACACAATTGTCACTTGTGATCCGCTGTCTAACTGTGCTTGACATATGTGGCCATTAATCTTTACTTCCACCGTGGATGCTGGCCCTACTAGTCCTTCAGGAAGACTGTTGGATATATAGATGTCTGTCTGGCTCTTTTTGGAGAAACAGGCTTGGAGCCGTTCGATTGTCACCAGTCTCGTTCTTCCTACTCTTTGCCTGCCGCAAATAACGAATCAGCTTCTCTTGTTCTGGCTGACTTATATCTTAATGACAGGGAAACAGACTGGGATGGTGTTGGCTGCCGCTCCAGCATATGAGGTGAACACTGAGTAGAACTGACACTCAGAACTTCCAACTGCTGCTGTAGTTGTTGGACCTGTTACTTTAATGCTTGTATTTCTGAATCATCAGTGTTTTCAGTCTTCTGGAGCGTTTTAACCCCTAAGGATGAAGCAGACCTAACTTTGGGCTCACCCCCACCAAGTTGGGTTCTCATTTCGTGAATCTCGGCCTGAAGTTAATGGATTACAGAGGTGCTGGCACTTTCCTCTTCATAAAATTGTATGGCCTTGGGTTTTGCAGACATTCTGTGGTGAGCGGTTTCACTCTCCTCAGCCTCACGTATCTCCTTTAGCAAACTCAGAAAAGAAGGTGGTTGATTTTTCCTTTCGTTTTAGTCTCAATTGAAGCAAAATAATGTCGGAGTTCACTGCCCCTCTAATCAGCTGTTCCACTCTCACTCTATCCACCTGTTGGAGGGACAGTCCATCTCTTTCCAATATTTTGCTGAGGGTCTTCTCCATCCTTTTCAAGAATTCCGACAAAGCCTCCTCGGCGCCCTGTCACATAAGATGAAACTTGAAGTATAAATACTCACCAGACCCAGATGACCCAAATGCGCTCTCCAATGCTTCCAAGTACTGCATACCACTCGCTTCCAGATTGGAGAATCAAACGTTCTGCATTGTTTCTACCAAGGTGTACAGGCATCGGTATGCATTGCTGTCACTTGGATGCTCTACTGTCTTTTCCAAGACCTCATCCATGGCACGAATAATTGACTCAGGGGAGCGGTCTGTGGCACTGTGGGGAGTAAGTGAAGCGTGAACATCACTGAGAGATTTACCTTCTTCCATCAGGAATTTTGCATGCTTTTCAGTAAACCCTCCAGAAGCTGTGTTAGATGCAGATTCCTTTGTCTGGAATACTATGACAGGCCATAGCTGATTTTTTTCCCCAAGACACTGCAGGAGGTGTGCGCTTCGGGTCAATGGCTCACACAACACTAGCAGAGCATGTAAGGTGGGTCCTTCTCATGTGTCTCTTACACAAACTCTTCCCAGTTTTTTACTGCTTCCATTACTTCTTCAATATCTATAAATTCTGTGTGAACAGGTACATTTATCAGCATTAAAGCATGGGCCTCATCAATGCAAGCATCTTTGCACCAGTTGGCTAACTCCGCTTGGAGACAGGGGTCTTTTGTTAGACTCATGATAACACTTGAAGCACTTCTGGTAGGTTAGAATGTGATGACAGGATATACTAAAGCTAAAGTCCTTTTTATTTTCTTCTGGAATATCCCAGACGAGCCCCCAATTTATGTAGCGCCCCCTACCTGTTTCTCTTGTAATAAAGTAGGACAGCACACTAGATTCATTAATATATGCCTACAGATGTTGAAGTTAGGCCTCTCTGAAGTCACAAAATGCCTGTCTATAGAAATTACCTAGACTTAAAACTCTGGTGAAAATAACAAAGTATAGGATTTAATTAGAAATATAAATAAAATATAAAAAGATTGTAAATAAAACAAATAATAAATTAGAGTAATTCACAGTACCAATTTAACAGTCTCACACTGAATATGTAATATCACTCATGGGAATTACCAGGAAACAATGTTGGGCCCACACACACACACACACACACACACACACACACCCTGTTGCATGCCTGCGACGTGACTAGAGTACGTGGTGGCTTTGAAAGAATCAACTGGCCCCTTCACTCTCCTGAGCAGGAAAAATAACACGCAAACATGGTACCTGAACTCCGCAGCACAATAGAGCGTGCCCGTATGACGTCACGCGCACCGTCGCCGCCATAATGGGGGACAAGTAGAGCTGGATACAGCGCGCACCGAATGTTAATCATGTTGTGAAACAGTCATATTTTAGGCTGCCTAAGGTAATAACACACCAAGGTGATCGTGCACAACAGTTGTCAAAGGCCAGACGTGAGAAATGTAAACAGTCAAATTCATGTTGAGAGAGTGATTGGCTTAGTCCGTCAGAAATATTCAATGCTATCATCCAGATCTGGACATACACTATTTGCTTCTTTCCCATCAATAACGTAATAAAATTAAAGGTGAACAAATGTAAATCATGATTAGATCACATGGATGTGCTGATCCGGATCTACAGTGAATAAAAACCATCCCACGACACACACATAAAGCGCTGCAATTATCAAGCATTATATCCATGTATATTATGTGCCTGCAAAAAGACGGTATCCAACAGTTTGCCGATAATATATGTAACAATATCTGACCTCTGTTTGGGTTTTTTGAGTGTATTTTCTGTAGAAAAAATCATACTTTAATCTTAGCTTTTCATACAGGTGTAGGACATCAATAAACAGCATTTTGCAAGATCTGTTCAGGTAACAAAAGTTTATAAAGATGTTAAATGAAAATATTTTTGGTCCAAACTGAATATACTTTATACTTAGAAATTAGGAATGCCTCTATTTTTTTTAATAAACTTTATTGCTAATGAAAACCATTTCATCTACCTTGGCAGTTGTTACACATCTGTCATTGATGACACAGGACGCCACTTCTCGCACCCAGCCACACACTAGCTGATTGTAAGCGTCAAGTCCCTTGTAACACTGAAGATCTTCGGCTGTATAAGGACTTAGGGTGAAAACCAGATAGTTGAGAACATTAATGTATGTTGTGTTCGGTAGAAGATTGACGTCCGTAGACCAGGTCACAATTTCATTCGGATCCTGTCCCTTTATTAACGCTATTTTTGCCTCGTACCTTTCTCTTTCAAAATTCTCAAGTCCATCTCTATATTTAGTTTGACTCTTACGCTCAATTTTCTCCCTAGATTTACATAAAATGTTTTTTTTTCTGCGATAACACTGGCTTTAACGTCGCTTCCCCCATGACATTGATTAGAAGTGGTCCCCCAAAATGGCGGCTGTCGTAAAACCACGTCACGATCGGGCGCGCTCTATAGCAGCCCACAGGAAATCTCTCTCCAGCGCGCGCTCTCTGAAGACGGGCCGTATGTTCCTCCCTCGCAGCCAGCGAACCCCCGATGTTACGGATATCTATTTGGTAGATATGGTCCTCAAAGCTCAACAAACCGCAGATAAAGAGTCTGCAGTCCTCGCGTTTGTCGACAGATGTCCTTAGAATAATTAGACAGCTGCTCTTGACGATCGGCTGACATTGACAAAAACTCTCGCTCCTCACCCCGAACCACCAATCACGTCTCCCAAAACACCGGCGAGGGCGGGACTTAGCGCTCATGAACCAAGAAAAATAAAGAAATACCTAAACTGTAGGTTAACATCACTTTTCCCTCAAACTTCGATTTTCCAATCAAACTTCACATTTGACTGGGTTCTTAAAGGCATACACTCACATTTATCCATTAAACTATATTGCTGCATACTCCATTCCTATTTGAGCTCTGAGTTAGAACCAATAACAATAAATATAAAATAAAACAAGAACTACCAAAGGAAAAGTATTCTACTGGGTTACGCTTTTAAAGTACTATTAATTGAATAGCTTTATATGTCATTATACAGTGGAACCCACTTATCTCGACCTCGGTTATCTCGCCAACCCTGTTACGTCAACGTTTTTGAAGTGGAACAGCTAAACTCCCTATTTTTCGTAGCATTTTCTTATGGACTATGTCGATTATTTTATGTCATTGAACCCTGATATCTCAAGCACAAAATGTGCCATTTAACATCAGTTATCTCGATCCCCATGACTAATGATTGTACCGAGTTCACTGCACATCCGCTGAGTTCGGTCTGACCACATGCGCATCACGGTCTGTATGGTCACTCACTCCAATAACGCTTCACTCATTCTTGCAACACAGTGCCACACTGCTGTGCAGCCACGAGACCATAGTAACCACATGTGCAATATTTAGGAACTGAAGGACTGGCACAGAATAATCATATAACTATAATGCCACAACATTTTATCAAATTTTGCCTAACATTAATTGAAACAATTTTTCCATAGTTATTTTAAGTGTTTACACTACGCATGATTGTCGGTAGATAGGTTTAGATTAAATTATGACATAAATGAACCCCTTGAACAATGCAGTAACAGAAACATTGCTCTGTTTAATTCAGACAATGGAAGAGTTGAATAGATCAGAGTCTACAGCTGGTACATTGGTAGAATTATTAAACATTATGTAATAAATGTCTGGTGTGGAACCAGAACCAAATGTTTGGATTTTGAACAATTTGTAAATACACAACATGCAATGGTTGTGTCAGAATCTCATCCAGAACCAAATTTTGATGATGGTTTAATCAGCATCACATTGAGAGGCCAAGTTTGACATCAGATGTTAATACACTTTTGTCAGCTAACGATGTTTACACTGTAGATCTATTCATAAATAATAATTCAGAAGCAACTCTGATGTGCAGTTTGATGAGAGATAGAATTTAAGATTGTCAATAGCATGAAGTAAACATGGCGGTACTTATCGAAAGACATGTGATCTGGCCCACAAGGAAGTTATTGATAAAAACAGACTTCTGTTTTCCCCTGTGAACATTTCAAACAATCTTTGCATTGCAATCTGTGGCACACTTTCTAAATCCACAGAAACCTCTGTCAGAGCCAGAGTCTATATTGTTATTGCAGAGGTCAGCCGGATATGCTGAACAATGCAAGATAGTGCTTAATGACATTGGTTGGATTACCCAGTGCCCAAAAGGGAGGGGGTATCAAATAATATCTCACAGGGGTGCACAATATAAAATTGAATCTGATAAGGGCTGTGTGAAATCCTAATCATCAGGAAGAAGTACAACAGTCTTTACAGTTCACAGAGATCTGCACGAATCAAATGCTAAGCAACTCTAGTTTGAGTTCAGATCCCAATTTGTCAGTTCAGTTCTGATGTAACATCTGCGTTTCCTCCTTCAGGGAACAGGGGTTACAATAGTAACCTATATATTTAGATTAATATGCTGTTAGTAAAAGATTCACGAGACAACAAGGAAACTGATATTTTGAAAAAAGAGATGACTTCAGATCAAAATTTTTTCTGAAACTCTTAGATCAGGAAAACTATGATTAAGAAACTTCACTTCATATCTGTGCATTAGGACAAGGATTGCAAAACATTTTCAGATTGTACACAAAGTGTAATCAATCTTGAAACCAGCAAAAACCTTTTAACCTTTAAAAGTTAAAGAGCAAAATAGGTTGATGATATCTTTTGGTTAATCTTTTATTGTCCTTATCTTAGTACAGACATGGCTATATTTAAGAGGCTAATGAGGCAGTGACATGGAACTAGCTGCTCTGACAGATTAATCAAACTGGTTCAGTAACTCCAAATTATTCATTAAAAACAGACTCAAGTCATTTGTTTCAGAATCTGAAGCCTGACAAGTTTTAGCTAGTCACATATAGATAGATAGATAGAATTTTATTGTCCCTTAACGGGAAATTTGTTTTCACAGACGTGTCGTCGCAGCAGAGCATGTGTGATCTATATGTGTTTTAGGTTGTCGTCTCTTATATAAAATCAATAAAATATGATCTGCAACTTAATCATGCTTAATTTAAATCAGTATTAAAATAGCATCTAAACACAGGAACACATAAATGCTCTCAAATGGATGGATGTATAATGTACCTGCGTGAATTTCTCCTGTAGAACACAAACAGTAATTTGTGAATTAATTGTTGTGTCGAAACAAATGAATCAGTCGATTCATTTGACAAAACCAGGTAAAAAGATTTGTTCGGATTCTAATTGATCAGCTTCTCACTTGTTCAACTCAAGCAGTTAACAGCCGGGAAGATTATTACTGTAATAAATAATGACTCTGTCACACAGTGTCAATGTGTTTAAAATGTCATAAAGGTGTGTAAACGATGACATCATTTTTACATAATTGTTAGCAAACTATTCTTTCAATTCCAGCGAATTCCAGTAACAACTCTTTATGCCATGGCATACAATGAGATTGTAGCAAACCCTTCAAAGCAGTGTTTCCCAACCTTAAGTAAAGTAAACAAATCCCACGGAAACACTGCTATATATCAATATACTAAAATCACTCAAACAGGCATTACTTCAAAAGGCTTATTAAAACTAGTAATTTTATTAAAAGTACTCACATTTCATGTGAAACCTGAGTCAGGTAGGAATATGACAAGGTCTTATTGGTAGCTATATGTTGTTGTTGGTGATGAAAAACAACATACGTACATATTGTCCCTGTCAGGTGGAAACCTCACATGTTTAAAAATATTTAAAAAATTGTTGGTTTTGTGGCTTTATATATGGTCAGCCACTTGCATTCATGGAGGAACAGAAAGCCCTCAGAATACATTAAAAGATCTTCACTTGTGTTATGAAGATGACACTGACCCTTTAAGGTTGGATGTATGTGTAAAGGTCAAATTATAGATCTAATAACTATAGAAATTAATTACAGCTGTAGTTACATCCAGGTATTTAAAAATGTGTAAAATACAATGGGGAGGAGGGTTGATTAACTTAAATTAAAGATACTTAAGGGTATTTTCACACCTATAGATAATTTGCTTTGTTCCGAAACAGGCACTCCATTTGTTAGTGTTGGATTTTCTTCCGGGTTTAGTTCATTATCACATCTCAAAGCGTACCAAAATGTGTTTATGCAGGACACACTTTAGTAAAGCTGTGTTCTGATTGGTCAGAGTTTCCCTATTAAATCTTATTGTTGCTTTAACTGTAACTGTCTTAATGTGGTAATTAAGGCTTTGTGTTTTTAGTGTCCAGCAGAGATTCTGTTTATGTTCGCTGATCAATGTTTATATGTGAATCAAAGCCTAAATTAAATCTGTTCATTATAAAAAGCAAATGAGCCTCAATTCATATGTATTAGTTTTACAGTTTCTTTATAAACCTTTTGAACTGGTAGTTGCATAGCTCTCTACTGGAATGACATGAGACTGAATAAGTGGTAAAGTAACAGTGTAAAACACCAGCTTACAGATAAACATATATTGAAGCTCAAAAGAAGACTGGACGGTTACATGATTCTCAAAATGTGCAAAGAGTGACCACAGGTCAGGAAGTACAGATTTTGAGAACCTTAAAGTATTTAAATGAATCAGACAATACACAAATAGACATAACATGTAAAAAGCCATGTAATCCTCAGATGAAGCAGATTTTCAAAGCCCAGGTAAACATTTATAAAGGTATTACAAAATCAAAATATGTCCATTGATCTTTTCTTAAAGAACCGATAATCTCTTCAAATCATTAGTACCTCCTGTTTTACTTGACATTTGGCAATATATAACTTTTACATTTTATATTTGAACAGTCTACTTCTCTCAAAAGTGTGTAAACTCCTCTGTTTGGCAGCTTAGTAAAAGTCTTTGGCATTTCTCCATCATCCACCCATTTTTTGTGCATTTTCTACGTCACAAAGTCACTGAACGTCCCAGATCTCACAGAGGAGGGGGGTGAACTTGTGGTCACTCATGCGCCAGGACTCTAGCATTTCGGCGTGGTGGTGGTTGAGGGTGCGAAGCTCAGTTAGACGACCGAGAAGCCTTGCAAAGTGCTGGGGTTCCTGAGGGTGCTGCAGCTTACAGACCTTCCTCAGCACCTCCAACATGGGCTCCTGCAGACGCTCCACTGCCTGCTGGTCTTTTACATATGGTCTGTCTGCGGTTAGAAAGAACACTTTCAGTCAAATGGAACATTTTGTTATGGCCTTCTGAAGCTTAAAACAATGACAAACAATGTTCTTCTCTATTGTGACCAGATGAACAATTTTTTACAATTTAACTTATCCTTAGAACAGTAAATTGATTACATAAGAACCAAAAGTGGGTTTAAGATGGTTTGAATGTGCAGTAAGCGATTTCTGGGAAACTTTAAATCAATCCAAACAAACACTTTTGGTTTCATTGTACTGCCCCCAAAATGCATGAATATTCAGTGGATGAGTGGAATCTTTATTATACTGTATATTGTATCTTTATTATAGCTGAAGCAAAGCAAAATAATGCTTCATGAAAAACAAAGCATATATGACGAACGAAAGACAAGGAAGAAACAAAAACAAACATACAGTACACAAATATATACAAACAAGAATATGTTGCCAGTTGGTTTTGCTTGACGGTGTCAGAAAAATGTAACATTACAGCATTTTATTGCAATGAGACTTCTTTGTTTCATTATGGGAAGGGTTGGGCTCATGTTCATTCTTGTCACAAAGTCTCAACAGTCACGCTACATTGAATGACACTTCTCGTCAAAATGCATCCTGCTCTCTCAAATATAACCCATCATCATGACCTACTTCTGTCTTTTGATAAAGACGTTTATTTAATGGATTTAGATTGTGTACATTTACATACATTTAGCGTTTTAAAAAGTCTTGTGCTATGAAATGGAGATTTTTCTGCATTTGATTTGTTAATGCATAAGTTTCTTTGGGCTAGAATATATCATGGATGAAGAGTTTGAAATACTTTAATGAAAAACAAAAAAAAGATCATCAAAATAGATGATGGTATCAAAATAGCAGTGTCTTTGCACACACGTAGCCAACACAAATAACAACCCACAACACAAGAGTGAGAAGGCAGAACTAAATACACATGATGATGATTTGAAATGACTAATGCCTGTGGTGAAGATGAGTGTCCATGGTTTATTGACCAGTGGTGGGAAAAATGAACAAAGGAATATGTGTCCCAATAAAACATGTGAAGAGTCCTTGTGAAGTGACGAGGTAACAGAATAGAAACATTAAATGAGCAGAGTCTAATGTCAAGCGTCATTCTACTCCCTTTTATTTAACAAAACAATTGTCAAAAGCCTAAAAGCAGTTTAGATCAAAGTTTAAAAAAGTATTTTTTCTGTTGTCTTGCATTCATGTAGCTTTATTTGTTCATTTATTCATTTTTCTGGTTGTATACTATGTACTAAATCCTAGTTCCTATGGGTTTATCATTTAAAATTTACAAAGAAAATTTGGAGTTGTTATTATTCAAATACATTATTCAAATTGACAAGGTTTTTTTTTTTTTTTTGTTATCTATATCAGTAGACTGGGTGATTTGTGAAGTTGGCTTTTATGTTGTGTAATATTTGTGGGAGAAACATGCATTTTTTCATTTAAGAGTCGTACAATATAATGTATCTATGTCACCTTGTACGCTCAAGGTACATGTTAACTTCAGTTCAGCCCTTACTATAATGATACATCATTAAATGAAACTTCACTATGACTTAATTTGAGTTTGTGTTGAACTGTTTCATTATAATAGATGTATTGCACAGGCTTACGGAACTGACAAATCTGCTGGCAATCGTTCAGTTGACACAGAAACCAGCTCCAGAAAAACAATGACAATTAAAATAATCATTAATGACCTGTTAACTGTCAAATCTGCTGCCAATCATTCAGTTCACATAAGGTCACAACTTGACACAGAAACCAGCTCCAGAAAAACAATGACAATTAAAACAGCCCTGTTACAACAGGTTTTCTAATTTTAAAGCAGATTCTAAAGCTCTTGCCTTATCATAAATTGAACTTTTCTATCACATATACATTAACAAATTGCTTCTAGGAACGTCAGCCTTAGTAAAAAACAGATGTCACAGGAAAAGACACAGATAACATTTTAAATTCAAACTGTCATATAATATGCAATGGACTTCTGAGTCTTTACAGTGCATTTTTATGAAATTGAGAAAGACAATATGCTCCACTGTATACAGTACAGTTCAAAGGTTTTGGATCAGTAAAGTTGTGTTTTTACTGAAAGGAATCAATACTATTATTCAGCAAGGACACATTAAATTGACCAAACGTGACATTTACAATGTTACTAAAGATTTCTATCTCAAATGTACTTTATTCTTTCAAAGAATCAAAGAATGAACAAATGTATCACGGCTTCCAAAAACATTAAGCAGCACAACTATTTTCATCATTGATAATAACAAATGTTTCTTGAGAACCAAATCAGCATATTGATAGATTTCTGAAGGATCATGTGACACTGAAGACTGGATTAATAACTGCTGTCAGCTTTGTCTTCAAAGGAATTAATTACATTTTTTAATTTATTAAAATAGAAAACAGAAATTGCAATAATGTTTCATAATAAAACTGTTTGTAATGTATTTTTGGCCAAAAAAAAGTGCGAAACTAAACTAAATAATTTGCAATCTGCAACTTTTTATGCAGAACATTAAGTTTCTTTGGGCTAGAATATATCGCGGATGAAGAGTTCGAATTACTTTAATGAAAAACAAAAAAAAGATCATCCAAATAGATGACGGGATCAAAACCACAGTGTCTCTGCACCACGTAGCCAACACAAATAACAACCCACAACACAAGCGTGATGTAACGGATTCGGCCACGCCCCCGGCACCAGGCTCCCCCTACACTCCGCCCACACACTCCGTGTCACCTGAATACTAGAACCTGTTCCCATTCACCCCTGCACCATAAAACATGCACGCACCCCTCAGTCAGCGTCTGGTCTCATCTGAGATACGCAGACTCTATCCCCGAGCCATGAGAGTCCTTGAAAGACTTCCAGTCCAAGCTATTAGCGATCTTCAGTTCCTCTACACTGCATCTCACTTTCTGGAAATCATCCCGAGTCTGCCTTCAACCAACCAGCACCCAGTTAAGAGCGCTCTGCATACCGTCACTGCCTCACACCCGTTATCTGCCTTGTGTCCTGCTGATTGTAATAAAACTTCACTTCTACTTACCTCCGTGTCTGTGTCATGATACGTGAGAAGGCAGAACTAAATACACACAATGATGATTTGACATGACAAACGGCTGTGGTGAAGATGAGTGTCCATGGTTTATTGACCAGTGGTGGGAAAAAATGAACAAAGGAACATTTGACCGAATGAAAACATGTCAAGAGTCCTTTTGAAGTGACGATGTAACAGAATAGAAACATGAAATGAGCAGAGTCTAATGTCAAACCTCATTGTACTCCATTTTATATAACAAACAATTGTAAAAAGCCTAAAAGCAGTTTAGATAAAACATTTAAAAGTCTTATTTCTGTTGTCTTGAATTCATGTAACTTTATTTGTTTATTTATTCATTTTTTTCTAATTGTACGTACAGCCATGCATAAAAGAAATCCTACTTCCTATGGGTTTATCATTTAAAATTTATAAAGAAAATTGCGTTGTTAATCATATTGCTGAAGGTTTTTTTTCTTTTTCGTTATCTATATCAGTAGACTGGGTGATTTATGAAGTTGGCTTTTATGTTATGTAATATTTGTGGGAGAAACATTGCATTTTGTCATTTAAGAGTCGTATAATATAATGTGACTATATCACCGTGTACGCTCAAGGCACAAGTTAACTTCAGTTCAGCCCTTACCATAATGAAACATCATGAAAAGAAACTTCACTATGACTTATCATTTGAGTTTCTGTTGAACTGTTTCATTGTAATGGACGTATTGCACAGGCTTTCGGAACTGACAAATCTGCTGCCAAGTTGATTTAAGGTGACATCTTAACACGGAAACCAGCTCCAGACACACAAGGAAAATTAAAACAGTCATTGATGAACTGTTAACAGACAAATCTGCTGCCAATCGTTGAGTTGTCATAAAGCCACAACTCAACACGGAAACCATCTCCAGACAAACAGTGAAAAATAAAACTTTCCTGTTACAACAGGTTTTCTAATATTAATGCAGGTTCTAAAGCTCTTTCCTGATCATAAACGTTCTTTTTCCATTGAAAATATTTGGAATATTTGTTTTTGTAATTGTCTCTTAGTCATCTCTCTCATCTCTCTCTGCTCACTCTCTCTCCTCCCCCTACACTGATTGGCTACAAGTGTGATGTGGTGCTCGATCCGATCCACTTTCAATATCTCTTCTCGGAAATCGCTAACTGCACTTTTACATATTTCTTTAGTAGGTGTTCCAAAACTGAACTTTTCCATCACATATACATTAACAAATTGCAACTAGGAACGTCAGCCTTAGTAACAAACAGATGTCACAGGAAAAGGCACAGACAACATTTTAAATTCAACCTGTCATATAATATGCAATGGAATTCTGAGTCTTTACAGTGCATTTTTATGAAATTGAGCAAGACAATATGCTCCACTGTATACAGTACAGTTTAAAGGTCAGTAAGGTTGTGTTTTTTCCTGAAAGGAATCAATACTATTATTCAGCAAGGACACATTAAATTGACCAAATGTGACATTTACAATGCTACTAAAGATTTCTATCTCAAATGTACTTTATTCTTTCAAAGAATCAAAGAATGAACAAATGTATCACGGCTTCCAAAACACATTAAGCAGCACAACTGTTTTCATCATTGATAATAACAAATGTTTCTTGAGAACCAAATCAGCATATTGATAGATTTCTGAAGGATCATGTGACACTGAAGACTGGATTAATGACTGCTGTCAGCTTTGTCTTCAAAAGAATGAATTACATTTTTAAATTTATTAAAATAGAAAACAGAAATTGCAATAATGTTTCATAATAAAGCCAAAAAAAATTGCGCAACTAAACTAATTAATTTGCAATCTGCAACTTTTTATGTAGAACATTAAGTGCCACGAATTCTCAATAGTCACATTTCATTGAATGACACTTCTCGTCAAAATGCATCCTGCTCTCTTAAATATTACGCATCATCATGACCTACTTCTGTATTTTGATAAAGACGTTTATTCAGTGTTTCTGAGTTCACTGGATTTAGTGTACATTTACATACATTTAGCGTTTTAAAAAGTCGTGTGCTATGAAACTGAGATTTTTGTGCATTTGATTTAATGCATAAGTTTCTTTGGGCTAGAATATATCATGGATGAAGAGTTTGAAATACTTTAATGAAAAACAAAAAAAAGATCATCAAAATAGATGACGGTATCAAAACAGCAGTGTCTTTGCACACACGTAGCCAGCACAAATAACAACCCACAACACAACCGTGAGAAGGCAGAACTAAATTCACATGAGGATGATTTGAAATGACAAATGGCTGTGGTGAAGATGAGTGTCCATGGTGATTGGGAAAAATGAACAAAGGAATATGTGACCCAATGAAAACATGTGAAGAGTCCTTGTGAAGTGACGATGTGACAGAATAGAAACATTAAATCAGTCTAATGTCAAACGTCACTGTACTCCATTTCATTTAACAAACAATTGTCAAAAGTCTAAAAGCAGTTTAGATAAAGTTTAAAAAAAGTATTTTTTTCTGTTGTCTTGCATTGATGTAGCTTTATTTGTTTATTTATTCATTTTTCTGGTTGTATGTACAGCCATGTATGAACGAAATCCTAGTTCCTATGGGTTTATCATTTAAAATTTACAAAGCAAATTTGGAGTTGTTATTATTCAAATACATTATTCAAATTGACAAAGGTTTTTTTTTTTTTCGTTATCTATATCAGTAGACTGGGTGATTTGTGAAGTTGGCTTTTATGTTGTGTAATATTTGTGGGAGAAACGTCTCAGGTTACTTACGTAACCCTAGTTCCCTTAGAGGGAACGAGACACTGCGTCGGAACGCATATGGGAACGCATTAGCGTGATTGTCTCTTGAAGCGCAATTGAAACCAGGTGTGCGAGTGCAATCACCGAGGGTGATATCATGAGCCAGGAGTATAAAGGCACGCAGTGAACTAGAAGCCTCAGCTTAACTAGTGTCTGAAACAGCCGGCGTGCGACGGAGCTGAGGCTACGAGACGCAGTGTCTCGTTCCCTCTAAGGGAACTAGGGTTACGTAAGTAACCTGAGACGTTCCCTGTCAAGGGAACTCAACACTGCGTCGGAACGCATATGGGAACGAGAATACCCACGCCGCCTCAGCGAACGGAGTACGCCAAGCTAACGTAGCTCACTACGAAAGGGCCAAGGTTCCCAAAGCGGGGTTAAGGTCTAACTGGTAGAACTTAATAAGAGTATGCGGTGAGGACCAGCCAGCCGCATCACAAGTATCAGCAAGGGGAGCCCCTGCGCAAAAGTTTTTAGAGGTAGCCATGCTCCGGGTAGAGTGGGCGTGGACATGCAGTAGGAACTGCTGACCCGCCGAGCCATAAGTCAGTGAGATAGTCTCGACTATCCACCTGCTCAAAGATAGTTCTGACGCTGGAGCTCCCTCAGGAGCCCCGAAGCATACAGAGAGTAGGTCTGACCTACGTAATGAAACCGCTCTGCGGACGTAGGTGTCCAGTGCTCACACTGGACAGACCTTGTTCTTGGACTCCTGGTCACGACTGGAGGGGAAGACATAAGGCCTGCAGTATAGTGTGTCGAGCCGGGCTCGAACGCACTTTAGGAACATATCCAGGTCTGGAAAAGAGGAAAGCTTTCGCCAGACAAGGAGCAAACTCCAAACAGGAGGGGCCACTGAGAGGGCCTGGAGGTCACCAAGCCTCTAAAAGGAAGAGATGGCTAAAAGGAACACCGTTTTTAAGGGTGAGTAATTCCTCCGAGATGTCCTCGAGTGGCTCAAGGGTGCCTGGGACAGAGCCTGGAGAACCAGGGACAGGTCCCAGCCCGAGAGCGTACTGCTGGCCTTAGCCTCAAAGTGCCACGAAGGAAACGCACTACTAGGGGGTCCCAACCCCGAGGGGTACCACTTGGGGGTACGTGGTAAGCCGTAATGGCAGCCACGTACACCTTAAGCGTGGAGGGGGACAACCCGGCAGCAAACTTTTCTTGTAGAACTCCAGGACGATACCACATGGCAGGTCACTGGGTCTAAATGTTTGTCACTGCACCAGGAAGTGAAAATATTCCACTTCTGGGCGTAGAGCTTCTTCGTGGACGGGGCTCTAGAGTGGAGAATGGTCTCAACGACCTCAGTCGAGAGACCTGAGTCTATGAGTCGGGCCACCTCAGAGGCCAGACCCAAAGATTCCACAGTTCCGGGCGAGGATGAAGTATCCTGCCCTAAGCCTGGAACAGAAGGTCCACTCTGACGGGAACCTCCAAGAGTGCCGTCTAAGAGGGACACCAAGTCCGAGAACTACACCCTGCCCGGCCACTGCGGGGCAATAAAGGTGAGACGGACCCTGTCCTGGCGAACTTTCTCTAGAACCCTGGGAGCAGAGCAACCGGGGAAAGGTGTACAGGAGGAGCCTCAGCTACTCATGTCGTACCAGCCAGAGAGAAGCTGGGAGAACAGGGGAGAATAGAGCAGGCAGCGAGCCGTCTCTCGAGACGGAACGGGCCGGAATTCTCCCCATCTGCTCCAACACCTCGGTGCGGAGTCCTATTCCCCGGGCCTCAGCCCCTGTCTCGACAGGAAGTCTGCCCCCGAATTTGGGGACCCCGGGATGTAAACTGCTCGAAGGGAGCTGAGTTTCCCCTTGGGTCCACAGGAGGTCTGGGAGAAAAGCTTGAAGTGCTAAACGGACAGCCACGCTTCCGGCACATATTATATGCCAGGAGAGGTGGAGTCTGCTCCACAGACCCTAAGTCGAGCGGCCCCTCGGGGCCACCCCCCAACCCGAGCGGGAGGCGTCTGTCAACAGCGTCACGCGGTGACAGAGTGATCCCAGTACGGGCCTTCGGGAAAGAAACCAGGCTTTCTTCCACTGATGCAAGACCCGCAGCATCGCTTTGAGACCTTGATCAAGCGGGAAAGGTTGCCCCTCGAGGAAAACCCCCTGGTTTTTGAGCCACCATAATGGTCACAGATGGCGCAGGCCTAGTGGAAAAGCACTGGGAACTGCCGCCACAAAATTTAACACTTCCTAGAAGCGTCTGACCATGAGTGGCCGACCTAGCCTTATGCTCTCGACTGAGGACGGGATGGAGGCAACACGCACGGGTTAGAAACCGTGCCGAGTTTGACCCAAAGTCCCGTGCAACACGAGGGACGTAGTGCTCTGCCTCGGCAAGAGCACATTCCTCCCGGTATTCAGTCTCAGCCCGAGCTCCTAAATGTGAGCGAGAACAACATCTCGATGTCGCACCGCGCTCTCCCGAGACTGGGCCGGAAAGAGCCAGTCGTAGAAGAGATACGTACATAAACCTCCCGGGAAGAGGAGCCCTGAAGCCAAGCTGGCCCGCAGGAAACAGCCGGCAGGGATACAACGGCTCTGGAGAGGAGAGCGGTCTTAGCAACCTCGGTTGTGAGACCAATACCATGCGCTAGGCCCCCTCGGAGGCCGAGCACATCTACTCCAGAACTCCCAGGAGCGGAGCTAGAGCTGCATCCACGCACTTGTTGAAAGTGTGAGGAGACAAGCTAGGCCGAACGGAAGAACTTGGTATAGATAAGCCTTGTCCCCAAAGGCGAATCTGAGGAACTTCCGGTACTGTGGAAGGATGGAGACATGCAAATATGCGTCCTTCAGATCTGTCGCGACAAGCCGGTCCTCAGGCCTGGCTTGCACTACAAACTGCTTCAGAGTAAACTCTCTAAATCTCAGTGGCGAAGATCTAAAGTAGGACGCAAGCCTCCATCCCTTCTAGGGACGATGAAGTATCGGCTATAAAAGCCCGGACCTCTGGCTGAGAGAGGAACATACCTTATGGCCTCTTTCCCCAGCAATGGGTCGACTCCCTGTCCCATGACCAGAGCCTGCTCGGGGACCACCAGAGTTGGCAGAACCCCCGAAAAATCCGGGTGGATAGACCCGGAAAAGTAGCATATCATTCTGATACGGTACGCAGGACCCTTCTGAGAGATACCTGGCAGACGTAGCCACGCTACCATGAAATCTACTAAGGGTATCAGTCTCTCGAGACTGACCTCTGGACGGATATGTTTTCCTACTCGGGGCCCTGGATGGCACCAGAGAGCCTCCGGAGCAGATGCTCTAAAACCCTCCTCAGAGGGGGCAGCCTGCCCAGTGCGCCCCGTGTGGGGCACAACCGGAAGTAGCTACCTGCAACGAGCATGACCCGGCCCCCTCGAGGTACCGAGCCTGCTACCGCGCTTACAGGGCACTGATCTACCCCTCGAGGCAGACCAGCGGGGGGCCCCTGCCTAGCCTGGAGGACAGCCCTCAGATCTGTCCTGCCGAAGGCTGCAGCTGAGCGTGACAACCTGTACTGCCACCCAGGGGGGGCTGTCTGGTGACAATGCTCTGCCGCTGAGCAGCGCGGTAGGAGGAGCCGCTGCTGGGCTGCGGCTGGCTCGCAGTCCCAGACACTCGAGAGCGACGGGGAAGAATTCTCCTGAATGCTACCTCCCGCTTTGCAGCCTCATTAAACCTTTCGACTGCCATCTCGATAGCATCGCCGAAGAGGCCAGGAGGCATAAGAGGGGCATAAAGAGGATATTCTTATTTTTCTCTCTCTCTCTCTCAGCGCGGTCAAAAAGCATGGCGCAGAGAGAGATAGCAGTGGCCCTGCGCAGCTCGGCGACTGCCAAAGGGCCATCCCCCGCCGTCATCGAGGATATGGGCGGCGTCGGGATTTCAGGGGCGGCGATGAGTGGTGCGCGAAATAACTCGCCAACTTCCACTCTAGGCATCGCCCCTAACCCGGCCACAGGAGTAGTATAGTTAACGGCTCAGCGCTGCTATACACTCTGTGAGAAGCGGGCTATTTCCATGACCTCAACACCTCGATGTGGAGGTTCGGGAAAAAAACAAATCCCGACGCTGAGGCTGTACTCGGGCGGCAGGCAACACTCGTCCTTGAACGAGCGTCCCTTGGCTCAGCTGGTCACTCGAGACCCAGCCTCGCCATTGCCCAAAACCTCAAGCAGCTCCTCAAATGCAGATGAGATTGATGGCGGTTCAACCTCATCCACATCGATGCTGACTAAATCCCCCTCCAATTTCTCAAAATTGGAGAAGTTCAGCAACGCTTCCTCACCCTGGTCGGAAGTAGTCACCACATGGTGCGCTTCCGAGTCCTGCGTGAGGGTAGATTTAACAGGAAAGGGAGAAGAAAAGGCGTCCCCGTCTCCAACCCCGCTGTTAAACCCAGTTGTGATCCTCATGAGCGCGACCGCCGCTGAGCCTCAGCTGCAGCGGGGCGAGATCACGAGGACCGCGAGCCTGAGCAGTTCCCTCAAAAACTGCCAGGCAGAGCGGAGAGTGCGCGGCGGCAACCGCAAACACTCTCTGCACACTCAGAGCCCTCGAGCAGTGAGCATGCATGCAAACATGTGACACAGAGAGCGTGTATATCACTGCCCGTGATGAAACGCGGCAGGAGTGACACAACGCAGAAATCTGTGTACCCGCCATCAAAACATAGGTAAGTGAAAATCAAACTTACAGCCAGCAATGCACTTTACACACACGTTAGCTTCGAGCGCTGTTGAAGACACTAAAGCTGAGGCTTCTAGTTCACTGCGTGCCTTTATACTCCTGGCTCATGATATCACCCTCGGTGATTGCACTCGCACACCTGGTTTCAATTGCGCTTCAAGAGACAATCACGCTAATGCGTTCCCATATGCGTTCCGACGCAGTGTTGAGTTCCCTTGACAGGGAACATGCATTTTGTCATTTAAGAGTCATTTAAGAATAATGTGACCTAATATATCACCTTGTACGCTTGAGACACAAGTTAACTTCAGTTCAGCCCTTACTATAATGAAACATCATGAAAAGAAACTTCACTATGACTTATGACTTCATTTGAGTTTCTGTTGAACTTTTTCATTGTAATGGACGTATTGCACAGGCTTTCGGAACTGACAAATCTGCTGCCAAGTTGATTTAAGGTGACATCTTAACACGGAAACCAGCTCCAGACACACAAGGAAAATTAAAACAGTCATTGATGAACTGTTAACAGACAAATCTGCTGCCAATCGTTGAGTTGTCATAAAGCCACAACTCAACACGGAAACCATCTCCAGACAAACAGGGATGATTAAAACAGTCTTGTTACAAAAGGTTTTCTAATATTAAAGCAGGTTCTAAAGCTCTTTCCGGATCATAACGTCTCAGGTTACGTATGTAACCATAGTTCCCTGAGAGGGAACGAGAGCTGCGTCCAAAGCATTACAAACAGTAATATTATGAAACATTATTACAACTTATGTTTTTTATTTTAATACATTTTAAAATGTAATTTATTCTTGTGAAGATTAAGCTGACAGAAGTCAGAAATCCAGTCTTCAGTGTCACATGATCCTTCAGAAATTTGTTCATTCTTTTATTCTTTGAAAGAATAAAGTACATTTGAGACAGAAATCTTTAGTAACATTGTAAATGTCACGTTTGGTCAATTTAATGTGTCCTTGCTGAATAATAGTATTGATTCCTTTCAGTAAAAACACACAACCTTACTGACCCAAAACCTTTAAACTGTACTGTATACAGTGGAGCATATTGTCTTGCTCAATTTCATAAAAATGCACTGTAAAGACTCAGAATTCCATTGTATATGATATAACAGGTTGAATTTAAAATGTTGTCTGTGTCTTTTCCTGTGACATCTGTTTGTTACTAAGGCTGACGTTCCTTGTAGCAATTTGTTAATGTATATGTGATGGAAAAGTTCAGTTTTGGAACACCTACTAAAGAAATATGTAAAAGTGCAGTTAGCGATTTCTGAGAAGAGATACTGAAAGTGGATCGGATCGAGCACCACATCACACTTGTAGCCAATCAGTGTAGGGGGAGGAGAGAGAGTGAGCAGAGAGAGATGAGAGAGATGACTAAGAGACAATTACAAAAACAAATTCTAAAAATTTTCAATGGAAAAAGAAGGGTTCCCTTTCTAGGGAACTCGAGCCGCGTCCAAAGCGCTAGGGGAACACCTAGTGTTTATTGTTCACTGAAGCACAAAAGAACAAAACCGTGTGAAAGCACGTGATGACGTCCCGACGTCATGACGTCATGAGCCAGGAGTACAAAGGCACGCTAAACCCGGAACCGGCAGCTTGCCCACTGTCTGAACAAGCCGGCATGCCCCGATTGCTAAGGGCAATCTGTGGGCAATGAGCGCATCCTAATCTGTGTCATAATACTTTTTTCCTAAAGAGCCCGGCACTGAGGAGGCAATCTGGACGGCAAAAACCGTTCATCCAGAATGCCTCTAGGATGTGGGTCTCTGTGCGAGTCTGGCAGCAGCCCGAGATACCACCTCCTTCAGTTCTTCAAAGGCTGGTGACACAGAGAGAGCTGAATCACCAGTCTCCATACTGGCGACATCCAGCTCCTCAGAACTGGACTGCGGTGGGAAATCATCCCCCGAGTCACGTGTGTCCGCCCTCGGGCGAACAGCCGTGCCTCGGAGGAGGGGGGAAATACCCGCGAGAGGCGGAGACGAACGCGAGTCTGATTCCAACTCCTCTGCCAGGTCCAATTGGGACCCCCACGACAAGGATCGCCGCGTCGCCTCAGCGGCAGCAGGTCCAGTGCCACGGGGCCACAAGCCCGAGCGGTTTCCTCAAAAACCGCGAGGCGGGAACGACGCGTTCGCAGCGGAAGCCGCTCACACGCTGCACAGGCAGAGCCCTTGAGCGCTGCCCGCACATGTTCCTCCCCCATACAAAGAACGCACAACAAGTGTGTGTCCCTGCCCGAAATAAAACGCGGGCAGGGAGGTGCACAAGGTCTAAACTCATTCTGCTGCGCCATTCTTTCCCTTTTCTTTGAAACTAGACTTTCCCTGTAGTCTTTTTAGGCAGACACACGTTTTGCTCTAGCTTGTGAAGACACTATAGCTGCCGGTTCCGGGTTTAGCGTGCCTTTGTACACCTGGCTCATGGCGTCATGACGTCGAAACGTCATCACGTGCTTTCACACGGTTTTGTTATTTTGTGCTTCAGTGAACAATAAACACTAGGTGTTCCCCTAGCGCTTTGGACGCAGCTCGAGTTCCCTAGAAAAGGAACCCTTCTTTTTCCATTGAAAATTTTTAGATTTTGTTTTTGTAATTGTGTCTTAGTCATCTCTCTCATCTCTCTCTGCTCACTCTCCTTCCTCCCCCTACACTGATTGGCTACAAGTGTGATGTGGTGCTCGATCCGATCCACTTTCAATATCTCTTCTCAGAAATCGCTAACTGCACTTTTACATATTTCTTTAGTAGGTGTTCCAAAACTGAACTTTTCCATCACATATACATTTACAAATTGCTACTAGGAATGTCAGCTTTAGTAACAAACAGATGTCACAGGAAAAGACACAGATAACATTTTAAATTCAACCTGTTATATCATATACAATGGAATTCTGAGTCTTTACAGTGCATTTTTATGTAATTGAGCAAGACAATATGCTCCACTGTATACAGTACAGTTCAAAGGTTTTGGGTCAGTAAGGTTGTGTTTTTACTGAAAGGAATCAATACTATTATTCAGCAAGGACGCATTAAATTGACCAAACATGACAATTACAATGTTACTAAAGATTTCTGTCTCAAATGTACTTTATTCTTTCAAAGAATCAAAGAATGAACACATTTCTGAAGGATCATGTGACACTGAAGACTAAATTTCTGACTTCTGTCAGCTTAATCTAATCACAAGAATAAATTACATTTTAAAATGTATTAAAATAAAAAACATAAATTGTAATAATGTTTCATAATATTACTGTTTGTAATGTATTTTTGGCTAATTAATTTACAATCTGCAACTTTTTATTTAGAACATTAAGTGACATAAAGTATCAGCTCACCTGGAGAGAGGATTGTGATAGCAGTAAGTAAAGCATGTTCCTCTTGCATCATCTGCAGCTCCCCAATGCTTTTATAGAAGTTGAACATGGGTGTCATAAACTCTTCAGATATTCCTGAGGAAATAAAACTGTTCATGAAGACATACACAACCAAACGGTGCAATTATTTTCTAAATCACTCTATTGAACGTCCAGTAATAACCATTGAAAACAACAGTCATTTATTACCTCAGCTACCTGTAAACACTACAAAACATTATTCTTAGAAGATATAACTACATTTAAAAATAACCTGCTGAGCCCAATGGACATATTTAGATATCGACCATAAGCTAAAGTTAAATGAAGGCCGTAAACATACTAAACTCAGACGTGGCACTGTAATCGTATCTAATTTTTTCATTTGTTTGAGCGTCAATAAATAAATCTAAATCCCTCTTTTTCAGTATAAAGTATTCAGTTTAAAGATGTTTTTGTTGAATTGTTTGAGATGTTTCATGAATGGCCTGTTTCATTCTGGTGCCTCGAGGTGGCAGTGTTGCCTATTGAAAAGCAATAGTGTTAGATATGGATTTACTGAATCACACAATTTCCTCTTAGACAAAATCCACCCATATATCATTAACATAAAAATTAATGCCTATTACGTTCTATCTTATGCACATTTGAATCTAACTGTCTTGTTTACCATTTAAAAATGTATAAACATTCTTTAAACATGACAAAGCAAAATTGTGTAAGATTGTGTAAGGCTTAATTGTTTTCAAAGATTGCACCTTGAGTTAAAAATAAATTGCACTCAGTTTGGTTTGAATTATACTTTAAAGAGATATAGCATTTGCTTTTGAGGTAAGGCAAAGAAAATTTATTTAAAATACATTCTGAAAGAGTTAGTGAAAATTCCACCCAAAAATTTAAATTTTGTAATCTTTTACTCACCCTCATGTCATTCCAAACTCAAACTTATTTTGTTTGTTCAAGGTTTTTGTCCCTCCATGGGCCATCTCTTCAACCACTTTGATGCTTCAAAAAGTTCATAAAGTAAAACTAATCTACTAATCTAATAAACATTGAACTTAACCACTCAATTCATACGGATTAGTTTTACAATCTCTTCATGGACTTTATTTGAAGAGTAAAAAGTTTATTTTCGTTGCTGTCAATGGAGGGACAGAAATGTCGCAGATTTGATGCAAATATTTTCATTTGTATTTTTGGATGAATTAACCCTTTAAAAGAAATATCTTGTGATAGTACATTTTCAAAGATTATATCTATATAAGATTTTCATTTAGGTTTAAGCAAAACGAAACAGTTCTTAAAATAATTTGTGTAATCTTTTGTAAGAAAATGTATATTAAGGACAATGTACAGTATATATTTTGACAAAAAGACAAAATACATCTTGAGAAAAGGATTTTGCAGTCTATTTGCTGTCTGCTTGGGAAGAATCTTTCTTAAACTCCCTCAGCATGCAATGGCAGATCATCAGGAGCCGTGACCTTGTTGCCTTGTATTGTCTGTCAGGTCAGAGCCGATCTGAATCTGTCCTCGGATCTCCACAGCTGTGCGTTTCCACATTCAGTGGGGTTCTCTGAAACAGCAGTTCATTTGAAGCCTGTATTTGAAGGGCTTTCCTGTTTTGTGCGAGGTCTTTGTCTTTGTCTTTATCATTATCATTGATATAATTGTCATTCTTCGCTGGCTATCCAAGCTCTTTTCTGATGGAAAGCATTCAGTGTGAAGAGCCATAAGGGTTTGTTTTACAGAATGACCAATCAGGGGAACCCTCAGCGGGAGCTGACACACAGGACACACTGATGCAGCTGGGACATTAAAAACATGACTTAACAATTCAGCTTGCTATAATGTTAACATTAAAGAAAAACAATGCTGGGGTGTGATGAACTGTTCAAAAACTCAGTATATATATAAACAGTCGTCCCCCTCAAGAGATGCAATGATCACGGCATGCAGACTCCTTTCCCAGTTTCATTCATTTCCCTTCAGATGAAAGGATAACCTTTGTCATAACTTTCCAAAAAAAAAGGAGAGAGCAAAAAAAAGAAAGAAAAAAAGCCTGATGCATCACGCCAGAGAAATGTCAGAGGCACTGAGAGCCAGAGAGTGGGACAATAGGCCTCTCGATGTTTAGATAGAGAACAATAGTCTCTTTAGACAGTGCGTCTATTTCTCCCCCGCTGGCCTTTTGCGTGAATATTCCCGAGCCCATGTTGGAGGGCTCAAACGGTCACTCTGCATTCATCTGTCTGTTCAGAAATATCACTAACTGGACGGTTCGGTACAGCTTTTCAAATACTAAGAGGCTGAAAGCAACCGTCTTTGAAATAAAGGGGATTCAGTGTGGAGTAAATGAGGGGCAACAATGAAATGCTTTTAAGAGAGAATTGATTGTGCATCCTATTGTAACACAACCAAGTGTTCAACAAAATCGATGAGACGATATAAGGTAGAAGATATGGTATTCACTAACTAAATGCCTTATATGAGGGCTTTCCTCTTTGTGCTGTTCCTGGGAGCCATCCAGCTCTTAGACTTCTGTGAAACTGAAACCAGTTGGACTTTAGTGTCCCTTTTCACGTGTAACATACACCACACGTTTATCAAGATGGCAAATTTCCTGATGTTATTTAGGGCAGACAGATACATTATTAATATAACATGTCCAGTGAACCTTATGGACTTTGTTCTGGGCTTTGACAGGCTCAACAAGTATGTGGCATACTAGTTTGAAACCCAATCCCGAGCCCTGATCCCTTTGAACACTCCATAAAAGCAGTTCATGAATCATGTTATAAATTGTGCTGCAATCCAAATAACGAGCTTACCGCTTCTTCTGATCCTGTCCTCCAGCACCTCTGTGTGTCCGTTGGGCAGTTTTTTGGTGAAGACCTGGGCCGAGCGCAGGAACATCGCTTCTACGGCAGAACCTTTCAATAATGCGATCTGATCTTCATGATCCAGAGACTGAAACCCTGCTCAGAAATCAGGAACCTGATTATGTTTGCTCAGAACTGGTGGAGTTTATTTCATCCTCTTCTTAAGACATCAGTGAAATATAAAAAGTGGATTTTATTTTCTAACTACTATAGAAATGGCTGTTGAAATAACAGTACCTGGTATGTTTTTTGTGAACTCAACCAGCACCTGGACATGACTAGTTGCCATTTCAGTCAGTAGAAGGAAGTTTTCTTCTGCATTAAATTGCTCTTGTAGCTGTGGACAGGTAGAAGTGTCAGGAAAAGAAGCGTTTTATGACATTTGGGTGGCACTAACCTTGGTTACATAATGATTAAACAGAGATGAAAAAAGGCAAAGTTGTTTAGTGATTTTAACAGTAGCATTTGACTGCTTTGTACATTAATGTATCATAAAAAAATAAAAGAAGGTGATCGAAAATAAGATAAGTAAGGGCATAAGGTTGATGTTTTTTTATTTCCAGAAGACGTACCAGTTTTTTTGCCATATCCTGAGGGATGCGATGTTTGTTGTGAGCGTCAACTATATAATTTATTAAAGCCTGCTGGTCTTGGCTCAGTTCTATATTTTCCTGAAATGAGACAATATGCCAAAACATCAAAAATATATAAACCTCTTTTCTGTATTTGGATCATGGGAAATCCAGCTACATGGACAAATGAATAAAGATCAATGGTGTCATTTTTTAATAACTAGCCAACTTCTCATCCTGCATAACCATTTAACAACCTTTCATCATATAATCACTCACTATATGTGGGCAAAAGTGAGTAGAATAAGATTTTGTCGCCATGGTGAAGAGAAACATTGAGGTTGCCCTTTCACCTTTTATAGCACGTCAATAAAAGTTGCCACAGAACACTCATAACTTTAGTCTGCAATTACCGGTATACGTAAGTTATACTATAAAAAGCATGGCACCAAGAAAACTGTCTCTTAAAAACTTAAAGTTGACATTTTTGCATCATTTGTTTTTCTAGAAAATCACCACTGATTATAATAACCCTCTCAGAAAGTACCTGCAGTCTTACCTTGGAGAGTTTTGTTGTAGATACAATCTGTTTAGCATCTCTACTATCACCAACATCATCTCCTATACTTTCGTCAGATGAGGCTTTTGTGTTTTTCCTCAACCTTTTGGATTTGCACTGGATTTCCGTTAACAGGCCTGAGAATGCAAATACAAAATAGATATTATTATACAAAATAGACAAAATGAAAGTGGATACAAGCAAACTGTTTGTCATCAAGATTTATGTACAATATCTTTTGAACTAAATTGGCTGTTGTATGCTAATAAAGTAAGAATAATTCTAAGAAACAATTCAAAAATGTCATCTATTTCATCCATCTGCAATATTTATGTAAAAATTAATATACTATTCATGGGCAGCTTAGAAAATACAGCTTCTTCTTTTCTTCCACACACTATTAATATTTTATCTCAAGTTATCCAATATTTTTTTTAAACTCAAACCTCCCATATCAGAACATTGTACCACTATGTAGGCACTCTTTTTGGAAAATAAATTAAGTTGCTTTTAACTTTTATTGAAAAATGTTGTTCTAGAACGTCTTGTCTGATTTCATATCATATCCTTCAGGCTGATGTATTAGTTGAACAGGAATACGTTTTTACATTTACTGTGCTCTTACTCACATTCTGCGAGCATGCCCATCTCTTTGCACTTCCGAAGTCGACACTCTTGGCATTTCCTGCGCATGTACATGTCCATCTCACAGTTTCCTCCACTTTTACATTTATATACAGCATTTTTTGTGATACTCCTTCTGAAGAAACCTGTAAGAAATACCATTGCATCAATAACTGAGTAACTGAAATGCATCAGACAACATGGGGTGAGCCAACAAAGAACATGTGCAAAATGTTATATTGCTTTTTTTAAACGGACAAAATATTAACATTTGGTTTCATTTTGGTACTTTTGTACTTATTTGGGTTCTTATTATTTGACTGATTGTCTTTGTCTTTTACCAGGTGTGAGGATTTACTATGTGAATGTAAAAATCCCTTGATATTTATTTTTCTTATTGCCTGCAAAGAGCTTGTTTGGTTGAAACAATGCAGTCTAAGTTTCATGGGAGCAGATGAGATGATGATTTTTTTAGGTTAAAATTTTTTTCAGGTCCTTTCATTATTTGTTTCTAGCATTGTTTTTTGTCAGAGGTGACTGAAGGGATAAAGCGAGGACCCAAAGATGCAGAGAGGGGGCTTTATTTACAATAAAAATGAAACAAAAGACAAACAAAAACTACCCTGAGGGTGAAAACATGGCTAGACAAGACTTGACTAAGACACGAGTTGACTTGGATATGGTAAGTAGCATGGCAGCTACAAATGACAATACTAGACGACGAACCAGCACATGACACCAATTTCAGGGAGAATAAATGGGGAACACACAAGGCAGGTAATGAGGGAGAACAGGTGGGTGAATTCAAAACAAATAACGAGGAAACAAGACGGACGGGGTTACACGCTTGACAGAAGAGCACATGGCACAAGAAACACATGTGACAAGCCATGTGCTCAGACAAAACATGACATGAACATAGCCAATAAGAACACTCAAAAGCCGCATGTTCACACAAAACAAGACGACAAGAAAGCATGCGACCAGTAAAAACATAAGCTGCGTGCAACACATCACAAGCCAAGACAATACATGACAGCACACCAATGAAAACATGAACTGCGTGCTACAGAGAACACAACTCACACGGACAAGAAACCGTGCAGCCTGTGCAAAACTCAAAACCGCGAGCGAACACTAGTCTCGTGCACTCACACAGAAGTGAATTCCGAAACATAAACCGAAATGGAACAGGACTAGAATCGGGATCGAACACCACGCCCCACAGAAAAGACAGATCACATGGACATGAAAGTGCACGGCTCAAGCGAGCTCGAAACCATGCGCTCAAACAAAAGACGAGACATTACGGTAGTATCACAGCTCTGCCACAAAACCAAAAAATTACTAGACCAAATGTGACAGAACGCTATCATAACAGAAATGAAATCCATTTTGGGGTGACAATTCACCCACTGTTTAAGTAAATATGTATTTTTAGTTTCTTTCTATCAGTTGTCTGACACACAGATTGCAAGAATAGACATACAAAAGCATTCAGGTCCAGATTTCATTGCTGAACAGTTTGCTCCATCCAGTTCTGCACAGTTTGCAACCATTCTCTTATTCTGAATACCACAGTAAAAATACTGGAAGCAACAGTGGCTACCCTACAAGTCTAAACTATTAGGAGAGACAAGAAGGTCACTTTGTAAACACAGTTCAAGGAATAGGTTCATTGCAGCCCAGTACATGTAACATATATGGTGTAAAGTTTAAGACATTACGTTCAGTACTGTAATACCGATACTCTTGGATGCTTGATTTTCAGTTTCTAGGCAGCAGACAAACATGTGCAGTTGTTTTTGGAACAGGTAATTATTCTAGCATGAGCCCATGAGCACAATGACACACATTAACTTTGCATGGCGCAGAGTGGCTCTGGTTGCCCACATCATTATTCAGCAGAAAGCTGAGAGGGAACCCAATCCAAACTGAACGTGAAGGTGCAAATCCAGCCAAGCCTGCTGGACTCGGGACACATAGCCCAGCACCTGCCCTTTGGGCATTGTGCATGCACAGGTGGAATTACACTTGCAGTCATTCAGCCAAGGATTTTTCAAAGAGCTAAAATTGGCACATGGGGTTCCATGTCATTTATGACGTCTTTCATAAGTTAAGTAGTCATGGCTACACTGTAACCTACACTGACCAGGCACACTGCAATACTTCGTGTATAGGTTCAAAGAGGTCACAAAACAAAGGGTGCAAATGTAAGTTTTATATCTAATAAAATAAAAATGGCATCGCTATGTTTGACCTCAAAGTATAAATGTGCAATTTCTTGGCCTCTTGCATGAAATTGTCAGGGTTGGGTAGAGAAGGGAAGAGCGAGGACTGAAGGATAAGGGTTACTAGGGCTTTATTCAAAAGAAAACAAAAACTTCAAACATAAACCACCCCGAGGGGGAAAAACAAGATCTGACTAGACTAAAACTTGACTTAACTTGACTAAGGACTTGACTTGAAAACACACGAACAGACATAGTAAGGACAACGACGCAACACAGAACAGCAGACAAAGACTGAATATATAGGGAGGACATGGGGAAGCTAACGAGGTAAAGCAGCTGGGATAAATCAAACTAATGACAATGAAACGAGACGGGCGGGGTAACAGTCAAGACCTGAACATGTAGCCAATGCGGAGGCGCATTGCTGCATGTTCACATTAAACAAAGACGACGCGCAGCTGGTGACAACCAAACTGCGCATGACAGAAAACACAACATGAAAGCACGTGGCCGACATAAACACGAACCGCGTGCTTACAACACAGGACAAAGACACGAGAGCGCGCGGTACGAGCAGAGCTTGAAACCGCACCCACTCACATAACGTAGAGCGCGTGAGAATGAACAAAACACTTGTCACACGTGCTCACGACAAGAACGAACGCACGAGTTAAAAATGCCCAAATCCCGATCCAAAACCGAAACTGAACCAGACCAAAGTATCAGGACCGGACATCATAACCCGCACAAAAGACGTAACACAGACAATCGCGCGCGCGGCTCGAATCCTCATGCGTACACGAGACATTACGGTAGTGTCAGAGCTCTGCCACAAAACCAAGTACAGGAATGACTAGACCGAATGTGGCAGAACCCTGACAGAAATGATATTGCAAAAATAACTGTTTTCAAAAAGCTTTCCATAATGTCTTATTTGAGTGAAACAGACAGTCCCTCATCCACCTTACACCGCTGGTCAGATTAATATAAAACAAGATACAACTGAATTGTCAAATTATGAGAATAATTAAAGTAACCATAAGTAACCTTTTAGTTCAAATTGAATTTTTTTCAGAGAATCAAAAACACAGCATCATCAGTGTAGTTTGACAATAATTAAAATAATTATTCGGATCTTTTTCATACCTGCAGTTTTGATTCACTTAAAAGAAGCAGCATAAAAGATTCATTACTTTTTGAATCGGACAGATTGAGCTGTCTGATTCATTCAGTACTGGTGTTTCATGGATGTGGGAGACATTAACGGAACCAAATGGAACCATTTAAAAAAAAATGGAACCAAATCTGAACCAGTTCTCAGTTCCCACCCTTGTGAAAATACAGTAAACGATGTAAATTCACAGTAAATTCACCTTTACATCCTTCACATGTGAGTGCATTGTAGTGATACCCTGATGCTTTATCTCCACAGACAACACACAGTTCTTCTCCTTTGCTCCTTCCGGAGTGGGATGCATGTCTGGATCTTTTACACACAGACGGGACTACAGGGCAAGACTCTTCAAGCTCATTATCAAAGCCGCCATCCAGCGGTCCTTTTCTCATCTCAAACACGTTGGATGTAGAGTACCACTCCTCCCCACTGTACTGTGAGTAGCAATGCTGATTGGAGTAGTATGATGGTGATGACATGGAGGGCTCCACCGAGGTGTACTGCATGCTGGGATAGCTGCTGAAAGGCATAACCTCCTGGTCGTGTAGCAAGGGACTGTTCTGCTCTGCCAGAATATCTGAGGAGAAGATGGCAGGAGGGCTTGTCAGTTTACATGTGTCATGGAGAAGCAAAGATCAAGTTAACCTTACTGATTTAGCCCAGCGCAGAGTGCAAATAGTTCTTATGCCAACAGGACGATTAGTAAAACTACAACACACTGAGGTACTGTTACCTTGCAGACACCTACAAAGCCATTAAAATCTCCACTACCTGATAAGTGAGTATTAAAACTATCTAGGAGCATAACCAGCCTCTATTCAAATAGTAGCAGTAGATTATGTGAATTGTACATCATACAGAAGTCGAACACACCCAGAAATAAAACAAGAAATCATTAACCAAGGATTTTTTTACACAATATCATTGTCTGAGGGTTTTGAATATAGATTTTTATATGATAATTTTGAATAACTATTTTGATTTGTTTTTATTTGATAATTGGACTGAGTCTAGGTTTAATAAATGTATTTACATTTGGCATGCGTTTTTATCTAAAGCAACTTGCTTTGCATTCAAGGTAAAAAATGACATTCTAATCAGTTCTTGCTTTCCATGGGAATCGAACCCATGACCTTGATGTTGCAGCGGGGGCCCTAGAGTTCATTTCAAATATATAGTCAGCATAAAATGAAGACTCACTCTATCCATAGCATCCATAGCGTTTAATATTTCTTTTTTAATTTGTTAATCCAGTGAAACAACAGACTTCTCTCTGAAGTCGTACACGCCGTTCTTCTCCTCTATTTAATCTGTTTGAGCCCCACCTCTTTCTTATAATCACCTACAAGCTCGCATACAGATCTGTGTCCATACAATCAACAACAGATTGATATACCGTAACCAAGTCCTGACCCTACACTTTAATTTACACAAAAGAACAGATTTGTTGTTTCTTCTGTAATTTACATTGCGACCATAAACTGCATTTTATATTATTATTATTATTATTATTATTATTATTATTATTTAGGAAACTTTTACTAACATGCTTAGTAAGAATTTCTTAAAATTGTGAACCATTACAGTAGTTGACCTAAAAGAGAAAATTGACTATAAAAGAGGACGCTTGATGCTAATGAACGCTACAGCGCATCTTGTGGCAGCATTGAGAATCTTACAAGCCTTTTCTGTTACGTATTGCACTCTAAATTGTGGTCTGACCAATTTCAGAACACAATGGTTCTGAAGAATAAGTTAGAATACCTAAAAGTATCTAAAAATGTACTTGAAGGAATATTTAGAGTAAACGACTACGTATTGCTTTACGAAGAGCTTACGAACTACTAGCTATGTTCTACATTAAGAACAAATGGTGCAACCGAATAAAGTACAGAGTTACTAAACCTCTAGTGTGGACTTTACGAAGTAAAAACTCACGAATGGCTGGTGCAACCCTACCCAGGTCAACTGCGCATTTCCTTTTTGTTTTCATTATTAACAAACATGAAAAATATACTTTTTGCCCAATTGTATTTCACTTGCAAATAACGACAACCTTTGACAACAAACTCATTGCAACTTGGCAGTTGAATAACTTTCCAGTAAATGGCGTCTACTTTTATCTTTCTAAATTCACACTTCTTCAACAGCACATACTATATTATGAGCGCTGTGTCATGAGATGGTACTGACCTGAAGCCTTCTCCTGAACCATGGCCATTTCAGTGCGACCCAGTAAAGGTACTGATGATCATTAGCTGTATTGATTCCTAACCATCCAACTATGTTCCTTCAACTCCTCAGCATGTCTTAGTGTCTCTTTTCACCAAGTATTACTGTTCCTGTACACCTGAACTCCTCAGAAGTGCTAGTGTGACCAAAGGTTGTTATAGTTGCTCATTAACCTGACAGTCACAGTTCCCTGTCTCATTACCGGTAGGATTGATCTAGTTTTATAAATGTATTCTAGGACAAAACGTTCTGACGCGTGGTGGTAAAATGAAAGGTTTTGCTTTTACTAATAACAAAACTTTGCTTCAGTTTGTTTGGTGGTTTCTGAGTTTTATTTCATCACCCATGGCAAAATATATAGGATTAGCAAAACAAGAAAGAAATTAGTGAGAATTTCCAATATACTCACCAAAAAAGTGTGAGCCCTCCGATAGGGGGAACGCATCGCTGGGTGGGATCTGTAAAGGTCCCACCACATTGACGTCATGGCCCACCCACTCATTCATTCAGAAGCTTGTGTGTCCAAAGATCCCTCAGTCCAGAATAGAAACAAATGATGGCGTTAATCCTGTTTCTTCTAGACAATAACAAATGGAGGAAGTGATTTCTTTACTTACGAATAGACGCAGGTTTTATTGCAAATTAAGGTATTGACGCAATATTGTAAAGCACTTTACATAATCTGTTACACTTTGATTTAGGTTCTGCTCCTCAGGACAAAAAACCTTTGTACAACTGCAAAATCATTCAAGTTTCATCAGATTATCTTGCAAAACCACTCAGGAGGACAATGTCCCGTGAATCCTATTGTGTAACTGTTAGATTTAATTTAAAACATGAAGGACAAATTGTTTGTTTTCAATGAGAAATGCAAGAATGCTACAATGACCTTTGCTCCAGTTTCAGCCATGTTTTTCTACTACTAAATTACCCATCGTTATCATCTGTATTCTTCACATTGTATTTTGACGATTCACATCCAGTAATCTCAGATGTATTTTTCTCTACAGACCAGGTTATACCAGACAACTTTTTAATACTTCATAGTTTACATAAAAACATAGTGTATATAATAACCTTTTGGAATTATGTCAGGTAGAGAGGGATCATTTAGTGTTCACCTACTGAATGAAAATCTAATTACGGTAGATTACAGTTCAGAAGTTTAACTACATTAGGATTTTAAATGAGATTTTAATTACTGTAACTTTTAGCACAATGAAATTAAGTTTTAATTATTTTATTTCACACTGCTATTACTTTAAGAAACCATAAACTGAACAAAATGAACTTGTCCAGGAAGTAAAATGCTGTGTGTTCTTTAAAGATCTCTCTACCATATAATCAATCCTAGCGACATTCCTTTGAATTCTTTGGAGGCAAGGCACCATCAAGCCCAGCAGTAATGCTCTTTTTCCATCAACAGTGCAGTTTTATGATGTTCACACCTTACTTGTAAATAATACAAGATGAAACACTGATTCTTTTAAGAAAAGTAACAGTGCTGTGATTTAGGACATGCAGTCCACAATGTCACAAGCTACTATGTGACCAGGCATTTTAACCATTACTGATATTGATTGATACATCAGTCACAACAACCAGTTTCCCATTTTATATGTGATTAATCCAGTCTATAATTTCCCATGAGCTTACATGCTCGTACACACAGAGGGTCTGCATAACATTGTGCAATTTCAAATCCATAAATCTCCACACTCACCCTATCATAGCTGATTTATTTTAGTAACAAATATCAGAAATGTTGTTTTCTTACCTATTGCTTTAACAGACGCAGACTCTGTGGTTCCGTTTTGACATTCAAAGCCATCAGTATTTGGGAAGAACTAATTCTGTGTAACTAGACAGTGCGGATGGGGTCATGGGGAAAAGGGACAGTGGTTATTAATTAAACTATCTCTCTGTTTCTCCTCATGACTAGCAGTCCCTCCCTCTCCCATCAGCTCCAAACTTTTGCTGACAGGCCTACAAACACAGCATTACCTCCTTAACAACGAGAGATAACCAGTACAGCACACCCTTCTTTCCAAAACATTCCCCAGTGATGCACCCCCACGTATTGTACCATTCATATAAACACAATTATGACTGAATAACGCTAGTCTCTCATGCAATTCAAAGCATTTGGATAGAAGCACATCAGCTCTATTTTGGGTCATCACTGAAAACTTTGATATTCGATATTTGACTTTAAATTATAAGCTTGATCTTTGATGGTTTGGTTCAAAATTATGCATCGCAATTTGGTCACATAACATATTACATGCAGAGATGAAGAGAACAGTGGTTCTAGCAAATTTCTCAATAGCCAACTACTGTAACTTGCCTCATGATATTCTAAACGGGCATGATGACACATTTGGCAACACATGGCAGGCTGACATTTGTGTCAATTGCTGGAATAAAGCTTCAGACTATCTGTTTCACAGAGTGCTTCTTAAAGACAATATACACTGAAATGCACATTAACAAGATATTTTTAGTGTTATTTGTGTTCCTTTGAGATTATTAGAATATGTTTTTCAATCTTCCAAGGTTTTTTTGTTTTTAGAAATATTTCATAATTTTCATTCATATATAAATCTAAATTAATAATAAATGTATAATATAATGCTTGTTAAAACATTTAAATTTTACCTTTCTAAAACATTTTGCACTTTTTGAAGTATGTAGGGTCCTCTAAATAGAATAAAAAGAAAAAGTTATTTATAAAACACACAAGTGAGTGCAAAGTTAATAATAACAAATTTGTAAAAAGTTATGAAAATGTAATATCCATATGTTTGTGAAAGCCCCAATATCTTTCTCTAAATAAAAATATAACAACATTTTATGTTGTTGAGGCAATGAACACAATGCATTGAAAAAAAATGTATGTTGTAAATAAATAAAAAAATTTAGAAGAAAATAATACTTCAAAATTTCAAGTTAAATTCATTGTGTTGACATTATTTTATTAGCAATTAATGCAAATACGAGCAGATAAAACGGTTTCAAATTAAACCTTACACCAATTTTACAAATGCGTAGATGATGTAATTTTAGAAAAAACAGTGTAATATGGTTCTATATAAAACCCAAGATTTCTTTTAAAATCCTTTTATGCCAGTGATAAAGTATGTTTACAGTTCATAACATTTAAAGAAAGGGTTAGATTCATTAAAAGTACACAAAATGATCCCATGATGGGAACCCCTAAAAGGTTCTATATAAACCCAATAGTATATAATTTCTTCGTTTTATGCCATGACATTTCCACACCCCACATGAGCTGTAATTTGACCAAAACGTGATGAAGTCCAGCGTCTCTGTATAATTGCAAATGTATCTAAAAACAAGCTCTTAATCATTTACCGGCTGTTGCTCCATCCAAAGAGGGCCCTTCTGAGTCAACAGACAGCACTCTGAAATAAACAAAACCTTTGCCATTGGCTGGCTGTCATTCTGAGCATTGAGAGTGGGGGAGGTATGGATGGCCTTGTGAGAAGGACACGCTCATGGCTCCATTAAAAAACTCTTACCGCTATCATCAAACACTTCAGCTATTTTATGAGTCACACAGCATACAGAACAGCCATTTTTTTACCTTAAAGTCCAGCTTAACAGATTTAAATGCATGTTCTTAAATTAAATTTCACATCAAAAATATGTTTTGCTGTCGTATTGAGGTGTCCCAGGGAATATAGTGACCGCTTAATCTTTTTCTATGTGTGTGGTTTGATAAACGTAAGCCAAAGCAAACTAAAAGGTCTGAAATGCAAGAATCCGCTGTCTCTAATGCATTCTGAGTAATTTCAGATTAAATGTGCTGTAGAGAACTGTGGCGGGACAATAATGGAGAGTAGCTATCACCCAAAGCTCCTTTATGGTTGACATTTGGTAGTTAATCTCATAAAAAGTGCTTACTGTTTTAGAACCACACATCAAATCATAAAAGGTAGATGTAGAGATAAGACCATCAAACAGTACTACAGACCAGCGAGAGCCTGCATATCAGCATGTTAAACATGAGCTGTCAAGGACTGTGGCACAAAAAATGCCATTACACACCATAACAAGGTCCACAACCTTGAACTTTCCAAAGATTTACCCCCCAAAAAAGACCTGTTAACACGTAATAGTAGAGTCAACCAAGCAAATCAAAAGATGTTGCACTGAATTACTGAAACACATTGTTGAAGTGTCACTTGATTCTGTTCTATTATTTAAGCTGGACTGGAAATAGAGATTCAAGAAGTTGAATCTTGAAGGCTGAATAATAAAGTATAGTCATATAAGGTTTATGTTTGATTATGATGGCACTGTTAATTGCACATTTTATGGTGGCAGTAACATTAAAAGTTTTTCTGTACTGTTCTTCCTTAAACTTGATCAAATAAAATTTGCATTAAAGATGTATTATATCAAATCAAATCAAATATTAATATTGAACTGAAAAACTTAACAGAAAATGTATAAAAGAAAATCGCAAACTACATATTATAACCCCATTATTAATAAAAAACTATAATAATGTATAAATCATATACTAAAATAACTAACTATTTCCAGTACATTTGTTAATTTGTTATTACTCTTTTTAATAGAGGGTATACATTTTTCTTGATTATTTTTTATAATTATTTAATCTTTAACTGGACCAATTATAAAATGTATGCTATATATACAGATTTGTTTCTTTTGGATTTTATATTTTATTGGTTAAAATCTGATTTGTTTTTTGTGAATCCGGATGAAATCCAATTGAAATTTGTAGCAAAAAAGGTTTTTTTTCTTTTCTTTTTTTTTACAATTCCAATTTGAGCTCCATTCATATGTGGATCTTGTTTTTACTGCTGCCTAGTATGGTGCGGCTATACATTGTCATGTTGTAAATAAGACAGCATCTATATTGCAAATCCCTCAGTGTTGCGGTTGTTGTTGTTTTTTTGGCGTTTACCTACCAATGCAACATCATTGCCATAGAAATCTGTGATATTTGTTGCCAAGTAGATCACAAAGCTTTGGGTGGTCAGACTAATTTGTTGCATGCTGAAAAATGCTGCTGTGAGTGTGAACATGCGTTAAAGAAGAGCGATAATGTGAAGGATGTTTACTCCCACATGACAGAAACCAGGAAAGTTCTGTTGGCTCCAAACAAAGACAAAGTGAGCTAATTTAAAAATCCCAGCATAAACAAACTGTTTGAATAGCATCTATTTTCTCTGAGAAAGAACATGGCATGAGTCAGAAGTCTCGGTTACGTGTACTTCAATTTCTTTTGTTCCACATTCAACTCATTAATAGTGTAAGATGTTATTTAAACAGAAGCGCATCCGCTGCTGTAATGTAATGTGTGTGCCTAAGAGAATGAATTATGCACATTATCTGAGTTATATTAAAATAATCACAATAAATGTATTAAAGTAAGTTTTTTTATTCTCCTCCAAATAAACATTTAAAGAGACATCGGTTACAGTGATGCAATGGTAAAGTGCACATTTCAAAGAACCATATTGACATTCATGTAAGCAATAAAATGTTCATAACAGGTATTGTGCAAAAAAAAGAGAAAAAAATCAGGCACATTGCGGATTGCTTTCTTTTTTGAAATTCATATTCAATAAGTTCTTCAGTACTAAAACGGTTAATTTGTACATATCCAACCAAACATATACTCCATCCCTGCTCTCACACCTAAGCATATGTAAACGATACGCTGAACTATGAGATATTAATGGTGACCATACTGCATTTTTCAAAGGTATTCCACTAAATACATGTCCCTTTTCAGATATAATACAATAAACAATATTTTCTGAGGCATGTTAATCAAAGTCTGCAAAATGTTTTGTGGAGGCTGCACAACTGCATGCGAGAAAAGCCATGGAGGCATGGAAAACATTTTAGCCTGTTAATGCTTTATATGTCTGCTTTCTTTGCATAGCTGACAACAGTGACAACATAAAATAATCAAATTCAAAAGAACTGATGCATTTTTTTTGCTGTCAGCCTTCTAGTATGGTACATGTATAAAGAGTTTGGAACAAAAGTATGCTTTAAAATTTAAAATTTTTAGGTGTAAAAGTTTAATTTGTTCTGGCATGGCCTGTTTACTGTAAAAGCATTTACACTTTTTTGTCTATCATTTGTTCTTTTTAGTGTTATGAACGTTTATTTGTTCTTTGTTCTGTTTCCGGACTGAATTGCAGTATCCTCAAAAGTATTTGCACACTTAAGCCGGACATAATGTATGAATGTCATTGCATAGGCACCAAAATATCAAATCTAGTGGCACTTTTTTTTTAAATGTTTGGAAATTTAGCCCAAGCACAGTTTTTAAACAAACAATTCACATATCTATTTGCAATTAACAGTGAAATCAGTTTTGAGAAAAGGTCTAGAATTATTTAATAGCAGATGCCACATGTTTTGATATGGATTATCTAATGCAATTGCATTCCGACATTTTTAATTGTCACTTAAATATCCACCTTTTGAGACCACTATAGACTACTGTTTTATAGCACATAACCCCCATTTAAAATAACTGCTTATTCAACATATAAATAAGCTATTTTAATACATTTAAAATTTGAATTTGTTCATGTTATTGCAAGGCAGCCATTACTCAAGTCTTCAGTGTCACATGACCCTTCAGAAATCACTGTAATCTTTTCGAATTCATCCTCATAAACATGATCCTTCATTCTCTGTGGAAACCATGATACGTTTCTCAGAATTCTTTGGTGAAAATAAAGTTTAAAAGAACAGCATTTATATGAATCCAAAATCATTTGTAACATTATAAATGCATTTACTGTCACTTTTGATCAATTTAATCCATCCTTGCTGAATAAATATTTTACTGACAGTAGAACAGTAGTGTAGACTGCGTTGAAACTTTCTTCACAGCAACATATCTCCATCATGTCAAATTAATTACTTACAGATCCTTCTCATATGACTGTTCCTCCAGGTTCTACAGCAGGGTGAAATCATAAAGGAAGCCATCCAAAACACAACTGTTCTTCACAACTCAGATATACTGTTGTGTCGAATGTCAAGTGAAATGTTGAAGTCCCTGGTTGGGGTTATTTCTGCAGTTACTTTAATAAATACTCTTAGACCTCACCACTCAGTCTTGGGTGTTTGATAACCAAAATGTCATTGTTACTGGTTCTGATATTCCCCATTTTCACAATGATTTGATCCGTGGTCTTCATCGGCTTGCATTGTCACGCCTCTCTTCTTCTTCCAGCCTTGCTTGCGGCCAGCAGAGCTGTCTGTTGTTCCATAGGTCTTCTGCTTAGTCGCCAGGGCACTGTCGATGTTGGGTTCGGTCTCATCGGCCAGCTCATCTTCCCCAATGATGCCGCATTTTTCATCACTTGTGCTCTCAGGATCAGCCCAGTCCTGCTTCTCACCAGAGGCAAAGATGGCATAGAAGATCACGCCAGTGTAATGCACCATGGAAGCAATCACAAACACATGCTGCCACTCCAGGCGAGTCTGTGAAGGAGGGAAATTTAATGAGGATATGCAACACTCATTTGTGTAAAAAAATTTATAAAATAAAATAAAAATTATATATACGCGTACAATATGCATATTTGCTACATGAAGGTCAATTTAGAGTGAGTGCTCTGTTCCAAAGCTAAAGAAAGCTGATGGTGAACTTTTTAGCTCTATAGTTTATGCATCACAACTTTTGAGGATTGAACCTAAAACCTTCTGCTTACTTTCACAGTTTTCTAATAACTTCACTACAATATAGAAAAGTGAAAATATGCCGTTGTTACCTTAAAGAGTTATTTCTACTTGATCTGATTAATAAAAGATACACTGCTCAAAACTTCAATCACACATTGGATCTCAATGAATGAAAGATTACATTTGAAAATCTTTATCTTTTATTTAAGAGTAAAATTATGTGACAACAGTCAATGGAAACCAAAACTGAAATTACGGCTGGTCCAACATCTTTTAGTTTATAGAGATCAGTTATTTTAATATATTAATAAAAGTTATTAATTTAGATACTTTTTTACTTCAAGCCTCCTTAGAAGTTTGCTGAGGCCCCCTAGTGGGCCCCGCAGGCGACGACACATATTCATATCATGCCTAGGAATATTCACACACTCAAAAATTTATATATATATATATATATATATATATATATATATAAAAAGGAAAAAGACTTCATCATGAAAGAAAGAAAGAAAGAAAGAAAGAAAGAAAGAAAGAAAGAAAGAAAGAAAGAAAGAAAGAAAGAAAGAAAGAAAGAAAGAAAGAAAGAAAGAAAGAAAGAAAGAAAGAAAGAAAGAAAGAAAGAAAGAAAGAAAGAAAGAAAGAAAGAAAGAAAGAAAGTAAGAAAGAAAGAAAGAAACTATTTGCATGGGCTTGTATCTCTTAGGTTAAAAAAAAACAAATACCTATGGTTTTCCATGCTCAAGGATAAATTGATTTAGTACCTTGTGTTTAGTGAGTGCTCCAACAATGAGGGGGCAAACCATGCCAGACAGAGTGCCTACTCCATTGGAGATGCCCATAAGAATACTGGCATAGCGAGGAGCTATGTCCAGATGGTTTACATTGAATCCTGTTGTAAAACAAATGTTTTTTTACATATTTACATATGTTTTCCTGTGTAGTTTCAAAACGTTATATTGCAGGTTGTATCATCATGAGCTTTATACTTTGTCCTTCTCTTATAACTGAGCAACAAAAAAACGTATAAATTATTTTACCATATTTTGAAGGTTAGAATCAAACAATAGCAAAATGGCAAAGGATAATGTTGATTGACAGTGTGATGACAGACTGCCATATGATGTGTCACCTGATATCGCAAATCCACTGAAGCCCACTGCCAGGATGAGGAATGAGATGGCCACTGCACGTGTATGTGAGAACCCGACCACGAGCAGCAACGTGGCCTCCATGCCAAAACCTACGGATGATGGCAGAAGTTAAACAGGTCTTCAGTCGTCTTGTACACGACACAACGTTCCCAAAGAACATCTCTCTGGACATTTTCCCATTCCTTGCCGTTTTAATTGAAAAAATGGATTCTGTGTAAATAGTCCCTTAAGGCTGGTCGACACAGAACTGACCCTAAAAACTGTATGAAGTGTAACCTTTAAAATGAGTCTTTAAAAGCAAGAATGTGTTATATGTGAACTGCTCCTAGTTGTTGTTGTGTTTACATGTAAATATGTGTATTTTTACTTACTCTTTAATTTTGGTTTTCCCAAAGAACCTTACAATAAACCTTTCATTTTTTCTTAGTGTAAAGAATGTTTGGTAACACTTTGTTTTGATGGTCCCCTTTATTCAACAATGTTAAAATTAAGCCCACCAGGAGTGTCACTTGGCCCACCTTACATTTCAAAGCTAGAGCCGGGCCTATTCTACTAATCCTAATCCAACCCCGAAAAGTCTACTAATACTCAACTAATACTTTAATGAGAGTTATTTGACATGTAGGTTAATCATCATATCCTTTTGTCCACCCTCTCGTCTCTAGGAATCACTGGAACTCCTCTTCAGTGGTTTGAATCCTATCTCACGGATGGGTCCTTCATGGTGGCATGGTGCGGGGAGGTCTCCAAAGAATGTCAACTGATCACTGGTGTTCCACAGGGCTCAGTTCTTGGACCACTTCTCTTCTCCATGTACACCACATCACTGGGTCCCATCACAGAGGCACATGCTTCTCCTATCACTGCTACGCCAATGACACTCAGCTCTACATATCATTCTGACCAGATGATCCCACGGTGGCTGCGTGAATCCCAAGCTGCCTTCATCTGCACCTCAACTTGGCAAAGACGGAGCTTCTCGTCTTTCCTCCCAATCTGACTCTACAACACAATCACCCCATCAAGGTCTACCAGAAATCTTGGATTAATCTTTGAGGACCAGCTGACCTTCAAAGATCACATCGCAAAGACGGCTCGATCATGCAGGTTTGCACTGTACAACATCAGGAGGATCAGGCCATTCCTAACGGAGCAAGCGACACAACTTCTGGTACAGGCCATGGTCATTTCCAGACTGGATTATTGCAACGCCCTTCTGGCTGGACTTCCTTCTAGTGCAATCAAACCCCTGAATGCCACAGCTCATTTGGTCTTCAACAAACTCAAAAGGGCCCACGTCACTCCACTCTTCATCTCTCTGCACTGGCTCCCACTTGCTGCTCACATCAAATTCAAAGCACTGACACTTGCTTACAGAACTACACAGGCTCAGCACCATCATACTTCCAGGCGCTACTTCAAATATACACACCCCTACCAGAAACCTTCAATCGATCAACGAGTGACGACTTGTGGTACCTTCATAGAGAGGCAAAAAATCCCTCTCAAGAACATTTTCGTTCACCATTCCTTGCATCTGGAATGCAGAATACTTGGCAATATTTAAAAGACTTGAACACCTAACATGACACACAAACCACCTCAACTAATAAAAAAAAAAAAAGAAAAATTCCTTCCTCTATTGTCCAGGCTTGTTCTACTAATATGTGTAATGTTTGAAAGTATTGTAAGCACTCATATGTACTTTTGTATCTTCATGATGAATCGCTTTTTGTTTTCCTCAAATTGTAAGTCGCTTTGGATAAAAGCGTCTGCTAAATGAATAAATGTAAATGCAAATGTAAATGTAGGTGCAACATTATGTATAGTTAACGAAATAAAAAGGGGACTATCAAAATAAAGTGTAACCAAATATTTTAATAGTTTTTACATTTAATAATGCAAACTAATTTCAATAATTTTACAATTGTTCCACTATAAAGAACCTTCTGAAAAAGAAGAAAAGTTCCATGGACGTTAAAGTTTCTTCATGGAACTTCATAACTGTATGTGTTAAGTGATGGTCGACTTTTCAACCAATGGTCTGAGTTGGAGGCAGGGCTATATGAAGAACTTAGCATACCTCCACAGTTCATGATTTTGCGCACGGTTGTAGTAGAGAGGATTTTCCGACTCCTCAGGAAGTCAGCCAGCTGGCCTCCTATAGGTACAATGATCGTCATCACCATGTGCGGCACCGCTGACAAAATACCCACCTGAAACATCCCAATATCAACTAGTTAGCCTATTCCTAGAATGAATTGTACCGCAAAGGACTGGTAATTTAAATCAATGATGGTTCTGTATGTATAAATCACATAATAGCTCACTTTGCTTATGGGGAACCCAAAGACCTCTTCAAAGTACGCTGGCTGACTAATGAGCAAGAGGTAGAAGGTCCAGCTGCGGCAGAAGTTTGCCACAATGATGGCGTAGACAGGCATAGATGTAAAGAATTCACGCCAAGGAGTTTTAAATTTCTACAAAGAGAATATATTAATAAATATATGGGAAAACCTCCTTCTCTGTCTAACAATGTGTTTGTTGCACCAAATGCATGAAAGAAGCCTGAACTACCTCAGTCGAACTCATTAAATTGGCTCCTTCTCCAATGGAGGTCTCTATATATGTTCGTTCTTCTTCACTGATGGTAGGATGTATTGCTGGGCTGTCATAAGCCAGCAGAAGCCAGAAGGTATACCATATAATGCCAAACACACCTGGATATGAGCACAGAACCACATATCGCTGATCATTTTAACACTGCATACTGTTGATATTTGAGTGTTACATTATCACACAAAATACACTAAATTAAATATATTTAGTGAGAATACATTTACCCATCCAAATGGTCTTTTTTTGCCATCTATACACAGATTAGTGTCACCCTGTATATATATATGTAATTGGAAATGATATAACTGAAATATCTTAAAGCTCAATTTGATTTGATTCGGTTTTAAAGTGATTCACTAGTATATAAATAATTCAGATTTAAATAATTAATGTTTAGAATCCAATATCAAAGGATAGAATTGTATATAATGATTCTGGAGTGATCTGTTATAAAGCTGACTGAAAAAACAACTGAATCATTGGAGTCATAGCTCATTTTAGATGTTTAAATCATTCTTTACCAATATATTTCAAAGGTGTATCCTAACTCACCATATATATAGAAGACAGAGGGCCAGCCCACATACTGCACTAATATTCCAGCCAGTGGCATGGCTATCACAGCTCCTGCATAAGATCCTGTCAACCAGAACACACACACACACACACACACACACACACACAGAGAGACACAGGTGTAATTAAGAAAGTTAAATTAAAAGGGAGAGCATTAATCAACCTGTACTATTCATCTCGCATGACAGTTCAATCATTTGAAGGCAATGCGGGGGCTACCTCCTCCAAAACGAATGGGTTGGTTCTGCTTTGAGAGATCATATTTGGTTTTCCTAATTTTTACTGTATTAAATATTACATTTAGCTTCAGATTCACATATATTTTTAAGCAATATTTTGGCCAAAAATGAAGATCCTGTTTTTCACTCTATAAAGATTTTGTAGCGGTAAATGCCAGAAGATCTGGACCTCAGTGCAACACGTGCATCTGCTTGAAGGACAGGACAGCTGCAGGAAATGGGATTTTAATGAAAAGGTGTTTTAATGTATATTTTATTACTGGATGCACTTGGAAACCTTCCTGTTTGGCGCACGAGAGGATTCTCGAGTGAGCTTTTGAACATAGAAGAAGAAGAAGAAGAAGAAGAAGAAATGTTACATTTATATAGCGCTTTTCCAGAGCTCAAAGCGCTCTCAAGGAAGAGGATGCTGCTTCATTTGTGCCACCAGGAGAAAGCCTCTTACACATAGCTGAAGCTGTGTACACACCATCTTCATTTAGTGGTCATGTCAAGAGTTGTTTGAAGCAGAGGTTGTCATAGCAGCTGTTTATTGTGGAAGGTAAGGTAATGAGCATTAGAATATAGATCCTCAGTTGGATCCTCAGTTGGAGTGATTACTTCTAATGCAGAAACAGGTCAACAACAGCCTAAGCTCTTCTGGCCTGGTCAAAGCTGGTTCAAAGCTGGTTGCTGACCAACCAGCTTAAACCATTAGTTTGGCCAGACTGGGAGACCAGTTCAAGTCAGTTACATCCAGCTTAAACCAGTTTGAGCTGGTTTCAGTGTTGCTTTGTTTGTTTTTTAATCATGCATCTGGTATACAAATATTTAGTATTTGCAGGAAAATATAAGAATGATGGCCATTGGAACAGTAATAGAGAAAACATTTGACACATTTTTCAGTGACATTTTCTGCAGTTTATTTCTGTCATTACACCAGTAGGTGAATCATTCATTCAAAGAATTCATTAAACACAAGAATTAAACAAGTTACTGCATTTGGAGCTACTAGAACAGTAGTAATAGACATAGAAAATAGTGGCATGCAGTCCTGGCTTGAAGTGGCGCTGCACAGTCCGATTGGTGTATACCAAAAAAAGTACAGTGAGCATTTTGAGAGCATACAGATTCTTCTGCTTTCTTATCGCTCTCATGGTATGTACGTCATACACAGATCAGTCTGCACAGTGCCTCTTCAAGTCGAACACACCTAGCAGTTGGAACTCATTGAATCATTCACTCAATTGAGTCATTAAAAACACTCCTTAATCTTGGAAATTAACAAACACCGCTACTGTGTTGCTCAGAGACATAATGGTTGTTCTGCTTCGGCTTCGTTTGAAGTCATTTTTAAAAGTATATAGTATATTAAAGTATACAGTTCAAACTGTTTCTTGTAATTTCTATTACTATACATTTCTATAAATAATAGGCCTGTCACAAACCAACTCACCACAGAACGAGGTAGTAGCCAGACGACTTCTCTCCAACGGAGGAGCCCATTTGCTCCACATCCCGTGGCAGGCTGGATATGTGACACCCTGTTAACATCAGGCACAGTTAGTATGCTTTATTTCATTATTATTTTATCATTTTTTACCTAAATGGATGATTCTAATGAACATTCAATACTTAAAGGAACACGTCACCCATACAATGACTTCATGAATAATTAATCTTCATCACTCAAAAGCTACTGTATCAGATTCAGACGACTTAGGATCTATTTTTAAGGTGCCTCAAGCAATTTTTAGTGCTTTAAAATCAGCATATGGAAAAAGATGGTGTTCATCTTGTGTTCCAGAAAAGAAAAATCTCAAACGGGTTTAGAATGAAATGAGAGTGAGTAAATGATGACGGAATATACATTTTCACTTATCAATAATGTACCATTTACAATTAATACGTAATACATGAAGTTATGTAAGTTAATTTTTTAAAAGTAACTGTTTTATGACATATTTAAAGATGAGGTCACTGATGACCACTCACCTCCACCAGCCCTTGTAAGATTCGCACAAACAAGACACAGCCGTAGTGAACCCTGGCAGCTGACGGAATAAACATGTTTAGCAATGACGTCAAGAAAATGGCTGCTCCAAACACCCTGAGAAACAATCGAGAGACATTCGGTAATGTTAGTTAATTCAGTTATGGACTGAATCAAAATGAAGCAATGTCAAGTCAATGCAGCCAAAAATACTGTAGAATTAAATCATATTTCTGTGGGAAAACAAGCACAGTCAGGATATCTAATTGCACAATTTAATCTGAATAACTGAATTAAATAAATTTAACAACAGTTCTGGAATTCTGAAAGACATTAATCCTAAAATATTTATTTTATAACAAATATAAATGTGTTTCTCCTTGTTATTATATAAAGTGGTGAGTTTGTAACCCCTAAAGAGAAACTTTTGTGATTTGAACCTTGTGAAGAACCTTTAAAGTCTTTAAACTTTAGCTTTTTATGCAATATTGAAGCATGTATTATCTATGATCATGATTTATCTATGCACACTACTATTTTTTTCGTAAACTCACATGCCCTTGTTATCTTTCATCAAAATATTTTCCCCAACCATTAGAAACAACATCTCTTCTCTGATGATGTGTTTACTGGCACAAGTGCGGGTCAACCTGTCACTCAAATGAGATCACAGCAATGATCTGGCAACAAACTACAACAATCCAATCAATTCCCGACAGATTAAAACAAGTCCTTAGACATACGTCATCACAATAGGGAAGAAAAGGCTTTCACAGCTTTCATTTCATGGCAACTTTATTATCACAATACAATAATCATATGCATTTGAATTTCAGCATCAGTGCATCCATCATTTTAAATGAATATTAGAGTTACAACTGAATATATTTTGTTTTATTTAAGAACTTCATGTATTTTAATAAGACATGACTTCAAAGGTAAACATTTGTAACTATTTATTCTAGTAGTAAACCTTTCTTTTAGCATGCATTGGGTTCAAATCCTGATCAATCTGTGCATATGCAAATAACACAGTGCAAGTCGATTGGACTGACCAAATTAAGATTGTTTTTTAACTTGAATGTTTATTCAATTTAATTATCAAAGACCTTTTGCATTCAATATCCACTTTGCTCAAAAATCACATTAGTTTGAATGGGCTGATGCTTGTGATTTTAATGATTTTAGAGGCCCTGCACACTCTCGCGTTGCTACATCACCGGATCACACAGAAGAGAGTCATTTTGGTTCATTCATTTATCCTTTATCTCCATTTAATCCATCCATCTGCCTCTTTTTTTCCAAAACACTGTGTAAGTGACACTTGTAATATTCTAGTGGCTGGTGTTTCAGCGAGAGATCTGCTGCTGGATCTTTCATTATTAACTCTGTCAGCCACGTGTCCTCTTTTCCTGTGAGGCTTTTATTACAAGACCGCTATCGCCCCTCTAATCAACACACGGCACAAATTTAACCCTCACAGCCCTGACCACTGATGTCCCTTGGGTGTTGAACATTGAATGCAAAATGAGAGTTATACTATAGCAGAACACAATTTTTTCTTCCAAACGTGACGCGGAGGCCCGCCAAGACGAGGCTCACCTGTTTGCTGCTAGCTTATTGGAGATGAAACCTCCAGGGATTTGAGTGACAATGTAGCCCCAGAAAAAAGAGCCATGTATCAATCCCACTGTCTCTGGATCCCAATTAAACTGAGCTGGCTAAAGGACACAAACATCAGAGAAGACCATATTAGATTATATTAAAATAAAATGAATAATAATAATAATAAATACAAGCTTGTTGCACATTTTTGTAAATAATATAAATGATTTATCACAAGATATACATAGTGAAATAACCTTGTGAATATGTGTGTGTGAGTCATGTCTTTTTCCCAATATCTCTTATGACAGGAAATTACAGGAAATTGTGGCCACTAACTACCAATTTATGCCAGAAAATGGCAATAATAATAATAATCGGTCCTTTGAACTTGATAGCTGAGAAAGTAAAATGGATTGTCTTAACTGTCTAGACCAGATTTTCAAACTTCTTGTAACAAGGACCTAATTATAGGGACTTCTGTAAAACTCTGTAAAATAATCTGTATATTAAAAAAAAAAATCTGTATATTAAAGCTGTATGTTTTCATCTATGAAGACAAATTTGCTGTGTGAGAAAAATATTCACTGTGATAAAAATAAAGTGAATAAAAACATAAAAAAATAGATAAAAAATAAAAATATTTTTTTTACAAAATTGAGTTTATTTTCCAATCACACACACACACACACACACACACACACAGGTTTTATAATTAAATTAAAAATATATAATAATATTAATAATATTTTAGAGCTGTCAATATAACAATTTCTACCGTAAATGTAAAATCAGAATGAAAAATAAATATGTTGAATTAAGTAAATATGGTAATTAATATTGACTCTATTTCTTAAGTTAAATTTGATAGTATTAAAAATAAGATGAGGGATGAGGAATATTTATTTGGTATTTTCATTTTGTATTATCCTGGTTTCACCTGCATGACGGCAGTCCCGTTGATGTAGACAGTGTTGTTGTTAACCATCTCTACAATGGCTACACCAAGGTTGCATCGGATGCCAAATGAGATGCAAAAGCCAAGTCCGCTGAGCATGGCGATGATGTAACGTTTGGGAAGGCCAAAGCAGCCACAATCCAAAAGGGGTGGGCTATGTTTAGGGGCTGCCACTGGCCTCCCATCTTCTGTCAGTTCAATGTTGTCCTCTTCGTCCACATTAGTGCCATCGATCTTCCTACCATAGGTTAAGAAATGGTTTAGAAATAGCTTGGAGTAAAGACAAAAAAATTGCATAACTCACAAATTAAGCTGGGTTCTGCCATGCAACGCTCAGTGTTTGGCATGGTAATAGATATGACTATTTTGATTGATGACCTTATGTTTGGTCTTGGCAGAATAGATCTGCTATTGGTTATTGCTGCCGCAGAGCAAGTGCGTGACTTCCTACTCCCAGTGCATACGTGAAACGCTGCTGTGAGCAAGTGTACAACAGCATGCATGAATTACCTTAAACAGATCTATACAGGTGGAGCTGGGAAAGGTCGAGGGTTTCTGAAAGTGCAACTGCTAAAGCAAATGCTGACCGAGTTTACCGTGGCTACTGATACAGCAGGAACCAGCTGTGCCCTATAAAGAATGATGTGATTGCAAGCAGGTTAAGTTAAGGACCAATCAGCCTGCACCATCTAGAGTTTCATGACAGAACTTTGTAATGATGTTCAAGAAACATAAGAGATATCTTTTCATATGTACTAGTTACACCTAGCAAGCTATATAGTATTTTTGAATTACTGGCAAAGATTCAAAGTTAATAAACTGGGTTTGTGTACAATGATGTAGTGATTCTGTGCCTTGACAATAATTTGAACTGGACCACTTTTTGAATTGCAAATTTAGCTTTGGCTTTACTTATATTTATGATGTACAGGATGGACAGAGTGAATTCTCTGCTCGGTGGAGGGGGGCAACAAGGGGTTGCCAGAGTGTGGTGTTGAAAAGGTCACTTTGCGTTTGGTGCTCCATCCCTCTCGCCCCACACGCACCTGTTCCATTACTGAACCTGCATCTTTCCTCTCATCCTCCACCTCACAGGAATTGCTTTCATCTGTCTATTTTAAAATGCACACCTGAGTTCTTCCATACACAGAGAAAGAATCTCACTAAAAGCTGGATACTGGCAGATTGTGAATGGAGGATCAAGAGGCATCATTTCAAGAGCCTTAGGTTTGTGATCTCTGTTGTTGCGCAAGTCCTGGTCTGGTACAGTCTCAAAACGAATCTCACACAACAACAAAAACAATATTTTGCTAACAATGCACACATTTATTCAGATCAGAAAATGTTTATTTTTCTGGTTTTAAAAGAAAACTCTCCAGAAACTTATCATTTTTACCTTAATAAAGCATGAATGGATATGGATTGCCAGAAGATGACACCCAAAAAAACAAAAAACAAACATTAAATTCAAATGCCAAAAAAACACAGAAAAACTGTAACCTACATTATCACCTCTAACATCATAAAGGCAACTTCACAATGTGCAAGGATTGCCATCACCAGACAATGGCAGCTTATATTATTACGATTCAGCCTAGAAAATACATATTCTCTTTTTACCACAAAAAAGGATGCCCTTCAGATGCTTTTCTATCTGAAGATTGCATTATCTCAAATAAAACGAAACAGCCACTACATTTATTTTCTGGACTTAATTATAATTAATTATATTAAAATATTTAATAATTTTTGTTGCTTTTGGAAATGGAATTGCTCTTGATCAAATGTTTTACAACTGTACTTTGACTAATTAATTAAAATATTATGCATTTTGTGTCTGCTTAGTTAATAGACAAATCTAAATTAAGTCTGGTACAGTTAAAACAGAAAAATTAAGATAATTTTAAGTAAGAATGAAAATAAATAATGCACGACTTGTTGTTAAATTACCCATTTATTTCTTTTTCCAATCACACTAGCTAGATACCCTGGCAATATTACTCAGACACAGGAAATTATTTACATTATCTCACATATTAAGCTGTCTAATTTGCAAGAAATTTTAAGAGACATATCTCGTTCTTACATGGAATCTTCATTTTTTTAATCTCTTCAGATGAAATAGATATTAAATATGTATAGCTACAGCTAGAATTACTGGCCAGTGTTCAAAGTTAATTTATTAGGTTTCTGCATGATCACGTAGTGATATTTGAAAGCTTGAATATTATATCTATAATGAAAGATTATCTTATTTCTTACTCACTCAAGTTGAGAGTAAACAGTTTATAAACACTAAAACAATATGGCGTGTACATCCTTGTAATGTACCTTATTTCTTTTACCATTTCTTTACACACACACACACAAACACACACACACACGCATATATATATATATATATATATATATATATATATATGTGTGTGTATGTATGTATTTATCTCTCTCTGTATACATATGTATATATATTTCTCTGTAAAACAGTACATACATATATATTTATATATATATATATATATATATATATATGTTGTTGTTTTTTCACAGAGAAATATATATATATATCAGCTGCTTTTAGTTGATTTCTAAAGTCTATTTCTATTAATTCAATTTCATTCAATACCAAAAGCATGAGACAGTATATATAACACAAGCAATCTTCTTATATCGTCCTTTTAGCACTAATATTCCAATTCAATTGCCATCACACTTACTTCTGCAGGTTCCCCAGAGAGTCACCCACATTGTTCTTCAACTCCTCCTTCCCCGGTTTGAGCTTCTCCTTTAGACTCGCAAACCCCCCCACTGGCATCTCTCCTTCCCTTGCACTTCTGTCCCTCAAACACTTGTCTTCTCACTCTTCTGCTCTTGCAGAAAAAAGAGCAGGAGCAGGAGCAGGATATCCACTAGGCGTTTGTGCGCATCCTCTCCTGAGCTGGACTGAGATGGTTTGGAGGGGTGTTGGAGGGGAGGAGGAGAGATTCTGAGCCAGGGACGACAAGGAGAGACACAGAGAGAAAGAAGAGGAGGGACTTTGGTTTTTGACCGTCTGGATCCAATCCTTCATGCAGCTTGTGTGCAGAACATCCAGGAACAAGGCACAAGGAGAGAAATTGAATGAATCCAGGCGTCTTCGGTTCAGTATATCAGCATTGCGAAAGTTATGCTGACATACATCGATATTGGAAACTCCGGCGTTCTCTTCGGTTCCCTCACAGACAGTGACAGAAGATGCCGAACACCTATCTCTTCTCCACCCCTCCCTTTTTGGTCTTGCATACAAAAGCAGGCCAAAAAGAGTGACTAGCAGAACTCATTAAATATTGAATGTGAAGTCAAAGATCGCAGGCTCGAGGTTGTATGATATGAGCAGGAGTAACAAGACACTGCGTCCTACAGTCCCAGTCTAACCCTTATCCCGAGAAACCGTTCCAGGGGTTAATGGGTCAAACGTATCAACGTCAACAACCAAACACTGACATAAAGGCTCAAACAGTGAGTGCCATTGCACTGTGGCTGATGTTTAAAACTCTCATTCGCAATGTAATTCTATTGCTTTTGTAAGTGAAGCACAGCGGCTTTTTCCTATGAAAGCCTCTTTTATGCAATAATCATCAAAAATGCAGTGTGCTTTAAAAATTCAGATATTGAGGTCTAAAAAATTCATTGGTAGTCTGCATGGTGTTGTGCTAGACTCTCAGGTTCTGTTTCATTGATGCTTGTATAGGTGTCTCAATAGTCCGTTTGCCATAATTGAAATCTGTCTCATTGAAGGTCTGCCATTCAGTGCAAGACGCATGAAGAACTGTGAGAGAGATTTACTATTTTCATAAACAATCAAAATAAACAAATGAAGATCCTACAGAATGTGAATAAAAATATATATAAAATATTATATAAATATAAATATTAAAGTGTTGGTCTATATAATCAACTGTACATGTTAACAATTGCAATTTTAACTCACAGAGCCGACTTACAGTGGAAAGAAACTGACACTTGTTATTATACACGTGCTTGCTGTGTTTTTAAACAAGCCATCAATTCAAAATCTGTTTTCTGCCTCCTGAATACATTGTCATTAAGGTCTAAATATGTCCTCTGTTTTATTTATTTATTCATTTTTATTTCAACAAGGTTCTTGTTAGTTGGTTGATAGACAAAACAATTATGAATTTCAATAAAATTGCTCCACTGTTTCCCCCCTTAAATAAATAATGATAAATGTGACATGAGGTGAAGGTATGGCAACCCATACTCGGAATTTGCCCTCATTTAACCCGTTCAAGTTAGGGGTAGTATAGCAAACACACACAGACACACACACACACACAAGCCATTCACTCCCAGCAATTGGGGGCTTGGTGGTTTCCTCAAGGGCACCCAGTATTGAGAATCAAACCCACAACTTTCTAACTGTCAGACCACAACCACAAATAATCAATCATCTTTACTTTGTCATTACATGTCTTTCTTTCTGGACAAACACACAACCAAGACATTTTTTCTTTAACTTTTTTTTAATTGGCAAAAATATCATAATCATCATAGGATTATGTTTTCAAGTAATTTTTGTGGTAATTTCAAGTAATTTTTGGTCACTCTTTAGATTAGGGTCCAATTCACACTATTATCTAAATATTAACTATGACTTTTGCCTTAATTAACACCCAATTACTGCTTATTATTAGTTAGTATTGTGGTTATCAAGTCTTAAGTATTGTCTATGGGTTAAGGAATTTAGAATATGGTCATGCACAATAAGACATTAATATGTGCTAATAAGTGCTAATAAACAGCCAATAACCCAGTAATATGCATACTAATATGAAACTAGTTCATAGTGAGAATTAGACCCTAAACTAATGTGTTAACGTTTTCTTTATTAACCTAACATTGCAAAAATGATCCGAATCACTGACCCATATAGTTGTACGAAAGTTATTGATTATTTAGTAAGTTAAGTATAAATAATTGTATCTAGTGATAATTCTGTCCACGCCACTTTCTGTTTTTATATAACAGAGTGCCATCTAGTGGTTCACATGAGTTTAAACAGTTAATGGGTCTTATTTTTTTCATGCTATGGATGTCAATGGGATTCCAGACATCAACTGTTTGGTTGCCCATCTTCTGTAAAATATCTTCTTATGTGTTCAGCAGAAATTCACACAGGTTTGGAACAACTTGAATAAATGATGACAGAACTTCCATTTTCGGGTGAACTATCCCTTTCCAAATACATTTTAGCTTTTATGTGCTGGAGACCTTTTTCTTTTTAAAGAAATTTATGAAGCATTTGTCTTGCATCATATACATTTTATGGCCAGTTTAAAGCATTAGCCACAAAAAGGAATAATTATTTTTGAATATGCAAATATCACCTAGTACACTATCTTTATGTGTACTTTTCCTGTGACTTATTTTACAGGACTTACGCATGTATGGTTTACGAAGCAATTAGATGGTGAGTAAATACATATATAGATCTTAGTAAATGTAACTATAGAAATGATCTTTTCCTAGGCTTAGAAATAACGATTTATTCGCTTGTGAGTATTAGTTTTTGTTGCAGCTACATTAATGAGATCTTTATCTCCAGGAACCAACAAAATCAAATAAAAAATGATTAAGATGTGCAAGTCTCGTCCACTAGTTGGCGCCAGTGTTTTTTTTTTTTTGTTTGTTTTTCAGAGTTGGTCACTGAACCGTTTCAATGCAAACAGGGTAGTATTGTTTGTAAGTTGCGGCTTGGCTAGAAAACCAGTTTGTTTTCAGCCATCAAAAAGAAAAAAGGCCAAAGACACTTCCATAAGATTGTCTTCAGACCTTCAGTGACGAAACTATACGCTATAAGAACAGATGTCGCATTAACAACACATTTTTTTCACATGACAAATTGTTACAATAATAAGGCGTCAAAATATTTGACACATTTAGCCAAATCAAATAAGGACCGTAACCAATCTTTTTTGATCTGTCGTTTTTAAATATTGATAAACTCACCCCAACAATAATCAACACAACACGATTAAGTTAGTTATGAACATTCAGGTAATGCCTTTATTAATCAAACAGTTCTGGTCTAAATTTAAATATGATGGTGCAGAAACTATGGTTGCATTGCATTGCAGCAAACGAACAGTTGACTGTCCGGCACCCGTGCAGTTGAGTGCCCGCATACCGCCATCGCATCCGTGACCGCATTTTTCTCAGCTTGCATAACATATCGCGTGACTAGGTTAGTAACGTGAGGGAAAGGACAGCGGAGAAGGCGGTGTTGATGATGGTAGGAGGAGATTGTGCGCCGTCGTCTTCCGCGTTTCCCGGGATTTCAACCACTGTCCTGATTACATCGTGTTCTCTCCTTGCACGTTTTTACGCTCAGCCCTCCCTCCCAATTCAGTTAGTTGAAAAGAGAAATAATTAAATCAATATACAGGCCTCGCCGCCCCCCCCCCCTCTCTCTCTCCCTCCGCCGTCACCACCACCTCTCCTTTTTTCTCTCCCCCCTTTGCAAATAACCACCACCGCCTTCGTCCTCCACATGCAGCATCGGAGTCCTGGGCCCCGGCGTACCGGCTCCAGCCATGTCGGCGAGGAATACAGCGGCTGGCGGCGGTGACGGAGCGACGGGGGAAAAGACAGGTAAAACAATACGAGTTAGTCCACCCTATACAGGTCCGCTTGAAGCGGAGTGAGTTGGTGTGCCGGGCGGAGGAGAGGGGAGATCTCGGTGTTCCCCGCTGATTGGTTTGCACACTCGCGTTCGCAGCGAAACTAGGTCAGTAGTTCAGTAGAGCGAACTCTCGCAAACCAAAGCAGGGCTGCGTACGGACTGCTCGCAGAGCCACATTTAGGGCTTTAACGCGGCTTTTAATAATATGTTCTCGTTTTAATGTGACAGTCACGTATTTTAATGTAGTATGTTGTTCTGTAGTTATTTTGCGAGGCCTCGGCTGATTGGCTGCCGTCGCTTTCCGTCAGTTGTGGCTAATTCTTTAAATATCTTAATACATTTACAGTATTTGCTTGTTACTAACTTTTTTTTCTCTTACTTTCTTTAATATTGCCACATACATACATACACACACATACTGTATGCATGTATGTGTCTGGAATAATGCGTTGAATCCCTTACAGGGGTTTAAAGCTTAAAGAATGTAACTTCTGTTTTGATTCTGATACATGTCTTATTGTTCTGGTTCCTTAATACGGTAATAAAGTTAGCTATTATTTTCTAGTACTTTCGAGGGATAACGTACCGGTATATTGACAAAAGTAATGTATTGCCCTCAGCAGTCTGTTTATTGTTCATCTCAAAAGATATCAGAAATTATGTTCAATTCTCACTATTAGAGGATACATAAATGCATTTTTCATAAATAAAAAAGTACATTGCCAACAAACCGAAAATGTGATCACAAACAATTCATTTATTCCTTCATTTTTTATTTGTTTTATAAAATACAACTGATTACCACAAACCCCATGTGTATAGTAGCTTACATATAGAAAACTATAATCTTGGTTTCATTTGTCACATATTCATCACTTGCAGTGCGGTTTCATTGACATTAGCCCAAGTGAATGACAAACAAAGTTCTGTTTTTTTATAGTGAAATAGAGTTTTGAGGATCACAAATACAATGTCTAGCACAGATGCCTTTTCTTTTGTGAATTCAGTGTCTTTTTAATGAGTGAAACTGCATTTTGTGACGTAAATGTGAATCATTAGCATTGTGAGGTCATAGTGCTGCCTGATCTAGTTTGATTTCTTGTAACGTGACGGTTGTGTAATATGTAGGTCAAACACTTACACTGCACACGTGCAGGACTGGGCTGTGATGCCCTCGTCTTCCTCGGGCGTTGCTTTCTCTCTTCAGCCTAACTCAGTCAGGGAATCTTTGCATAACTAGCTTACAAACAATCCGAAACAAAGCCGTTTAATGTAATAGGAGCGGACAATATATTCCTGCTAAAACGTGTAACCTAAATCTGTTGCCAGTTTGGTTCGTCTCGTGACAGACACCCCCTCCCTTCCCCAACTCTGAAAAAAACGTGACTGGAATTTAGGGTCTTATCTGGAAAGTATGTCTCTTAGGTAACTGGCCTTTTGAGTTACCGATTCCAGTCATTTTATTGATAGGTGTTTTTTTTTTTAGGTCAGTTATTTACTTTCTGGGCTCTCAGATAAATTGCACTTTCATCTAGCGTAACTTATTAATACCTTTATTTCTTAATGATTTAATGTGGGTCTTACCTCAATGACTATACATTTTAAAATTGAAAATAATATAGTCAATAAAATGTTTTAAAATGTGGTGCAGAAACAATGCAATGCATTGGAAAAATGCACATATAATGATCTGATTTAATTCTTCAGGGTACTACATTTAAAATAATATTCAATAATGTGTGTTCACTAGTCAAATTATTATTTTTTTTAAATATGACCCTTGTTCATCATGCATGCTATATTGGTCTCATACCGAATGTATGTTGTGTAACTTTACGTATAAAACTTATTTAAATGTTATTGTAGTCATTACTTTCAAAAGTAATTCATCTTTATCAAACTATTGCACTATAACTTGCTACATTCTGAACTACAGGTTATCCTAGGCATCAGAGGACCTTATTGTCATGAAGAGCATTTTTAAAGGATTTGTTGGATTAGTAGGAAAATGTATGCGATTTATTTTTTATGTATTGTTTTTAAGGAATAGGGAACTGTATTTTAGTGCAATTAAAATCTGAATTGTTCAGCTGAGCATTTAATATTATAGTAATACAATGGTACCTCGAGATACGAAATTAACCCGTTCCGAGGCGGCCTTCGTATAATGAGTTTTTCGTATCTTGGAACACATTTTACATGTAAAATGGCTAATCCGTTCCAAGCCCTCCAAAAACACCCCATTAAATTTCACAATAAAGCTAAATTGACCTATAAACAATGAAATAACGTAAAATGTCGAAGCTTACCTTTCGAGTGAGGCTATCTCCGAAAGTGGCGGCAGAGGAGGAGGAGGACAAACGGCAGATAACGTACGTACACTTAACTTTACAAAAACACATAAAAAATGTAAAGTTTGGGGTGCGGAGTGGCTGAGCTAAAGCACGTACGTATAGAAGATGCATGATGGCAGGGATGCTGTCCAATTAGAGAGAAGGATCTCATGGCTTGGCTAGCATCAGGAACCAATGGGAGAGCAGGAGAATGGTGGCGAGTCTACTATAACTAAGATGGCGGCGTGAGTTTCAAAATTGTTATGGGGCGAATCTCGGACTTTCAGAAACCTTTCGTATCTTGAAAACTTTTCGTATGTAGAGCAGTAAAAATGTTCCTCTTTACTTTCGTAACTTGGATTTTTCGTAAGTTGAGCCTTTCGTATCTTGAGGTACTACTGTAGTGGGTCATACACTGTCATTGTTATTGAAGAGGCTCCTCTGATTTGATTGGTGTTCATGGTCTCATTTTCTAGGACGTCTTTACAATATTGTTTTTAAGTCCTGGAAATCATAGTCTGGAGTGATGGTTTTGCTGTCAATCTTTTTGATTATCCCATCACAACTCTTTGTATCAGTTTTATGGCTTGCACTTGACATCCTCTCCTGTCAAAGAGATGGTTTCCTGTTGCTTCCATGTCTAGACATCAGAAAATCATGTGATTTGTTCATTTATGTTATTTAGATGTTAACCATGTTAACTGTTTGTCTTGCTTATTTTCACGTTCTTGGTTATTCACATTTCTGTTATGGTTTGTATGTTAAAGGTATAACAGCGGCAAGCTCAAAGAGTTTATCTAGTTTATTACAAACACATCAAAATTATTTCTTGTCAAAAGAATTAATCTGTGACTAGGTGTGTTATAATAAAATACTATTAAACATTCTTAACTAAAACATAATGCAAAGTATTATTTGGCAATAATAATTAGTACATTTAAAATCTACTTCTGCCACAATTTTTCTTATACATTAAGAAGTGAAAAAAGTAAACTGTTGCGTGAGACTGAAACTTATGAGATCCATGAGAAATATGTAAGATGGTTTGTAAAAAGAATACTTTTTATAGAACTATATAATCCTTTTATTGGTAAATTTGAGTTTTAATTAGTAAATGGCTTATTATTTATAGCTTATGTCTGTGGTTGTTATAGCTCTGGGTTAATTGCTCAATTATCAAAATGATTAAGTGCCAGCTGTGGGTGGAGGCAAGGCTCTTTTGTAACTTTTTAAGAAAAATGAGGTCATGTCTAAACTTGAATGCCTTTTGTATACAAACTTCTCACGTTTAGGGAGTTTCACATTTTCGATAAATTTCTAGAGTGATTCAGCCTAAAACTGAAGTAAAAATATCATGCTTTTACAGTGAAATTGGGAAAAGTTGTCCTAATCACTTCATTTATATTAAAAAGTCTCCTGAGTTTCGCTTTCGTCATACAGAAAATCCGTTGTTTATTGCCAAGATGCTTCAACTGGTTTTGGTTGTGGTTTTAAACAACCTAGACATTAGTAATTGACATTTTGCCTTTAGTGACAGGAATGCACTAGTGTTTTTATTCAACCGTGGGAAGAATTAACAAGGTTTTTCAATTGAATCATCTATCATTTGCTGTTAAATTTGAATAAGCACCATTTGTCAAGTTCACACTTTATCAGTGACTATAGCTTTTCTTTTTAAGCTTAAACTAATAGCATAAGTGTAAACAAACTAAATGTATATTGTTTGTCATTTTTTTTGGAATACTTATTTATAATTGGTCTGCATTCTGTGGTCAAATATTTTTGTATAATGAGTGCCGAACTAATTGGCTCTTCTAACATAACAAATCATTTCCCGTAAACTGAAATCAAGGTGTCTGTTTGTTTGACCAATATTTATTCTACAGCAAGACAGTCATTGATGGAAATTAAATCCATTCAGGTTGATAGAAGACCTCGCTTATGGAAGCTTGTTTCTGCCACAGAATAATAATTTAAAAAGTTAAAAGATAATTCTGTCTTTTTGTCTCACAATTCTGACTTTTCTCACAATTGTGTCTCTTGGTTCTAGAGGCTTAAAGCAACAGGTGAAGCCGGCAGGAAAACCGACTGCACTGTGAAAGCCTGTTCATGAATAAGTTGCTCTGCTCACAGGAGTTTGTGAATGGATTATGAGGTCAGTGGCAATAACAGATGGCAAATACGACTTCATTATGTACCTTGGTTGCAGGTAGTGCAGCACAGTTTGATTTAAAAAATAAAATAAAATTCATTCTACAGTTATTTTATCAAATACTATGATTGTAATATGAACAGCCTTTACGTGAAGTGAGTTTCTCTTCGAGTTGTAATGTCAGAATTGCGTGATTATAAAGTCTGATTGCGAGTTATAATGTCAAAATTGCAATTTATGAAGTTACAAAGTTCTGACTTTAACTTGCAATTGTCACTTCTTCAATTCTGAGGGGGAAAAAAGTCAGAGCTGCGCATTTATATCATGTAATTATGAGATAAAAAATTTTATTATTATTATTCAGCGGCGGAAACGAGCTTCCATACCCTCTGCTTCATGCAGAAGTTCTGATCACCTTGTTGTGATTTATTTTGTAATCGTAACTAAATGATGACTGAAATTTGTGTCACTAATGATAAAATGCTCTTCTTCCCTTACATCTACTGAGCGGATTTCTTTGGCCAGCGTAACTCTTATTCCAATGTCCATCTTAAAAATGAGAGAGCTGAAACGTGATGTTATGACTTGTCAGGCCGCAAATCACACGTCTCAGAGGTGCCAGCCAGCTACATAACCACGTTGACGTATTTAAAGTCTTGCAGGACATAAATACTCTAATCAACTAACAAATGACAATGCGTCAACAGTAGTTATAACTGAACCCTGTGGTTAAACGTTAGTCAAACATTTAGTTGAACAGTGACTTTAATGCTTAACTCGGGTTGATGAAACGCAAAATACTACCAAGGTGTGGTTTGGTGCTAAAATCGACTCGCTGACCTACTTTCATGCGGTTTTTGAAGCTTTTCTTGCAGAGAATCAGAAAGCTTTAATAATAATAATAAGTTTTATTTATATAGCGCCTTTCCAGAGCTCAAGGACGCTTTACAATAGACAGTTGACAGGGGAGAGAAAGTACAAGTAGACTATTAGGAACATAAAAGAAGTATACAGAAAAAATTAAATCAGGTACAAAAAAAATACACACAAAACATAAGGGCAAAACATTCAGAGAGATAGTATTAGAGAAGTAAAAAATCAGTTGAACAAATCATGGGTATAGCATTCAGAAAAAAGGTGAGTTTTGAGTAACGATTTAAATTCCGAGATATTGTTAATATAACAGAGTGAGCGTGGGAGAGAATTCCAGAGTTTCGGAGCAATGAAACTTTATTGCCAAGTGTGCTTGCACACACAAGGAATTTGTCTTAGTGCTGAAGCTTCCAGTGCACATTTACAACACATGAACAAACAAACAAAACAAAAACAGTCACTGAAGAGCTCAACACCGAGGCAGCCATCTGCGGCGCCAACTCAAATCAAGCAGAAGCAGAGTGGTTGACAGAAATAAATTGAGTTTGCACATGTTTCTCATGCAGCTCTATGGTCACATTAATCATTTGGTCACCTTATGACATGATTATTTTTCTCCATGATGACGAGTGCTCGCATTGATTGTTCAAGTAATTTAGTTGCACGGATTATCTAGTATTTAGGCACTTTTGCAATGTGTGGGTGTCTATTGCTTTTAATGCTTTTAAAGAGTTGAATTACACATTCAATGCATTTGTTTTGACAAAGCAGCGGCTACGGTTAAGATGCTGAGTGATGTTTTCTTTTCGAGATTGAATCCTTTGGAATATGATGCATTTGAATGGTCCTGGAAAATCCTCACATCAGTATGAGTGATGAGTCAGTGAATTGGCCTTTCTCTTGTGCAAATGACGTCACGCAGTCGTCATGAGCGCTAGCATCTAAATGCAGGTCAGTGGAGACCAGATAAAACATGAGACGGTGAAAGACGGAGCTCTTCATTGTTGGGTGCGGCCTTCCTATCAGCCTCATAAAACCAAATAATCCCGCCGCAGATCGTCACTCCAGCACACAGGATTAAAAATCAGGCTGTTGCTGATCTGTTAACGACTATTTAGGTCACTGGTCTTCCAGAGGACTGTTAAATATAGGAGTCAGGGCCACAAGCTGTGTTTGGCCTGGCCCGTGCCATTGTAGCCTGAACCTGATGTCACTCAAAAACACACACACCGTACCTGCACGTGTACACATGGTTGAGGATGAGGATGTCTGTTGGTTCTAGAGGCTTAAAGCAACAGGTGAAGCCGGTGGGAAAACCGACTGCACTGTGAAAGCCTGTTCATGAATAAGTTGCTCTGCTCACAGGAGTTTGTGAATGGATTATGAGGTCAGTGGCAATAACAGATGGCAAATACGACTTCATTATGTACCTTGGTTGCAGGTAGTGCAGCACAGTTTGATTTAAAAAATAAAATAAAAAAATAAAATCATACAGTTCATTTATTTATTTTATAAAACACTGTGATTGCAATATGAACGGCTCTTATTTTATATTTGAATGCATTTTTTCATTCACGTTGCAGCTTTATTTCATGGATTAATTGTTGGTGGTAATACAGTAATCCCTCGTTTATCATGGTTAATGTGGACCGGACCCCCCCGCGATAGGTGAAGATCCGTGAAGTAGGATTCCCCCCCGGAATTTCCTTATGTGTTTGTAGGTACCAGAATGTTTAAAATATGTATACATTTATACTTTATATATATTTTAATTAAATCTATTTAATTCTAAAACCTTAATATTCTCTCATACGATACGTATTCTGGGGCTCTACACTCATCAATGACAGTAGTATCTTGAGACGTGACTCCAGTACTGACGACAATGACAGACCTGTGCGGTTCATGAATGTGATGATGATGGTGTTACTGCACCGGTTTAATGAGGCCTTTAAATCAGTTCGGGAAGCGCCTCATTGTCAGATATTGTCGCTGGATCGTCAACATTTGCTTCTTGCTCCCACTCCACTCGTGCTCTCATTGGTCAATCTCATGCCGGGAACCAATCACGTGTCTTGTCTGAGTGCTGTGGGCGTGTACAAAGCCTCAGAGAGTTTCTCTCTTTGTTTGGCATCCTGGGAAACCGTTTCTCCCATCATGATGAAGCAGCGCTGCTTTCCACAATACAGCTGCCAATATGGTGTTTTTATTTATTTATTTTTATTAATGTTTTTTAAAATCCGCGATACACTAAGGCCACAACTTGAATCGCGAAGTGGCGAGGGATTACTGTATTTCAATAATAATTACTATTTTTCATTTTCAATGTTATTGATAGTCATAGTAATGATAATAACAATTTATTGTCATTTATTAAATTAACATTTGTGTTTACATTACTTTCTGGCTGTTTAAATTGATTTGGGTAGAAATACGTTTCCACAATATCACCACACCAATCAACTGGGGGATCTCTGTTATGTTATTTGACTTGTATAGTGATGATGTGGCAAACGTTCAGAAGTGCACAAATAAGAAAATGAAGAGAAGCTGGAGCACTTTGCGTTCATAATCCATTAAATAATGGATCCACATTGTGAACCAATCCACCTGCTAGAGTTTGCGTGGGGTACTTGCCCTTTAACTTTGAATATATTTGTTTAAATTGCACTCTTCTGCATTTTAATAATCACTTTTGGCCAGTAGGAAACAAAAAACTGAAATGGTATTGAATTAAAAATATTTTTTTCCCCCATCAGATTCATTTACCATTTATTTGAAACTAAATGCAGCTCAGTGATTTTTTTTTTTTTTTTTTTGGGGAGAATCCAGAATATGCAGAACCCAATGGATGTATGGTCTTAGTGTTTGACTGATGTTTTGTCCTCAGACTGGATATTATGTAAATAGTCATATGTACACTTCCGTAAAGGTTTCTGGTTTTAAAGCCTTGTTTGTACAGGAAGCTAAAGGCCGTATATTAATTGATGCATCATTGGGCCGATAGATGAGCATAAAGGAAAGAGTGATGCAAGAGAGATGTGGTAGAGAAGTAGGTTGTCTGTATTGTACTTCCTCTGTTTCTAAGAAACAGGTGTAAACTGGGTTTCTGGGTTTTAAGATTACACTTTTAAGCATCTTTTTCCCCTTGTGACGACTTTCACGAGATAAAAAAAAGCCCTGTTTATTATTAAAGTCGCCACACAGACAAAAAGTATCATTCTGGATTCAGATAAAAGTCCTTTGACTATTTGTGTGCTGATTACAGATGGTCTGATTCTTTAGATGACTGTTATGAAATCTATTCCACAGTGCCCTGGTTCCAATATGTAGCACATAGTTGAACATTGCAGTCCTGCCTACTTCAAATTGTTTTGGCACGTTTCTTTTTGTCACTTTTCTAAAATAAATCCCTCCCACTAATGGCAGGAGATGCATTAGAGGAAGAACCCCAGGGCCTCTCTGTCTCTCTGTCTGGTTTGATGACCCCCGCCTCAGCCACCGGCATGGCCTCGGGCACGGAGCTGCCCAGGAAACGGAAAGGCAGCATGGATATCCCGTAAGTACATTTTTAAATGTTTTTTACTTTTTATCTCTAGTAGACGGGTGGTTTGACACAAATATGACAGTAACTGTATATGTCACAATATTGTTATTTTTCGCAATAAAATATTTCATATATTAACATTGTAAATAAGTTTGCTAAATAATCCTCTAAATCGTGTGAAGATCTAATAATTGAAATGCTTAAATTTTGTCTTGAATAGAAAAACAAAAATACTTCAATGATTATTATTATTCAGAAGTAGTTTTCTTTTGAAAGAAATTAATACTTTTGTTCAGCAAGGAAATTAATTAAATTTCTAATGTTACAAAAGGATTATATTCCAAATAAATGCTGTTCTATTGAACTTTGTTCATCAAGGAATCCCAAAGAACTGTATCATGGTTTTCACAAAAGAATAAATAATAATAATAATAAGAAGAAATATTTCTTGAGCAGCAAATCATCATATTATAATGATTTCTGAAGGATCATGTGACACTGAATACTGGAGTAATGATGCTGACAATTCAGCTTTGCATCACAGGGATAAATTGCATTTTAATTATTTATTAATTTTATTTTCAATTATAATAATATTTCAGTTTTACTGTATATTTGATCGAATAAATCAGCTTTGGTAAGCATAAGATACTTCTTTCTTTGTAATTTATTCCTAAATATTTATTGCTGTTTTTATTGTTTATTTGGAAGTTGATTTACACAAACAGAAATAATGTTTATTCATAATTATGGCAGCAGTGCAAAAACATTTATATTTTATTCATGTTTTAATCATGAATAAAATGTCTCTTAATTCTGATTGGTCACTTTTACATACTTGCAAATCAGTTTAATTCTATTATTTGGGTAATTTAAGAAGTTGTACTACAGCTGTAAACGACTGATCTTTTGAGTTTTGCCTAACAACAACTTCTCTTTTGCCTCCTTGATTTTTGCATTAATTAATTCATTTATTTTTAGTAAATAACTTGAAACAGTCCTTCCCACATAAATGTCTATATATGGCATACTGCCCAGCTCCTAGTGTCTAGAAAGAGTATATGCGTGGGTGTAAGAGAATAACACAATAGATGTTTGAATTTTGTGATTTTTATTTTTTATTTTTATAGCTGATTTGTATGACTAATATCCTTGTTTGGCCTGTTAGCCCCCGTCCTAGTTTTCTGAATGAGTCGAGAGGGGTTGGGAAGGGAAGTGTGTGTGTGTGTGTGTGTGTGTGTGTGTGTGTGTGTGTGTGTGTGTGTGTGTGTGTGTGTGTGTGTGTGTGTGTGTGTGTGTGTGTGTGTGTGTGTGTGTGTGTGGTCTGTGAATGATGTCTGCCTTAGAATCACTGCAGCATTTCATGAGTCATTTGTTTCCAGAGAAACAAAATCTGCATCAAATCTAGACGAGGATATGGAGGACGATCAGGGAAGGTATTATGCCAATTATTGATACTCTGTATGTGTCACTTTGATCCAAAATTTAATTCATTATTTTTAATATCCATATGTCTTTTTTGTTTGTTTTTATAGATCGGAAGGGGACGATCAGCACTTAAAAATTAAGTGCATCAGGTACTTATTGTCTCTCAATTTTATGGGGATTATTTTATTTCAAATGTCGTTAACTCAAACACTAAAGTGTTGTTGTTGATTAGTGACGTTATATTTCAGCTAAGTAGTACTTTTCTGTAGTACTTACGACACAATATCATCATGTAGGGAACCTCACAGTCAGATTGAGAAACGAAGGCGAGATAAGATGAATAACTTGATTGACGAGTTGGCAGCGATGATTCCCACCTGTAACCCCATGTCCCGCAAGCTTGACAAACTCACCGTGTTACGAATGGCTGTCCAGCACCTCAAATCACTCAAAGGTACCTAGACGTCTGTCACACGTCTTTACAATCAGCTTTTTGTGTAGAGTAGCGTGCACAAAGTCTAATATTGAGCTTGAACATGTTTGTCCTCATGAATGCCTAATTAAAGCAAAACATTGTTATACAGTGATGAATGTTCTTGATTGTATGTGATGTAATGGGGGGGGTCTGTTTTTCAGGAGCAACCAACTCCTTTGCAGAAGCTAATTACAAACCTGCATTCCTCCCAGATGATGAACTCAAGCACCTTGTCCTAAAGGTAAGTCCTACGATTTTTAGAGATGTGTCTTAAAGTCCCCCTGTAGTCAATAATTGTATCCCTTAATACTCCTCTTTAATCACAAAAATGACATTTAAATGTTTTTTTCCTGTAAAAACAATTTTCTTCATGCCTTAAAATAGCTTGACTGTAACTCTACACCCTTGCTTCACTTAGTTTACGTGGAGCCGTTAATATGCAAATGAGCCTGCCTCCACTCACTCATACAGGCTCATCTACAAGTCCATTTATCAGAATGGTAATGCGTTTTATGTATCGCTCTCTACAATGTTGGACACATAACGGTAATTGATACGATTAGCCTTTGCCTTGACACTAATGTTACACAAACCATGTTCCCGTTCATCGTCTCCGACGGTCCGACAGCTGCCTTCTAAAAATTAGTATCCATAGAAACGCTTTGAACTTAGAACGTCTGTGGAGAAAGGCATATAGTTAATCATAACATCGTAATATATGTCATATCCATAATTCACCCGGAGCATTGCTAAATGTACCTGGCTTTTCATATCAACAGAAAAATATACTGGGATAAACTGGCTTCTCTTTGCAGCTTAGTTAATGATATCCTAAAGTCTGTCCGTACATTGTTTTTATCTAATGTCATTAGATCATTGCAGTTTTAAGGAGAAAATGCTCTGCAATGGTGTTGACTTAAAGCATATTTAAAACATCACATATGTAGAATTTAAACAACACAAAAAAATGTTTTACCAGAGGGGGATTTTAAAGGTATATGTAATATAGGAGAAGAAATATCACAGCAAATAATTGATGATGTGGGTGGAAGAGCCTCCAAAAATAGCTTTTGTTTAAATGGGGCATTTTGACTGTTTGCTATTGCGAAATTACAACATTAACCCTAAATGATCTCTCCCTCTCTCTTGTTCAGGCTGCAGATGGATTTCTGTTTGTGGTTGGCTGTGATCGTGGAAAAATTGTCTTCGTCTCAGAATCTGTTTCAAAAATCCTGAACTACAGTCGGGTAGGAGAATTTGACTATAATAAGATTGCCAATTCTTTTCAATGGAAAATAGCTAAAAGCTAAAATAGCCAAAAAATTATTAAATGTCAACAGATGACGTAATTCACTAACTGTCTGCAGCTGTGTGCTTTCAATCCCAGTCTGTGCTCGCACACTGTAATGTTAATCTAATATATAACTTTTAGACAACGGAACAAGTATGAAGTGGCAGTCCAAAAGTAGCTAAATGTGTCTCCTTTAAAAAAATAAAAGTTGCTACAGAGATCTAGTGACAAAGTCATGTTTTAAGTTAAGTGCTATTAATTAACATGAACTGAAGGCACTACTAGTCAATAGTTTTGTCACACCTACTCATTCACACCTACTCAATATTTATTAATATTCATATTTGCACAGCGTACATGAGTAACACCCCTGTAAACAAATACAAAAGATGCATTTTCTTAATGTTCACTAATACAATTCATGGAAAGATGGCAAATTGAAGTGTTAAACATATACTTAATAAAAACAGAGAAATGTCATGTCAAATATGTCATTAATATCCGTAAAATAAGAACGTTATAGTTTAAATTAAGGATTGCAGAAATTAATACATCCTAGATTTAATTAAGAAAATGCATAATATTCTAGTACTTAGTATGTCCTCCATAATTTTAAGTATACAGCTCTGACCCTTCTTGGTACAAGTTCATTGTCACATCTGTCCTGTTTAACTCCTGGATGATGAGCTTCTTGAATTCCCTGATTTTTAATGGGGAGTGTTGCTCAACTCGTCTCTACAGAATCCCCCCCCCCATATGTGCTGAAGAGTGTTAAGATTGGGGGAAAATACATGTAAACAAAAAGATTTTCACCTTGGGAGAAGGCATATCGCCATTGTCATGTTGAAAGAAATGCCCAACAACTCAGGGAATGAGGAAGAGGGTAGCATCTTATGTTTCACATTTTTTTATTATATCTCACAGTGGTGAATTCATGACAGCATTGGGTGTGTGTGTGTGTGTGTGTGTGTGTGTAGCTTTGGCTACTGTACGTAGTTCCAGTGTGGACATAAACTGAGACTCTTACTCTGAGAAGGTCCCTCTTTTCATAACTTTTGCTGACTCTGAGACTCTGTATTTCTCCTGCTCTTTGTTCAGCAAAAAAAATCACTCATCACTAAATGAAAGGCCTAATTATGTCCATTGTTTTTGAGTCTCTGTGTTACTTTTGCTGTTTTTTCACACTTAAAATAAGTATTTGATAATCCTAAACCTAAACTAACACCAGAAATTAATTGTAGTTTTATTTAGTAACTTTTAAGAGGATGTACTTTTTTTTTTGCAACAATTTATTACTATGCCTTTGTTTACCTGCTGTTAAACTATTAAACTGATGATATTGTGACTTGTTATCAGAATATATTAGTCAGTTGACTCATTTGAATATTTTTCTCCCCAGACGGAGTTAATTGGACAGAGCCTGTTTGATTATGTTCATCCAAAGGACATTGGAAAAGTGAAGGAACAGCTGTCTGCCTCTGAACTTTACCCGCGGGAGCGCCTCATAGATGCCAAAAGTAAACCTATTAAGGCCGTATAAATGTTTTTCTTTTTGTTCAGTTTGTGTGCATGCTTCCTAAATGCCTCTCTTAAGTGCTTATACAGTTTTATGTCTTTCCGTGCACATTGTGTTCAATCTGCTTAAACAAAGTAAACACTACCATTCAAAAGTTATTTTGGAAAGAAGTCTCTTATACTCACCAAGGTTATTTATTTATTTATTTATTTATTTATTTTTTGTGAAAATATGATTAGAATTTTGAACTTTCGGTTTAAAATACCATTTATTCCTGTGACGTCAAAGCTGAATTTTCAGCATGATAAATTAATTTCATGATTGTTTGATGAATAGAAGTTCAAAAGAACATTTATTTGAAATGTCAGTCTTTTATAACTTTGTCTTTACTGTCATTTTTGCTCAATTGAATGCATCCTTGCTGAATAAAAGTATTAGTTTCTTTAAAATAAATTGTACTGACTCCAAACTTTTTAATGGTAGTGCACTTTTTATGAGTGGTTAAAGCAAGTTTATTGTTCATTATTTACTTTCCCACATGTTTCAAACCTGAAACTCAGGAGGAAAAAACACAATAAAAGTAGTGCATATGTCTGTATATGCGCTGTATTTGAAGTCTTTCATAAGATTGCTTTTTATAGGGAAAATAGGATTGCTTTTTGTAAATGCATGCATTATTTGGGGAAGTATTCCTTTAACCGGGACAACTCTCTCTGGTGTGTGTGTGTGCGTGTAGCGGGGTTGCAGGTGCAGGCTGAGCTCCCTGTCGGAGCGGCTCGGCTTTGCTCTGGAGCCCGGCGCTCATTCTTCTGCCGAATGAAGTACAACAAAGTTACCATCAAAGAGGAGAGGGACTTTCAAGCGGGGGCCTCAAAAAAGAAAGGTCAGTTTAATTACAGTTAAGAAACATCAGGAGCTTATCTTATTTTTATATTCAGGTTGTTAAAGGTAGTTGTCTAATTCCAGAAATGACATTAAGTGAATCAGAAGAGCCTTGTGTTCATGAAACCAAATTGACTGTGATGAAACCCATTATTGAAGTCTGTTATGATTGCTCTGTAAAAATAAAGGAATAAAATGTCAATTTCCTTGACATTAGACCGCCAGTGAGCGGAAAACATCCTCATGTCTCTGTTCTTGCTAAGAGCCAAGTATCGAAGTGGTCATTTTTGACGTGTTAATGACGTGGCCTGGATATTTACTCCATTACACGCGTCATCTTTTCTTCTTTCTTCTCGCCACATGCAGTAGTGTGAGCACAGCTTGTGGGATTTTATTCCGACAGCTGTATCCCTACAAACATGGATAGTTGGATAGTGACTTCACTTTGGAAAGTGTTGTGCTGTGATGTCTGGACTTGGATAGCATTGATGTTTCTGTTCTTGGTGAGCATAGTCTTTTCCAAACTGGCCCGAGCAGTTAGTTGACTAGTCATTCAGACAACCCCGTAAAGCCATGCATTGATGATTTTTATGCATTGAACATGCATTATAAACTAGTTTTTTCAAAATTACAGTTAAAAGCGAAAGCTTTTATTTAAGCTTTGTTATGTCACAATTGGCACAATATTGGAAAAAAAAGAAATGTGTCAGATGTTTGTCACTGCACGTTTTTAGATTAAATAGAGCAAATCGAAAAGCCTGGAAACGTGCATCTTTGTGTCCCTCTTTAACAACATATGGTGGAACATTTGGCTCACGGCTCACCTGTAAATTGACTCTGTGTTGATTGACTGCCCCATCAGAGTCCCAGCGGTATTGCACCGTGCACTGCACGGGCTACATGCGTATTTGGCCCACGCGCCAGCTGGGCACGGAGGGGGAGGCAGAGGTGGAGAAAGAGAGCTCTCACTTCAGCTGCCTGGTAGCAGTGGGCCGTGTGCACCCCCACACCCTCCCGCAGGCCAACGGAGAGATCAAGGTCAAGCCCACTGAATTTGTCACCCGCTATGCCATGGATGGCAAATTCACCTTCGTGGATCAACGGTTAGTTTACACTTGTTTTAGGAAGAAATGAATGTGTGCTGGTATTTTTTCTATGGACTAATAATTGTTTGTGCGCATAATCATAGTAATTTATACAAAAATAGCCCGCAGTATGCAATTATCCTCATTCATTCAGTGGTAAATTGACTGTATGTGGACTTGTCATTCTCACTAGAGGGCGGCATGTGTTTTCTTTTCTTCTTAGTTTGCCGATTGTTGAAAGGAGACAACTCTATTTAGTTATTTGTTGTTCAGCTAATATGTTACAATGGGGAGTAAATATATATTTTTATATAAGTTGGATGATTTAGGAGAAAATAGTCTTTCTAATGAATTTTTTATGTATAATTCAATGTTACTTGCCTTTTCTTTGTAATTATTTGGGAAATTTGGTAGCAGTGAAAATTAAGAGAAAATCTTTCTTAATAGTGTTTTCCATTTTTAAAGTAATTATATAAAAAATCAAGTTATGATACAAGTACTTTTATGTAATAAGAATTATGAAAAAATAGCTTGAATTTTTTTTTATGATTTCTGGTGTACCCGGGGAAAAAAGGAAAGAAGAAAAAATATATAGATTGTATAATATAAAAAAAATATATATATTTATATTTATTTATATATTTATTTTTTATATTATTATATATATATATTTTTTTTTTTGGGTTTAAAACTTATCTTTTTGTCAAGTTTTATATATATATATATATATATATATATATATATATATATATGTATGTATATATGTATGTATGTATGTGTGTGTATGTGTGACTGCTTTTAACTTTGTTTTTTATTTTTGTTTTTTGCACTCACCATCTGCCATTGGTCAGAAATTCAGATAGTTCTACCCCAAACTCACAGTATTGTTTATGTCAGGATAGCCGAAATTCTTTTGATATAGTGCCATCAATCTATCAATGGTTTACTTACAGTTGTCTGTGCATGTTGTGATTCGAGAAATTATTTAACATTGGGAAAAAAATCACTTTATGTACAGTGAAAGAGAATGTGATTTCAGAAACTGCTGTCCATTTGTATTATGCACACAGAGCCACCACTATTCTGGGTTACTTACCCCAGGAGCTGCTAGGTACATCCTGCTATGAATACTTCCACCTGGACGACCTGCCTCATTTGGCGGATAGACATCGAAAAGGTACAGATTCTTACAATTAGAAACACTGGAGCTGTAAACGGTTTCCTGAAAGTATTTTCCAAGAAACTGGGCAGATTGAACACGAGTAGCCAAATCCTCATCATCCACCATTAATCATTAGTCTTACTTCTAAAGAACATTAGAACAGCTTTCAAAGACAGATGCGTGAAGCCAGTGCCTCAGAGATCCTCATAGATTTAGATTGGGTTACATGCACATACAAATAAATGTGACATTTAATGCCACATTTTCAAGTTTTATTGACTGTTTTTGTGGAGCTGTTTGTTAATTTTGGAGGTTGACTGCCTGGATGTCCATTTTACTTTAATTATATGCAAATAAGTCACCCATACATTCAACATTATTTTTGTGTTAGAAATAAAAAGTCATATGGAATTGGTATTTTGAGAGTAAATGACATATTATCTCTTTAATACCATTTTGGATGCTTTCTTTTTTACAGTGCTGAGGAGTAAAGAGAAGATTGAGACAAATTGCTATAAGTTCAAAACTAAATATGGCTCGTTCGTCACCTTACAAAGTCAGTGGTTTAGTTTTATAAATCCCTGGACCAAAGAAGTAGAATACATAGTCTCAACCAACACCGTTATAACGTAAGTACCAGTGTCTCATCTCTTGTTGTTTTTCTTTTCCCCAACTATTACTCTGTATTAATGTCATTATTCAACCTGTCAAACCCAAATTCTGAGATCGATGAGATGGCAGATTATTTCTTGACTCTTTTTCCACCTGACTCAGCTGTAAAAGTAATCCAGGTGGATCAGGGGATAAAGCCGAGCAGCCGAGCAGTTCCAAGGCCTCGGAGGGTGAGTTATGAGATCTGCCAATGTTGCAAATATGTTTAGTTTCTAGGCGTATACCTATAATTTGTATATTGCATGATCATGCACAAGGGAAATGATAGAGTACTCATAAACAAACAAACAAATTAATGGTAAAATGCATTATTGTGGATACTGTATGAATGGAAATCCAGCCTCACCCTCCTGTATTTAGCAAGCTTCTGTTATTATTAACATTTATAATTTCTGAATTTTGTTCTGATAGTAATTTTTTTAATTTATTTTTTTATAGATGATGCCAAGAAATCTCAAGTTCCAATAATCCCAGGGATCTCCAGTGCATCAGGCATGATTTATGCAGGGTGCATAGGGACCCAAATCGCTAATGAGATAATGGACTATAATAGGTAATCTAATTATGTAGCTTCCTTTCCATATATTATTATTATACATAATTATTTTATGTGATTTACAGCGAAATATTACAAGCTATCAACATTATGGCTAGGTTGAAGGTAAACTAGTCATCTAACAAATGATTAGTTAATTAGTGAAGTCAACTATTTTTTTTCTTCTGTATTTAATTTTTTATTTTTTATCAAAAATAATATATTTTGGAATACTGCACTTTTATCTGTGGTTTGCGTGGCAAAAGATTGTTAAAACGATTGCGTCAATTAGTCGGTTTTGAAAATGTGTAGGTCTGCACATCCCTAAGGAAAAGATTCATGCATTCTGATGTCATGCTTTCTTCTTTAGGATGAACTCCTCACCATCTAGCGGCAATACAAGCCCGTTCAGTGTGTTGCAGGACAAGTCTCCACTGGCCCTCGCGCAGGCCAGCAGCAACGTGAGTCTGCCGAGCAACTGTGTGTTTAGAAATGAGTTCACTAGTTTTGTGGTTTATTGTGTTCTAACACAACTTTACTCTTCATGCTATAAGGTGCCAAATGGGGAAGCAACAGACGTGGAGATGCCAAGCAAATCAAGCTCAGAGGAAGCGCGGGGTGGGGCCTTCACAGCGGGGGAAAATCTCATGGGTAGACTTTATTGCATTATATTGCATTTAGTCATGCGTTGCTAAAGAAACTATAGCTTGTCAAGAACATTTTGGGGTTTTTTCTCGGGTTAAAATGAAAATTAAGTCCTGTTATTAGAACATTTAAGACTTGCATTTTGACATGTTCATCTGTCCTGTTTTCTACATTGTGTAGTTTAGTTTTATGTTTAGTTTTTTATTCTCTCATATTGATGATTCTCATAGTACAGTATACAATATGTATTAAATTTACACTTATGCGTTTGGCAGATGCTTTTATCCAAAGCGACTTGCATTCAAGGTGGACATTGAAGTTCAGTTTTTGCTTTCCTGGAATTGAACTCATAACCTTGACCTGGAAAGGTCATGCTTATTATAATTATTTGGAATTAAATGGTATATTTTTTAATAGTAAACGCGTATTCATATATATATATTTTTTGCAGATAAATCCATTTGGCCCAAATTTTAAATCTAAAATCAATTATTTGTTCTTCGGCTGTTTTTAAATTAAATGTAAATATTTTTCTCTTATTGAATTTTTTTTTTTAAATTGGAAATAAAAGTGGAAATCTTTTTACAACAGTGTTTCACTAAACCTACTGTACAGAGTTTTTGGCTTTAACCAAATTAAACATTTTCCAAATATGGCACTCACTTTTTTCCATGATCTGCTTCTGTGTCTGTCCTCCAGAGGGAAGCTCTCAGTTGGATCTAGAGGGGGTTCCAGGGTTGGGCGCTCTTAGCACTGACGAGGCAGCCATGGCGGTCATTATGAGCTTACTGGAGACCGATGCCAACCTGGGTGAGGCCGTGGACTTTGACGAGATGCACTGGTCTCTGTGAACACGCAGCTCCTTGTTTTTTTTACAGACCCGTCTTATCTGGAGCTTATCTTACCATCCATTCATTTTCACTGGGCAGCCAGCCTTCGACAATTCTTTGACTTTTATGTTTTTAATTTATTAGTTTTTTTAATGCGTGTGGACTAGCTGCATGGCAGGTTATCTGAGGACTGAAGGGATGGTGGTCTCTCTGAGTACCTTAAGCAACAAGACCAGGTTTTATGTGGTCTGTGTGCATTTCTTTTTCTCAGCTCTGAGGCCACTCCTACCCCTTGGTATGGATCAGAACAAAGAGACGTTCTTGGCCTGTTTTGCCATGTTGAGAAACACATGCCTCAACCAAGCCATAAGGCAAGAACTCAAATGGTCCACTGTGATCCAGTGGCGTAAGGATTTCAAAACTGTTTCCTTAGTCAATCAACACTTGAACTGTACATGGATGCTTTGAGGAAAAGCTGAACTGATTTTATATATATAAATATATATAGACATAAGCAAACATGAACATCATGGGATTCCTTTGGCAAAGGAAGCCTGGTAGTTATTTTACCCTTTTAAAGCAGGAATCATCTTGAGTTCAATGTTTCACGATGAACAAGATTTGAACAATGGGAAGGGGTTTTGGTGAGGGCTTGTGGTTATTTGTCAAACAGAACTACTTGAAAAGACTGTGTGGAAAATTGAGGATCACCGTCAGGCCTGACATTTGTTTTTTGTTTTATTTTTTTCCTCTCTGGTCTACAAATGTGTGTGTGAATGTGTGCTTTTCTGTCAGACCTTAGTCTGGCCTGCCAGGGCTATGCTACTGTTGAAATAGGGCCTTTATTACAATTCACAGGGCCTGGGACAATATTTTTACTGATGGGCCCAATGAGTAAGCTGTATTATAGTTTCCCCTTCAGGTGTATAATTGGATCTTCTGTTCTGAAGGAATGCCTGGATGGAGATCAGCAAACGGTAAAATGATGATTGGAAACTGGACAATGTTGTCCACAAATAAGGGCAGGGTCTCTCAGGGAACAATTCATGGAAACCCCGTCTCAAAATCCTTTGTCGGTTCAGCCAAGTACCACTTTTTAGACACCTGTGTTAAGATGGCGTTGAAGACTTAAGCATTGTACAGGGCTTCATTCTTTTCGATTAGGTCTTCTTGTTCAGTTAGTGTAAAGAGTTATAACATGCTTTTGTGGTCAGCATGTCGTAGGTGATTGTTGTTTAAATTGTGTTTTGGAGTTATATCCCAACATTTTAATTATGTTAATAAATTAATCAACTTTAAAATATTAACAATCACTTTGTATAGCATAAAATGTGACAATAGAGAAATGGGGAGAGATGGTTGCACATTCTTCCTACTTCAAGCTGAGATTTAATATAAATCCAACCATGAAGTCATGATGGTAATCCACCTAAAGGTAAAATTCACCCTAAAATTAATAATCCATAATCTTTTACTCACCCTCGTGTCTTTCCAAACCTATGTGACTTTCTTTTATGGAAGACAAATGTTCACACTACTTTTTTTTTGTTTCTTCTTCATGTAATGAAAGTCAATTGTGACGGGGCTGTCAAACTTAAATGAGGACTGAAAGCATCATAGAAGTATAATCCATGGCATTTATGCACTAACTCAGAGTACAACTTCCACCTCTATAAATCTCATTTGCAGCATTTTCTTTGATTCAGCATTGCGTTTTACTTTATCTTAAGGCTGGAATACACTACACGACTTTTGTTCAGAGTCACTGCTGGTTGCCAAAAGTCAGAGCCAATCCCCGGGTTTTGGTCAGTTGCGGTTGGCAGATTTGAAAGAAAATTGCTTAGTGTATAATGGGCACAGACAGATTTTCTAGCATCATACTATGATTCCATGCAGTCGGAGGATATGAAGCATGTTTAGTATTTTGTGCCATTTTTAGAACACCTTGTTTTCGTCTATCTTGCATCTAGAAATGAGGCTTGTTTCTGTGTGATTTTGTTGCATTCGGGATGACTTTTAAAGTCTGGTGGAGTGTGAACCTCAATGTATGATGTCTTTTTTTTTCTGTAACCATTTACAAAGTCAGCAAGTGCATGATTCCTAGTGTTTTAAAATTTGTTCTGTTTTAAAGTTGTGTAGTGTATACTAGCCTTTTGGGGGGAAAAGAAAGCATATGCGTTTAGAACAGGGGTGGGCCATATCCGGCCCGTTGGGCTTTTTAATCCGGCCCGCCGAACTTGCCTGTATTAAACCTCCTTCATTTTACATTTCCCTGTAATGTCACTCTGTCGTGGCTGCAAGCGGCAGTGGCGCTGAAGGTGTGGTGGAGAGTAGGCGTGTGTCACAAACCCCTCTACACCCCCCTTTATGGCGTTAATTCCGTGCTAAAAAGGAACGAGCGCAAATCTAATGTTTGCGCACGCGTTAATTACATCCACGAGCGGAAAACAGAGCTACACGTAAATACGGGTACCCGCGAGCTCATTTTAATCACTCGCGCGCAAACATTCGCCTGCTCTCGACTGCTTGCTTGCGCGAGCAATTTTATTTTTGTCAGTCGTGGGGCGGGGCTTGCTCTTGTAATGGTAACATCAAACGTGATTGGTTAGTTCCTTTTTTTCCAGAGGTCAGTTGTGATTGGACGCCTGTGATTGTCACTCTAGAGCTGAGGCAAAAATACGATTCAGTCACATTGCATATAATGGTTTTTCGGTCGATTAAATTGTATTAATATTGTTTTGTTGTAATTTCACGTGTCCCAGTCGAGTGATTTAAGACCAAACTATACTTTATACAGGTTTTCTAGGATTTCTTATAAGTAAATGCACAGGTACGACCTTCACCCCGGCCCCTCTGTCAATTTTAAGAAACCAATGTGGCCCGCGAGACAAATAGTTTGCCCACCCCTGGTTTAGAACAACAAGACAGTTTGAAAAAAAATGCTGGAATTGTCATTGTTGACTGAACTACTACTATTACTTCAACTTTAGGAACTAAGAACATGTTTTTACAGTTTGTAAATGGGTTTTAAATTAATCTTTGAATAGATCAATCAAAAGACAATGTCCACTGTAGATTTTGGCCTCGGAAACCATGACACCTCATTTTGGGCAAATGATCTTCATAGGCTGTTAAAATGATTAAATAATGCCCTTCCTTATAATAATAATTCCCTGTTTTTTTATAATATGAGTTCTTACTTGCGTATGCACATCCTCTGATACTGATGCTCTCTGTCTTTTATCTTTCTGTATTTTGTCTTGTAACAAATGTTTTCCAAAACGCTTCTCTCGGGTAATCGTTCAGCTCAGTCAGTTCACACTTTGGCTTGGCTTTGTATCCGATTTTGCACATTTTCTTCCAAAATTTGCTTCCCTTGTTACTGTTGACCTTTCATTCAGGCGGTGAGCGTACTGTACTGCTTTACTGTGACGGTGCATATGTGCCACAGGGGTCTCATGACCGGGTGATTTTGACCAATTATACCAAAGCAAGTTGACCGCAGACATATTTCAATTACCCTTAACGCTCAGCTGCCCTGTGCTGTTAGATGTCTTGTGATTCTGTGACTATGGCGTGAGCTGCTTTAAAAAAATGTCTTCATATCATGTCTACTCTGCCACATGCTGCAAAGAGCTTACTTGAAGGGAGGAACCCACCCACCCCATCGAGCTGTAATGATCCTGCTAGATGATGTGAACATTATGGGTTTTCATTGTGAAAATAAGTCTTGCCGCGATCCGTTTCTCACCCAACGCTTGGCTTTGTAAACGTTCTGGATTGCCCCAAAATTTCATGGGATCAAATGTAAGTGCGTGTTATACAGGTTAGACGTGTTAGCCAATCACAATTCTTGTAAGATGGGGCAGTTTTAGCCTTAGGCACACAAACAGCTGCTTTGTTCGTCCCTATGTACGAGCGTTGAGCTGTGCCATGACTGCAGGCTGGTCCTAAAAGAGGTAAAATGGCAGTTGTGAATTTATAAAGAACATGTTTTTTATATATAAATTAGTATCCACTCCCCCACATAGCATCACTGGTTTTTAATGCGACTGTGTTCTGTTTGAAGTGTCGTTCTGCTGTTGCACTTGGCAGACATCAAGTACTGTACGCAAGTTAAAACCACAGACCTTTTCTTCTGGTGCGTTTTTTCTCATTTCATATCTCTCACTCTGTGTAGCCTGTAGAATTTCTTTTATATTGTTCCAGTACATTCATGCATGCCTTTTTGTGTACCCTTTGCTTTTCTTCTCTTGTTTTTGTTTGTTTTTTTTGTTCTGTTAGCCATCTAATGGTATTGGATAAAGGTGTTTGCCTTATAAGACAGTCAAAGACTTGTGTTTTGTTCTGTTTCCCTTTGATTCTTGAGTGTGTGATGGTTTTGGATACTCTTTGAATATCTCAGTCGGGGAGCAAGCCACCGGATCTGTATGTGTGCGCCTCATCGTTGCTCTTTCGAGCAAGGCTTTCATGGAACTGGGGGCCTCGTCCAAGCAGGCTCCGTTTTGTCTTTTGCTTATGTCCTTCTCCACCTCTGTTTGTTATCAAGCATTGGTTATGATGCCATCGCTGCTGCTGTCAACAAATCTGGTTAGTAGCAGAGAATCTGTCTCTCCAGGTTGACGTGTAAAAAGATTCTTAAATAAACAACATTAGTTTCCTGTACATCGGTGTTGTTCTGTCATGTCAGGATACGATTGTGAATGCTTTACTGTACTAATACTTTTACATTTTTCATTAGCACACTTGCTTGAATGTTTAAACACTACTGCTTAAAAGTTTGTAAGAGATTTTTTTGAAAGCAATTAATACTTTTATTAATTGAACATTAACTTCATCAAAAGTGACTAAAAAAACATTTGCAATGTTACTGATTTTTACTTGTATAAATGCTGTTCTTTTTTTTCTTATCGGTTTCTGCAAAAATATTAAGTTGCACAATCAATTTCAAAATTGATGATAAGAAGAAATGTTTCTTAATCACTGAATCGGCATATCTGAATGATTTTGGATGGATCATGTGACACTGAAGACTGGAGTAATGATGCTGAAAATACAGCTTTGCATCACAGAAATTCCGTTTTAAAATTGATTATGGTAGAAAACCGTTTTTTATTTTTTTATTGTAATAGTATTCCACAATATTACTGTTTCTACACATTTTTTTTTTAATCAAAAACATGCAGCCTTGATGGGCATAAGAGACTGCTTATAAAACATTTTAAAAATCTTGACGCCAAATATTTGTTTTTGTTTTTTCCCTAACAAAATAAAAACGATCATTCAAATGCTCAAACACAATTTTCACTTCTTAATTGGAAAGTTTAATTAAAATGTTACTATACAACAGACTCCAGAAAGAGTGTTACAGTTCATGCTTCACATACGAAAATACATTTCTGAATTAAAATGTTTAGTTGATCATTTGAATAGCTGTTTTGCACATTTGCGTTTACGTCTGTCACATGTGCTCAGTGTGAACCAGCTCGCATCCGTGAAGAGAATGGGACTTGCCAGTTCTGGTGTTCTCTGGCAAATGCCAATCGAGCTGCACTGTGCCGAGATGTGAGCACAGTTCCCACAAAACGATGTCTTGCCCTCATGAACTCTTTTTCTGACAGTTTGGTCAGAAACATGCACACCAGTAGCCTATTGGAGGTCATTTTGTAGGGCTCTGGCAGTGCTCATGTTCCTCTTCTGCTGCTGGGTTGTTGCTCTTCTACATCTCTGTCCAGCTCTCCTCGTGTAACAGCTTGACTCCTGGTATCTCCTCCATGCTCTTGAAACTGTGCATACATGCATGTAATTTTACATATACAGTGGTGTGACAAAGAATTTGCCGCCTCCTTGATGACTTTTTTTTTTGCATGTTTGTCACACTTAAATGTTTCAGATAATCAAACATTTAAATATAATTCAAAGATAACACAACTAAACACAACATTCAGTTTTTAAATGAAGGTTGTCATTATTAAATGATAATTTTATTTTTTCTGAATGTCTTTATATCTTGGCTTGATGACTAGCCTTTGAAGATCTTTTGGTCTACTTCACTGTCATGCAGGTCCTTTCAAAGTGATTTCTTGATTGAGAACATGTGTGGCAGTAATCAGGCCAGTCTGTGCCTAGAGAAATTGA